>SCLH01000599.1:338832-371751 GCA_004367855.1 Oikopleura vanhoeffeni
TTTTACTTGAGTACATGATACAAAAAACTGTTGATTTATATCTCTTATAATATTCAAGTAATCATGCTGAGTAAAGTGGGTTGCATTAAAAATATATACCTTAGCTAAAAAATATTTTAAGCTTAAAATTTTGCTGGTTTGTACAAATAACTGTTAAAGTGTACACTCATGGCATGGCAAAACTTTTCTCGGAAAAGTCTATGGTTATTGTGAAAATATATGGTTGTTTGTTCCTGCGGAACACAACCCTATTTTTAACCCTGACCCTAGCCTTTCCCAAGAAAAAGCTTTGCGTCGTTTTATACCGTGTACACTCGACACAAGTTTACCTAAACCTAATTCTAAACTTTCAAGATATTAGTGTACCATAAAATTTTTAGTGTACAACCGGGCATGGCAAAACTTTTTGTCAAAAAAAAACTAGGGTTGTGCAGAAGAAACTAGGGTTCCTACGGAATCCCCTAATCTTCTCACCCCAACCCTATTTTTTTTCCTGACAACAAGTTTTGCACGGTTTTATCCTGTGGTAATACTGGGCCCGAGTTTTTAAATAATTTTTAAATTTGATTTTGTTAAAGATTATTTTGTTAAAACATGTTTTCCCGCATTCTGTAATTCTTAAATAAGAGCATTGATTAAAAAATCTCTTCTAAAGCACTTATAATAATGCCAGAAGATATATTTTTGATATTAATTGAAGCTTATTTCTACGACCTTTGAAGAATTTATAGAGAATATGAAATTAATTATAACTTATTTGTGAGGATTATTCACCTTCGAACAAATGTGTGTACATTTGATAATTTTGAATACTCAATTTGATCAAACCATGATATCAATTTAACTCTAAAAATATCAAGTTTCATATTGTCTCATTTTTGCTCCCAAGCGGCGTCCTGTAGTCACTTTGAAACATTTTAAGTGTCATTTTTCCGACTTTCCCTAAAACCAATTTTACTCAAGCTACGAAAAACATAACCACAGCAAATGCTTTACATTGCTCTCTAGCGGCTCTTGTGGTCACTTTGGGCACATTTTTTAAAGTGCCATTATATTCGACTGCTCCCTGATACACATTACTCATTAGGACCAACAAAAATAGTCTAGCAAATGCTCCGCATTTTGCTCTCTAGTGGTCTTGTGGTCACTTTGCACATTTTATTGTCCATTTTGAGGTATCCAGATACAAATTAACCATAAATTTGGCCTGCGTTTGTACCCTAACCTTTCAGGTGGACAAAACGACCAAAAAAAATTCGTCGCTCTTAGACGAATTTGACAGTATAATTAAGGGAGTAACCGACGGACGCTATATCTCGAACTCAGACATGAGAAAAAGTTAATTTTTGCTGCATTCTCATTTTTGATATCGATTTCATTCCGAAAAAATAAAAAAAATAAAATTTCGTATTTTTAACAAGTATTATTTTCATTCACTTTTTACTGTATCTTTAAAGTATTAATCCGTTGAATTTAATTTTGCTTGCACACTTTTGCCTGTGAATTTAATCTGGTATGTAAAAATAAAAAATTATTTTTCGAAAAAAAATTTCAAAATTTCTGACTTTTTCTAAGTATTATTTTCATTCAACTCACTGTATCTTGTAATGATCCGTTGAATCTAATTTGTTGCAACATTTGACTGTGAATTTTATCTTAAAGATCACAATAAAAAAATATTTTTCGAAAAATTTTTATCAATTCAACAAATGTTGATATTAGTCCAATTTTATTGATGAATACGATCTCAAAGACAATTTTTCATTTGTTTGCAAAGAACTTAGGGATTATAAATCTGAAAACAAATTTTATTAAAAAAATTTTGAAAATTTTATTTCAGTTTTTTAAGGTTCCCAAAACTTTTGAGCGCGTCGCATTAAGTACCCGAAATGAATATCGAAAACCCACTTCATTTAGTCCGGCAAAAACGATTCCTAAAAGTGCTTTTTTTTAACTAACTGTTTTTGAGCAAATTTGCGAAATTAATTCAAGAAAACAAAGTTATCTTCAAAAACACCCATTTTGAGACGTTTTTATTGAAAAAAATTGAATAAGACAAATTTCAAATTTCTGGCTTCATTTAGTTCCGGAGTTTTTGAATTTAGCATACTACACAAAAAAAAGTAAAAATTCTGATGTCAACCTCGAAAAATCATTTATTTATGAAAAACGGCCAAAATTGAATTTTTGGACGGTAATACGACCGGTACGATCATACAAAAACTTGCCCGTTACTTTTTGAAAAATTCAGACAAATTTCCGTAGGTGTCACAACGAGAAATCACTGGAATTTTATTCAGCTCGGACCAGACGTTTGACAATACGAAATGGCGTCGGTTACTGCCTTAACATTTGTTAATTAAACCTCGTGATACTACCTCATGGTAGGCTCCAGGAAATAAATGTTTATCTCAATTAATGGGCAGTGCTCTGTTCTCCTCAATACTTTTGTCTGATTCGTATGTACCAGTTCCAAACTATCTCACCGAAAATTTTAGGCATATAAAAAATCAGACCGAAAACAATTAAGAAAAATTTTTCAAAAAAATAATTTTAGCTTTAATGGAAAAGATTCGGTCTGAAATGACCACGCTGAAAGAAGAGCTTTACAGGGCATGTCAACTGAATGACCGCGAAAAACTGATTCGATTGAAAGCAGAGGGCAGTCTATCAGATGTGAATAAAAACCTTGAAATTTATCAAAAGCAAAATTTGGCGCTAGAAAACGAACTAGAAAGTCTGAGAGAAAAACTCCGAAAAGTTGAAGAGGATATTTTTGTCAAAACTGAGACTATCGAGAAGTACAAAGAAAAAATTGTGCAGCAAGACCATAAATTTAAGGTACAGTAGGGTGGACTTATCTGTTGATTATTAAAAAATGTCAAGTAGATTGAATTTTCGCTGAGACCCGAAAAAATAAAGTTTTTAAAACTGCATTTTACACTTTTATTTTAAATTACAAACAATACTTCACCCTGCGGATCAGCGTTGAAAAACCAGTTCGCGAAAATAATTACAGTATGTTGTATTTTGTTGTAGGTCGCTTTTTTTTTGGTTGCTTCCACCTAAGGGGTATCTGTTCTGAGAGAACTAGACTAACGATAGCGACAACGGATTTTTGCATCTTAATCTTAACGAATTTGTAAATGCAGGAATTTTTTCTTTTTCTCCGCAGATGATTACCGGTTCACCGGTAATTCGCAAAAAACGGTTTTTTCGGTCATTTTGAGCAATTTCGATGACTGATTTCGGTCAGGTGAATCAACTAGGAAGCCAAAAAATTTTTCTACCGCATATTTTTTCCAAGGTTTCACGTGGCAGAAAACTATTTGTCGCTATCTTGTCTAGTTCTCCCAGTCGAAATCATGGTGGAGCAACCTAAAAAAAAGCGACCTCTTTAGTGTCGAACAGAGATCTCAAGTGTACGGGAGAATTCTCCCTAAACTTATAGACGATTCTCCTGGATATTTGATGATTCTGTTCGACAATAAAAAAAATACATACTGTATTTTTTTTAAAATTGGTGTCGAAAGAATATGACCTTGGTTTCGATAAGTAGGAAAGTTTACATCAATCTGAGAGGCAAAAACTGACTTGAAAATATTTTTCAGTGCAACCAATAGTATTTTTTTTGCCTTTACCGAATATTGCTAAAATTCATAAACTTTAAAATAAATGTAATTTTCTGGGTTATGTTCCGATATTCTGCAGGCCAAAGTAAGATATCCCTATATTTTTTTTAAATGTGTTTTTAAACACAACACTTGCTTGTGTTAACCTCCACAAGTAAATAAATGAAATAAAACTTTTAGAGTTTGAAAGAAAAATCTGAATTATTATCAGTCGAGTCTGCCGAAAATGCTAAAAACCAAGAATTAGTCGATTTACGAGTTGCTTTCAATGATATGAAAACAAAGGCAGAAAAATATAAACATCAAGCTACAGTTATTTATACAGCGAGCAATCTAGGAGAGGAAAATAAAAAAATCCGGGATAAGCTTCAAAAGTATTATACATTGTACGAAAAAACAAAGGTAAATTTTAGTTAAAAATTATAATTAATATGATAAACTATTGTCGTATTTTACACATTTCTTTTTCGATTTCAAATTTTTCTTGCGTCTAATAAAACGTTTTTTTAACTTTTTTTAGAAGTGTTTTCTTTTTTTGACTAATGAAGAATTTCAAAAACCATAATGATTTAGCCCGTATTTTAATTTTTTCAAGCGGATTTTCTAAATTTTACAATAGAAATTGCCGTAGAAAAAGTGCCTCAAAAGATCTCAAAAAATTTACTTGACAACATGCGAGTTTGTATTGAAAACTCCGACAAATTTGTCAGCATCATGTAACATGATTCATGTTCCAATTTAACAGTAGATGCGGCTTTTATGCTGAAACTTTGGCTTATAAATACCTGTAGCTCAATTGGTCGATTTTTAGACTCAAGTTAGACAAATGCGGCAACTCTTTTTTTGAAATCTTAATTTTTATATTTTATCTGTACGGTATTAAAAAATTACGAACAAATTGACAATTCAAAAAAGACCGCCGGCACAAAATTGTCGATGCGAAAGATACCGCCGCCAAAAATGGGCTTGTCGGATAGTCGTTGTATTCCACCGAAGTGAATTTTGAAGGATTATTTTTTGTTAATTTTATCATTCAGAAGTGGTTTTATTAATTTGTTATATTTGTCATTTTCAGCATTTGTTTTCAGAAAGAATTACAGTCGATGAAATCCTCTTCAAAAACCGGACCCCTCTGCGAACCTTGCTCTTCAAAACAAAAAGAAAGTGAAGACGATTCAGAATGTAATAATCAATAAATAATATTAGTCGTCAAAAATCCAGTTACCTTACACTTTTATCACTGCCAAATTTTAAGTTCACCTCAGAAACTGCCATTTCAAACCGCACAATATTTTTTTTAACAAATAAAATATATTTTTTAACTAAATATAATTGTCTCATTAACAAATGCAAGGTGAATCATATTAGATTGAGAACATTTCCCAGGGGAATCTTGATAATTTGGGATTCGATAAAAAAATTATTTTGAAAAAAATATTTTTTCTGCAGTTACACTAAAGAAGCTGATACAAAAAAATGAGAGAAAAATTTAAAAAGCAGTTTTCAATTAATTTCACAAATGCTTTATTTTCCTACAATTGAGCTCAAGGTTTATGAAATGCCTTTGTGAAACATTGTGGCTCATAAAAACAATTTGCTGTTGAAAATTAAAGGGGTTGTAGGTGTTAATTTCAAGCACTCAAGTATATTTGAATTGAATAGGTATTAGCAAAGCTTTAGGATGTCAGGAACGACACCAAGTACATTTGTCAATTAAAATTGAATGCCTGGTAGCAAATACAAAACCAATTATGTAATGGGAATAGACGTGTCAAAAAATCGAACTCACGTTTTACGTATACCATTTTTTATATTTATTTTATCCGTCTATTTTCTAGAATGGGAGCTGAGGTCGGACAACGCGTTTCCGTCCCTAGTAAAGACGTAGGAAATGGAGTTATAGCATTTATTGGCGAAACCGAATTCGCCAAAGGTGTCTGGATTGGCATTATTCTAGACGAGCAAAAAGGGAAAAATAATGGAATTATTCGAGACAAAGTTTATTTCGAATGTGGTGAAAATTATGGCATGTTTGTCCGCGAGGCCTTGATTGCACCTGTGGTGGAAGGTAAATCTAAGGCAAAAAGAGTTCGAAAAGGTTAGGTTGGCACGTGAGGTTTTATTGCTAACCGCATACCGAAACTTAAATTCATTTTGTATGCAAAAATTGGACTGCCGGTAAAAAACTTAACAGCCAGGCAAATTCACTTTGTAACTAACAAGCTATGCGGTGTAAATGCAGGTCTGTTTTTATAAGTTCGTTAAACGCAGAAAATAATAATTTCAATTTTTCACAAGAGTTTTATATTTTGAATAACGGTACATGTATAATTTTCCGAGATCTACTATAATCCAAATTTTCCTCTGTTGAATTTTCAACTTTTGAAATGCTTTCTGAAATCTAATCTTATTTAAAAGCTCCATTTTTTGATCTGACGTCTTTGAGTAAATTTTTATTTCTTCACAAGTGATTTCGATAAATTGCGTAGGTTAGGTTCTATTTTCGGAAAACACCTGTACATTGAAGACCTAAAATTGTAGGTTATTTCTGAGGAAGTCACTTTTTACGAAATTTAATTCTGAATCTCTTCCATTATAAATTTTTGTTATGACGTCTCTCATTTTATCACAAATAAATTGCGTAGGTTGCAGATCACTACGTCACTATTCAACTGGGTGAGTAAAGTCAAAATGTAAATTAAATAATATAAAATTTTAAGTCTATCCTTACTCTCAAGGTCTAAAGAACAGTAAAGTTGCAAGCACTTTTAACGTACCCTAAATGAGAAGCACTCGATCGGCATGGTTCTCGAACCTACGCACCCTTTTCTTTATTTAAGAGCAGCCAATCACAGGCGCGGATTCAAAAGCGTGGTCTGTGAAACACATTTAGGGTACGTTACTTTCCCCGTAATAAGCGCCCATAGTAGCGTCCCCAAATGGCGTTTTGGGTGTGAGGGGGTTAAATAAAATTTGATTCAGAAAGCATTTCAAAATAAAAAATTTACCGGAAGAAAAATTTTAAATAGAGGCCCGTCTCAGAATGATTTTTAGAAAAAAGCGATTTAATGCCAGCCTATAACTGTTGATTTTTAAAAAGTAAAAATATAGAATTCTTAATTTTGGTGATTTTTCACTTTTGAAATTTTTTCTTTATTTTTAGTCAGCAAAGGTGCACTAACCTGGCCTTTTTCCACTCTTGATGTTTAATTTTGAAAGTATAAAATACAATCGTTGACTCCTTAAAAGTTTAATTGCCTGAAAAATTGAAGGAATTTCGAGCGTTTAATGAGTCATCGAATGTATTCAAAAACAAGTAAAATACTGAAATAGTACGATTTGAGCGTCATAATCATGTTCTTGAACTGTGTAATAACAGCACTTATAATTTGAAAGTTGTAGAAAATTAGCTCCAAAAGCACGTGAATATTGTCACTTTTTTTGTCTTCCCAAAAATCCCCTTAAAAGTATTTTGAACAATTGTATAGGGTCGAATGTGTCTATAAATACTGCGTTTATAAGGACAAAACAGCAGAAATTCGGCGATTTTTAGCCATTTTTGAGAATTGTGTGCTTATATATCGAAAATTATCCCTGCTGCGCCTTTCTGGACAAGCGTCATATTATGAAAGGCGCAGCAGGGATAATTTTCGATATGGATAAAACAACACCCTTAAAAATGTATGAATGAAAATTTTTCACCGATTATGTTCAATAAACTATTGACAATAGTGTATTTCAAAACCATAATAATGTAGCGGGCTTGAAAATATTTAGTTTTTCTTGCGCTCTTGGCTATTTTGGGCTTTGCGCTAGCGCTATTTTTTGATTTTTGAAACATTTTTAGCAAATTTTTTTATATTGATACGTTTTCACATTGAAAACAAAGACCGTGATACAATTTTGAACATACTTTTTTAGGGGGAACACTACCCTCTAAGGTATTTTTTTTTGGTCGGCCACCCATTTCTCATGACGATTACGCGAAAACATAGCGTATTCAGGGAAACGGTCTTTTGCATTAAACTGCCAACTAAAAAAGCTCAATGGGAATTTTTTTTTCTTTTTTCATCAGTCGACTACCGGTTCACCGGTAACGGAGTTTATTATATAGCATTTTTTGGTAAAATTTGGAAAAAAAATGAAACTCGTTTTTTCTTCCAGGAATTCATCAAAAATATAGTTCAGCAGTAATGTGTAGACAATCGTGATATAAGATGAACAAACATAAAAATTAACTTTCCGGCTGATTTAGAGAAAAATTTTTGGCCATCGAGATTCGAACCTACGAAAAATATACATTCCGGTTTATATCCGTGAACGGATTGTCAAATCAACTATAAAATTTCTCCATTTTTTAGTTTAGCAGTTGAATGCAAAACCGTTTCTCGATAAGCATCTTTAGTTTTCCCACATCGTCATGAGAAGGGTGGCCCACCTAAAAAAAATTACCTAAGGTAGTGGTGTCAATATTTAGGCTTTATTTTGAATTAAAATGTTCGTATTCCACACAAATTTAAGCGTGAGATCTGACGTCAAATATGCTCATATTTTTACAGGTTCGTCTGCTGCAACGGAGAAGAATGTTAAGCCTTCTGCTTTAAAAAATAACGTTCCTAAACCAGGGTCTATGGCAAAGCCAAGTTCTAGATTATCAATGATGGACAAAAGAAAATCAGTCGCACCTGGAGCCGGGCCTCGTGCTACACCAAAATCAAGATCTAGAAGTTCTTCGACTCAACGAAGGTATGTTACAAATAGCTGTTTTAAAAATACACTGAGCTTGTAAAAAAATTGTTGCAAAATCATTTGATTCTGCGGCAAAAATTTTTATAGCAAAAGAAGCTTTTTTTCAAATAACGTATTTTGAAGAAAAATTTATATTCCAGTATTTGTAAATTTTGCCCGAACCGTTTATTTATTTATAACCCGTCATTTTTAGACCGAAATTTGGTTCTAACCGCTCATCTTCTCACGGTGAGAATCTCAACTCTTTTGAAATAGCGTATTTTTAGAAAACTAAATTTCAAATATTTTGCACTAAAAACTTTAGTTAACAATTTTAGAAACAAATAAAAAAATGTGTTTTTGCGTTATTCTTTCATCGAGCCATTGTTGGTCTGTCTAATTTTTCTGGTCAAATCTTTGGTTCGATTTTTTAGAACGGTATTTTATCTCGGTGAGATAGCTCGCAACTGGCAAATACGTTATTTTTGTAATTTTGGTTCAGCTTACAACTTTCAAAACACCGTGACACTGCAGAGCCGGTTTTTTCAATTTCCGTTTTTTTTGACGGACATTAACGAAATATTATCCGTTTTTCGAGAAAAATTAAAAATTACCGGTAAAAACCGAAGAAACGTCGTTGCAGTGACACGTAACTTGAAAAGTTATATTATAGCCCAAAATGATCGTATATATATCAGTATATATCGATATATCAGTACCGACCTCTATGAAATAAAATACCATTCTAAGAAATCGAACCACAGTGGCGGGATATTTATTTAGCACCCCTTTTCAGTCGGGTCGAATGTTCTCCAAAACGGCTTATCCGATTTGAAAAATTTCAAAAGTAGTCGACGTCAAAGGTTTAGATCTCGGCAAATAGACTATTTTCGTTACTTGGTAGATTTCCGGTATACCGGTAAAGACCGGTTTATATCGGTTTTCAGAAATTGCCAAGTGATAAACGACTTTCAGCTAACTTCTCCGGGTAACTTTTGGAGAGAAAAATTTTGGTGATATTTTTTTGTCACCTGACACCATCTGCGGTGTCAAATTACACATTTTNATGAAAAAATTTTAGTTTTCAAATTTCACTCAAATCTAATTTTCTTTATAAAATTCAGGTCAAGTTCTGTATCAAAAACTGCGTCAACTGTCCCTTCTAGAGATAAAACCCCAGAAAGAAAAGAAGAAAAATCAGTAACACCACAACAATCGCCTAAAAAAACTTCTCCTGTTGAAAGCCCTAGACGAGAAGAATATGGCTCAAGAGGAGCTGATACGCAACTTATAAAGGTATTTTTGATGTTTCTAAATTCTGTTATTTTTATTTGAAATTATATGTAAAATACGGTGCAGGTCTTGACAAGTCAAATTAAGTATGAAACATGTTTATTATAACGCAGTTGAAATATACTGTCATAGTTGTCTAAGGTATTTTTTTTAGGTTAACCCACCTTAGTCATGACGATTACGGGAAAACCATAGGTGATATCGAGAAACGGTTTTTCGCGAACGTGCGTCTAAGCGGACGTTTTTAAAATTTTCAAAAACGTCCGCTTAGACAGTAGTAGATTTTTCAGATAATAATATTCACATTAATATGCGGTCTTAGTTTTTAACTTTTGTGAAAATTAATCATTAAGGTTTTATGAGAAAAAGTTGTAGCAGATACCAAAATATGATCAAAAATTTATGTACGGTTTTTTTGAAACTGGATTTTCTTTGTTTTAAAGTTCAATTACTGGTTAACCAGACAAAATATTTCTATGTGCAGTCTTTTGGGTGTTAGGTGCAAAGATTTATTTGGAATTATCTTCGTGTCACAAAAATTAAAGAAAAATGAAAATAAAACCGCTACCCCCTTCCAAGTTAAAATAATGCAGTTAAATTAAAGACAAAAGAATTCACCTTGGTATTATAATTAAAATGTTATTTTATTTTCAGCGCAATAATTAAACTTCCCAGAATTCCACAGATGCAATTGATGATTTTCTTCTAAAATGTGTGCTGGCAGGAATTTTAATTTTTCGAGATTTGAAAATTTTTCTTATGAACACAAACGATTTTCGCTTTATTTTCTTGAGCGAGGTCAAAGAATTTGACAATTCACTGCTTTTAATTTGTATAAGGCTATTATCGGATTTCTGCTCCAAATTCTCGATTATATTCTCAATTTTCAGCGAAATTTTTCTACTAGAAATTTTTTTCGGTAAATTTGGTCGGCAATAGCAAATCGAATGAGGTCGAATTTTCATCATAATTATTTTTTATAAATTTCAATTTTGATAATTATCCTATCATTTGTTTCGTTTAAATATTCAAGAATAAAAACCGACCACCAAAATGTGAAAGAGCCTTTGTCGTGTGATCAAACGCTGTGCGGGACGAACTCTAATGCATTTTTGTTACCGGTCACAAACGGGCGACGAATTAGGGGTTCACCTGGGGTTTCATGCTCCCGAAACTTTTTGGGTTTAGAATTGTTCGGGCAAAATTTTAGAAAGTAAAAATATCTAGAGCTCAGCACAATTTACAAAATATAAATACTTTACATTGGCATAAATTATACCGTATAATAGTATTTTGGAAAATAAGAATAAAGCTTTGTGGAACAAAGTTACCTTACATTTTTCATCAAAAATTAACTTAGTTAATAATTTCATGAGTTTTCCGCACGTTTTCCCAGGAAATTGAGACAGAAAAAATTGCACCTGTTTCACTGCATTCAAAATTGATGATAATATTTAGGAAATTTTCTTCAAAGCCATATTCTCATTTTAGGATTCCAGATAATAGGAAAACTCATTTGAAAAACTCTCAGCAATAGCTGATTACCAAAAAAGAAAAAATATTTCCCAAATATATGAAAGATAATAGTGTATGCATTGTTCCGTCCCATTTCCCAAAGGAAAAAACTCATACCAAAATAAAACGTATATCCAAGTAGAAAAAAACCCAAAGTTAATCTTTAAAATCCACAAAGCATGATATTACGATTTTTTCAATGCATCTACATTTGTAGCTATATTCTTATTTTCAAAATACTATCATGAAACTGTATAGTATTAAATTAATGTGTGCTCTTTACATTTTTTTTGTTAATTTTGTCTGAACAATTTTAAACCCAAAAAGTTTCGGAAACATGAAACCCCAGGTGACCCCCTAATTAGTTTGGGACGTCGTTCGTTTGTTACCGGTCACAAAAATACATGAACGTACGTCCCGCACAGGGTTCGGTGAGGCTTGATCAAACGACAAAGGCTCTTTCACATTTTAGTGTTCAGTTTTTATATTTGAATATTACATCGAAATAATTATGGAAGAGTTATTAAAATTCATAAGAAATAATTATGATAAAAAATCGACCTCATTCGATTTGTTATAGTCGAACATATTTACCGAAAAAATTGTCTAATCGAAAAATTCCTTTGAAAGTTGACGATATAATCAAGAATTTGGACCAGAAATCTGGAAACAGCTTTTTACGAATAAATCACAGTGAATTGTCAACTTCCTCTACCTCGCTGAAGAAAGTAAAGCGAAAATCGTTTATGTTTATAAGAAAATTTTTCAAATTTCGAAAAGTGAAAATTCCTGCCAGAACACATTTTAGAAGAAAAGCATCAATTGCATCTGTGGAATTTTGGGAAATTTAACTATATTTGATTAATAAAACCAAGGTGAATTTCTTTTACTATAATTGAACTGCATTGTTTTCAGTGTCGAGGGAGTAGCGGCCTTTATGTCTTAGGTAACTTTGAGGACCAAATATAATATTCTGCAAACTTTACTTTAACTGAGTTATAATAAACATGTTTCATACTAAATTAGGCTTGTTAAACCCTGCACAATTCTTATCATCTAAATACACAAAATATTGATGAACCGCTTGTCGAAAATTGAATATGTTCGAAAAAGTTCGATATTATGAAATTACGATTATTATAAGATATTTTCTATGTATAAATAAATTTGAAATTTTTGTAAAATATTTTTGATCATGGCTCAAAAAGGGCACACAATTTTGCGACTCTTTGATAAAAATTGTTTTCTTTCAGAAATTTTATAATTCATGGTCGATTATATCATATAATTTATACGGAGTAAAAAGCGATGGGAGATGTAATTAAGACGACATTTACTCTGCTCGGCAAGCGATAATTGACTCGCTGAAAGGGTTTAGCACCTGTAATTTGATTACTTATTATCAGAATATCGTCGTAAAAGGGCCATTTTCTGACAAGTACTAATCAAATTATGGGTGCCTGCCTCAGCGTGTCAATTGACTGTTAATTTAACAGTGAATGAACAAAATAACTTTTTTGTACAATTCTTATTTGACAATTAATTACGCATTTACTAGCCGAATGCTTCTGATTTGACCTTTATAAGTTATCAAAATATTTGTTTTCGATATTGTTAATTAGTCGGTCTAAATGTTTTCTTAAAATGATCGAAAACATTTGTCTGTCAAAAATGTTGAAAATTCGTTTTTTCAAACAATTTCAAAACATTCGTTTTTTCAAAAAAAATGACAAAACGTTTGTTTTCTCAAAAAATTTCAAACATTTGTAGTGTTTAAAAATGTTTAACCTCCTCAGTGAGGAGTCCTCACACCCAGAAACCAAGGACTCGCCTCAACACCAAAAGCCTATATCGAAGCACTTACTTTGAGCGCTTATCTGTGGAAAACTGGAAAAGATATCAATTTACCTTATTTGTCACTGATTGAGATCAAGGATAGAATTATAGTGAGAATACACGTTAATTTTTCAATTCGAGTTTTGGAATAGATAACTGCGAGAGAAGAAGGTTTCACTCACCTTGTATTTCTTGAAAAACCAATCACTTTTTTACAATGACATATAAGTTACAACTTTACAAGTAAAACCCTAGCTATTTATAGCTGGTCTCAGATTTAATATGATATCTTCTCGATCGCTTACAACAATTATTCATATCGCCGCGCGTCAAATATATCCAGTAAACTGTGAAATATGCTAATCAGCTAAAACTCAAAATACCATACCCACCTTATGTTCTACATTTGATCGATTTGTCTTTGTCGGCTTTCTTTGGGTGATTAAATTGCCGTTATCAATTCTTTCGAAAAAATAAATTTATTTTTCGAAAAATATTGTTATTTCTTCCTTATTTTGAGTCTTGAAAAAAACTTATTCAAAAGGAATATTCTCAAATACTTTCCTAAAACTGCTTTCCTCAGAATATTTCGATCTATTATCTATCGTCTTTCACACAATTAATTTTTTAAGAAATTTTCGAATCCTAAAAAAAAAGTAGGGAAAAAAACTTTCGAAACGCTAATCGTATAAAAATTTTCAACAATATTCTTTGGAAATAAAATTGCAAAACTTGACATATTTGTGTAGGTCTGTTGACGTGTTATTTCTGCGCCGTTTGGTCCCAAATTTTTTTTTGCCTTCAGCATAAATCAAAAGGGTGTGAGGAGGTTAAAATTTTTAAATTCAAAAATGTTCAAAGATTTTTTTTCAGAAATTTTTATTTATTTATTAAATAGCAAAGTTTCGAAGATTCATTATCAGGATAATGGGAATTTTAAAACTTGTAAGTTTCGAAAACATAAAGTGCTATAATCTAGCGAGTTTTACTGCAGAATCCGTATGAAATATGTTGGGCATTTTTTTCAGAATGGTTTACAAATTGACTTTTCAAAAATCATTCAACGATTTTTCTGTTTTTACTTTTTCACATTGTTTTACGGTTTCACTTTGTTTCGCACTTCCTATTACAATTGATTATGGATTTGATTGCCAAAATGCTTCAGATTTTACTTTGAAAATTTGTAGAAAATAAATTTTATATTTAGGAGCTTCAAAAAGAAATTGAGGAGGTGAAAGCAAGCTCTAAAGATTGGCAAGAAAAAACTGAAGCCCTTGTTAATAAACGTCGACAAGACCGAGAAGCTCTAAAGGATGCCGAGCGAAATCGAATTCAACTTCAATCGTTTGAAGAGTTCAAAGTTCGAATTATGGATCAGCAAAAAGGATGGGTTTCACTTTTTCAGTTCCTTGAATAGTATATTTAAAAAATAAAAACATAAACGAATTTTTAGTTTTATTTAAAAAAGTTTTTGTTTAACATCATTTTGTTGTTTTCTAGCACATTTATTAATTTTTATATACTTAGGTAACTTTAGGTAACTTAGGTAATATTAAAAAAAGACACTTCGCTAAAAAACTGTTTAAAAAGAAATTCGTAACTTGGTATATTTTTGTATATAATGTAAAACTTTGTATATACAAATTTTGTTTCAAAAATTGAATGAAATTGAAATTTAATTATTGAATCAATTTCCATGCGCAAATTTATATTTATATGCAATTTTTGTAAAAAATCTGTAAAATAACAGTTTGAAAAAGTTTCCAAACAAAATCTTCAAATGGTAACAAAAAGTGATAAACATGTGTACAAAAAACATTTTTATTTAAAAATTTTTCTTAAATGTTGACCCTTAAAAATAGAACTTCAAAAACAACTTCGAGAAGAACGAGCTGCTAGGGAAGAGTTAGCAAATGACTATGATCAATTTCGAGAAGAAATGGGGGATTCTGCAGAAACTATTGAAATGATGACTCTTGATAAAGAAATGGCTGAAGAACAAGCAGAAATACTCAAAGTTTGGGGTGTAAATTTCATTATTAGTCTCGTATACAAATACGAACTTTTTTCAGAAAGGTTTTGTACATAAGAGAGCGTCTCCAAAAAACGTACTACTACCAAGTTTCTGTGTGACGTCCAAGCCGCCAAAATTTAGCAAAAACCAACGCAATGTTAAAAAGCAGGTTCGTCTTTAAGGACGGTAAATTTATAAAACATTATTTTTTTTTGTTAATACCATAATAATGTAGCGGGTATTAATAATATAAATTTTCACGTTGACAAAACGGAAAACTCAAACATGTCCATATAATCAAACTTGACAGTACTGTCGTGTATGTGTCTATAAGGACTGCGTATATATGGGCAAAACGCTTATAGACACACACGATAGTAGTTATAAATCAGTTACTCCTACGTTTGTTTCATTTAGTTTTCATTATGTTTCGAAATATAGAAAAATTTCTAAACGTATTTTCGAAAATTTTCTTAAAAATTGAAAAAAATATATTTTCGTATAAAATATTAAACGTTATCCAACATTGATACACAAAAATAATTCCGACCTATTTCATCTATGCTGTCAAAAATTCTAGATAGCAACTCTGAAAATTTTTCTTGTAAAAGTCTGCGGGATTTTTCTCATTTTTTGTAATTTCAAATGACTGGAATTGATTTCTACTTAGTTTTGGCCCAAATCGGATAGCCTATCCGGGATAGGTGACAGTCTCAAAATCACCTTTTGATAAAATGGGTAAAACCACCCCATTTTAAGTCGAATTTGAAGAGTTGAAGATCAAATATGAAGAAGCTGAAACAGACCTTGAACTTTTACGAGAAACTGCCGAAGCTGCCAATAATGAAGGAGGAGATGGAGAAGATGCCGGAGTTGCCGCAATGCAACTTAAACTTAAGGATGAAGAAATTAAGAGACTGAAAGATGCTTTGATCAAAATGAGAGATTTAAATACGGAAGAAAAACGAACTTCACATCAGGCGATAAAACAAGGAAAAGCTGATTCAGAAGAGCTCATTCTTAATAAGGTTCGTCTCAAGGAAACAAAATCCATAGTTTTAATTTGGTTCACATTTTTATGAAAAACTTTTATTACGTAAATTGTCGATTAAACTTTTTTCTTTTAAATAATCGAAAAATTTGCCAAAGAATTGTTTTTTTGAAAATGTTCAAACATTCGTTTCTCGAATATGTTCAAACATTTGTCTTTCCAAAATGTCAACGTGGGTATCACATAAATTTATCATTGAATTTATGAAGTAAAAGTTTACATGTAAATTAAAATAAATCACCATTTTGAAAATAAACTACAGTGAAGTGCGTTTATAAAGATGCGTCCTATAAATATAGAAAGTACTGTTCACATGAAGTGCTTCATAGTACGATACATATGTATATATATATCAAGACATATTTTTATGGTTCAGTGTAGTACTTTTCGCTGGACAGTACTTTTTATATTGATAGGACGCTTCCTGATAAACGAACTTCAATGTATTTTATGTGGATCTGAGCTAGACTTTAGTTAACAAAAATCTGAAGATCACATTTTAGTGATTTTTCTTTAGAATTAGACTTTTTTTGTTTTTAGAGAAAAATAAATTTTCTGAGATTTTCAGATGATTTCAGAATATTTGAAATGTTTATCTCCCACGGAGCACCATCAAAAATAAGTTTTTAGTCAATTTTGACCCCGCATACAGTATGTAAAAAAATTGTTGTGAGACCAAAAGCTCCAATTTCCTTTGGATTGAAAGTAATTCTCCTGCCAATTATAGGTTTCTTGTTTGGTCATTGAACAATTTTACATGTATGGCGTGTATTTTTTTCAGCGCAACGGTTTTTTGCAGAGTTTTTCTCAGTCGCGTATCGAAACCTTTCCTATCACGATCTTTTGAAATTCGAAATCGGTTGATCCATCTCTGAGAAAAACTCCTGCAAAAAACCGTTGCGCTGAAAAAAAAACACGCCTATGTAAGTTTAAGACATTTGGATGAAAAATATTTCATAACCGTATCGCCATTTCATTTTTAAACTGGTTTTTACCGGTAGTGACCAGTCGACCAACATATGCCTCACGTAACGGCCTTCTCAGGTATTTGGAAAAATTATTTCTGGATTTTACTTTGTGGTGACTCTAGAAATACGTCGGGAAAATAATTTTTATATTTTTGACTCGAAATTTGATTATATTCCACTTGATGGGTGATAAGACTTTATATGAGTCATATAGGGTCATATTACCCATCACGCGAAAGATAATCAAATTTCGAGTCTAAAATATAATATGACTCATGCTCAAAATTTTGACCCCATAGTGTCATATAACAAAATTCGACAGGAAATATGGCCGGAAATGCATTTCATAACCGTACTATAATTAGGGATACCGCCATTTCAATTTTAACCAGTTTTTACCGGCAGTGACTAGTCGATCATCATTTGTCCAAATTTTAGGATCTAGACTTATAGTTTCCTGGGAATCGGTTTTAAATACAGCAATTTCTGTGATAACAGCCGTTATGATAAAAACAAACCAAACAAATGTTGTTAAACACTCATTTTCGGACCTCTAGAACAAATTTTTTATCAACGATTTTAGTTTTTCAGTAGGTTCCCGGTTTCCACCTTACCTATGAATGTGATTTTGCGCTCAAATGCTCATAAACTAATCGAGCTATTTAGCGCTTGTGCCAAAAGCTAGAAGATCAAAATAAAACCATGATTGAAACTATCGAAGAACTGAAAGAGCAGGTCGACCTCGCTCTTGGTGCTGAAGAAATGGTTGAAAATTTAACCACTCGTATTCTTGACCTTGAAGAAAAGTGCCAGGAAGAAACCGAACGCGCCGATGACCTTGACGAGCTTCATGAACTTGACACTGAAATGGCCGAGGTCGCTAGGGATAAAGAAATTGAACTTCGAGAAGAGATTGATTTTACAAATTCAAAATTGAGAGAATTAACAAAATTATTAGAAGCTGAAAGATCACATGCGGCGGATTTGTCAGAAACAATCAGAAAATTCAGAAATGCTGTCGTTCACCAAAAAGGTAATTTTGCGCAATTTGAAGTTTAAAAACGTTAACAAAAAATCGGGAGTGATAATAGCAGGAAACAATCCACCCACAAGTTCGCCAAAAATTTCAATTTTTTGTTTTATTTTTCTTTGTTGTGTTTAAAATTTTCAGTTTTGAGAACTTTTTCCCCACAGTACGAAAATTTATTGTCAAAAATTATTCAGACTGCGATTTTCTTTTCAAACTGAAAATTTAAAACTTTAGTTAAATTTAAGAAAGCGTGTTAACAGTTCTGAAGACTATTTTATTTGTTTTAAAAAATCGAATTTTTTATAACAAATAAAAAAGTCTTCAGAACTGTTACGCTGTTTGAACAAAATAAAAAAAATTTGTTGGGTTTTTATTAAATTTAGAATTTTTTTTTTGCGTTTTATCACCCTGTATATAATTTTCTAATACAAACCCAAGCCCTATTTCAACTATTTTTAAGCAATTTTAATTTTGTTGCTAAAAATTTAATCAGTAAAATTAAAGAAAATATCAAATATAAATTGTGCCTCAAAAACCCAAATACAGTAAAAAATTGGTTATTAATTAATTAATAACCATTTTTTTACTCTATTTGGGTTTTTGAGGCACAATTTATATTTGATATTTTCTTTAATTTTGCTGGTTAAACCTGAAGGTAAACTTTTCACGAAGTGACAATTTTTGTTAAAAAATTTGAATTTTAAAAATCAAATTAAGATCAAATCGAGCAAATGCAAGCAAATCGCGGAGATGGAGATGGTGAAGAAAATACTCAGAAATTCCAGGAGCAACACGCTGCCGATATCACTGAACGTGTTCTGGAGCGTCGTCATCATTCAGCACAAGTTGAACTTGACCTCAGAAAGCTAGAAAATGACCTCTTAAATGCTCATGTAAGAATGATTCAATTATTTATGCCTGCAAATTTTACAGTACGTGGTGGAGATGCAGATGGTGTGAATATTGAACTTTTATTGAGAAGAATGTCGAACAAGGCTAGAATTATTCAGACGCATACAGTTAGGGCTATTTTTTCTGTCTTTTTTTAGAACGAAAATGTTATTTACCGGGTCAATAAGGTCGTTTTTTTTAGGTAGGCCACTTTAAGGGGTATCTGTTCTGAGAGAACCAGACTAGATAGCGAAAAAAGTTTTTTTGCATCTGAATCTTAACCGAATTTGTAGTGGTGAAAAAAAAATTTCCGGTGATTTCCGGTTCACCGGTAATTCGCAAAAAAACGTTTTTTTCGGTAATTTAAACGTTCGCCCAGTCGAAATCATAATTGGACTACCTTAAAAAACGACCTAAGGGCTTATATTATATAAGTTATGTATGATATAACGGATATCGATTACGATCCCTGACTCAAAAAATTTGTTTTTGAATAAGAGAAATTAAGACCCTTTTGGATTCGGGGATCGTAATCGATATGTGTAAAATTACAAGTACTTTAATTGGTTTTTGATCTGCCACGAGAGAGTTACAAATAATACAGGTTGAATTTTTGATTTTGAGTGGCTTTGCTGTCTAACTTGGTCCGTATACAAATATTAGGGAGGATGGAAGCGTAGGCAACAAAGGTGGCGAATATTTCGTCTCGTGATAAACGTCTAACCAATCAGAGCGTGGGAGATTTGATTGATAAATGATATCAAGGAATTGAAGAATTATAACTTTTATTTTCCCTTTATCACAAATAATGTATATGTAATTTGAAGGTATTCGCAAAGCTTTAGGATGACGGGAAAGTAAACAAATACAGCGATATGGCTTTTAACGGCCAACGGACGGACAGGGTCTGGCCAAAAATTTCTGACACCTGACTTTAAACGGACAGCACGCAATTTTGCCACGACTTTAAACGGCTTTCTTTCCTTTTCAATAGTCCAATAACTTTGGAAATTTTCGAAAAATTTCAACAAAGTTTTTAGGGATTTTGAAAAATCCACTAATTTTCAGAACTATTGAGTCCCATTTTTCATTTCTCACTGAAATCCCAACAAATGACAAACTGTTATATTTGCATCATTGAAAACATACTCTTATGCAGAATTTTAGCAAAAACCAAAATATCGCTCAATAATTTTTTTGCATATCAACTTGAGAATTCCTGCTGAAAATTTCCCAATTTATAATCGCTTGCAATTTTTCCTACCATTTCACACCAACAAACCCCTTATAACCCCTGTAAATATTTTTTTTGAAACTTAACCCACATTACAGTCGATCGATTCATGCTTGATCAAGCTACTGGAGACCCTAATTTAACAGAAGGTCAGTCATGGGGTGCTGAACTCTGCGACCTCCTCGAGGTTTTCCGTGGTTACATCGAAAACTTTTCATTTATTCTTGTCGATTGCTCTGTTGAAACCTGGAAACGGGTCGCGACCTTGTATCACGAACTTGTCCCACATGAGGCCGGTTTGGATTATTTTATTGACTTAGTCCGACGAGGTTTGGGTGGCAAATGATTTTTCAGGTCACAAAAAGTCGGCTTTGTGTAAAGGCGATTTTTTCAATTTGATCAAAGAGTAATAAGAGCATGAGAAACGGATTTGAAATCCCAAAATTTATCGCAACATGAATCTTCGGTATTAAGCACTAATTAGAGGTGTATAACGTTACTTATTGTACCCTGTGATTGTTTGCGATTTCATATTATATGATATAAGTTTTTTTACAAAAAAAACTTACTTTTTTGTAAACTCTCTGTATCATACAATTTGTATTACAGAAAATGCTACAAGTTTCAGAACTTGAAGAACATTTAACTACAAGCTATTTTTGAGAATATACAAATTTTCATAAATATTTTTTTGTCTAGGAATTGGCAAACATCTTGTTAAAATTTCAGATTTTTTTGGAATTTCTCGGCCACCCTAAACAAGATGCGCTTGACGAAACTGTTTCTTTGATTAATATCTCGAAGTCGATTGGTTTTGTCGCGCATGTTCACGGGGTTCATTTTGCAAGAGAAAAGGAAGATGCAGGTCAATTTATTTCGCGATTGGCTAGGCGTGGATTGACTTTGTCTACCAGACTCGCAGTATCTACGGCACGATTACAATCCCTCGTTTTACCAGGTCAAGAATTATCAGATCCGGCTAAGCTTTTGACGGATATCATTGCAAGATTACCAAGTTTTGGTTGGAATTTTTTCGTTATGGCCGTATACACGTAGTCTTATTAAACAATAATTGAGGTTCTTTAATTTTCTCAATGAGGCCATATTACATTGAACGAAAATTTGGCGGGGGAATTTTTTGCTTACAACCAAAAATTTGCTATTAAAGAAAGTAGTTTTCATGAAATGGTCCACCCATTTCAAGCCTCCCAAAAATATGATGTCATATCGACGATAATACATGTCCGGACAAAGTAACCTTCGCTTATATTGAGAGATCGCTTCAAAACATGAAATGCTTCTCAATTATCTTCTCTAAGCAGTGAAAGTTACAACTTCATGCTTTCAATCAAATCTCGCAAAATACGAAAAAAGATTTAAAAGTAAACTTTGTCCGAAAAGGTATTCTCTCGATATGACCGAATTTTCCTCCAACAAATTTATTAGAATTTTTTTTTTGAAAATCGTTTTCAACCAAATATTTGCCTTCGTCAAACCTTCCGCCGTATTCAGCGATTATCTCCTGATGACCGTCATGGTGATATCGATCAAGCACAGCGGGTTTTAGCTCGAGATTCAATCCAACAAGTTAATGTGATTGCTGACTTCCTACAATATTGGGCAACTACATCTCACAATTTGGCAATGCAACTAGGCTAAGGTAGAAAAAAACACTGGAGCGTTTTTTTCAGTGGTTCAGTTGCACGATTTTTTCTCGAAGATGGCTGATCCGATAAATCTTATATTATCGGTTTCTCGGACGTGACTGATTTTTTCATCTTTAAATTTAATCATCTTTAAATTTAATCATCTTAATATTTGGGGGTCAGGTGTTCAAATATGACACCAAAGGGTCAAATTACAAAAATAACGCGTAATGGGTCATATTACCTTGCATATAAAAGGAAATTTCATTGCTATTCCAAATATATCAAAAATATTTTTATTAGTATGTAATATGACTCCATTATTAACAAAAATAGTTCATCGGTTTTCTCCATTTGAGATTATGAAAATAAATATTTTCATCCAAATTAAGTTTTTAATTAAAAAATAAATTCAGTTTTATTGAAAATAAATTCAATTTAATGTAAAATAGTTTAGTTTTTAAATTAAATTTGATCATTCATTTTAACCTTTATTAGACCAAAAACATTTGCCTGAGAAACAGCTTCATGATGCGGCTATTCAAGCATGTAATAAAGTGTATGGACCTGGTAACGAAGGGTTTGCTTCAGTTCGATCGTCAATCACATTGTCATTTCCTCATATTGCACAAATTAATACAAAATTACAGGTAAATATACAATGTATATTATACATGTACTTAAAGATTTAATAATATATTTTAATACTTAATTTTAATATTAAAAATACATATCTAAAAATGTTCTTTTACAAATGTTAGTTTTCATTAATTATTCAGACATTATACACATGAAAACATTCCAACGTGTGAATTATAATCTTGATAATTATGGACTTGAGTAGTAATTAAAATAAATTGCAAATGTCAATTTCACAAATGTCGATATCAATTTTTTAATTATCAAATGAAAAAGACGATATCAGCGATTAACATTCTAGAGTTACGTAAATTACAAATGATGATATAAACACATTTAGAAATGTACACATCTCGAAGTAATATTGTTATTTACAAATGTCGACATTTGAACATTTCGATATTTACACATGTCGATGTTTAAAAATGTAATTTACGAATGTCGTTATTTACACGTTTCGACATTTAAAAATGTAATTTACAAAAGTCAATTTCGAAGATGTATTTTTGAAGATGTCTCACTCGCCTGAATTAAATTTGCTGAAATTGACATTTATAAATTACATTTTTAAACATGGTAATGTGTTAATATCAAAATGTATAAAATATCGGCATTTAATTACATTTGTATACTGTATTTATTACTTTAGTTCTTTACAAAAGTGATGTTCCATTTCTAGTTTTGAAACTTTCAAAATAAAAATTTTAGGAAGGGGACTACCATCTTAAAATTGAAGTTGAACCAATCGATCCAGCAGTCAAACGACATGCACTCCAACAGATTACTCAAACTCCCGAAGAATTCCAGGTAAAAATTCAAAAAAATTCTTATTTTTGTTACATCTTATTTTTAGCTTCACATGGAAGATCGTGATACCGTTATCAAAGAGTTGAAACAAGCGCTTAAAATTAAATCAGATGAAAGCGAACAGCAAAAACTTCGAGCACAATTAGTTGAAAGGTATTTTATATATGAGAAAAATGATCATTTTTTTAATTAAGAGATTTATCAAAAAAAATTTCATTGTTTTTCTCAAAAATATTTTTAAAATTTTGGAAAAAATCTGAAATTCACAAGCATTTTTAGAGAGCCCTAGAAATTTTGAAAAAATTGCAATTAGAGCCCTTAGAGCTAAGCTCTATCATTCATTTGAAGCATGAATTAAAAAAATCGCATGTAAAATGTAGGAGGAGTAGGTTTTTAAGTGAGCCTCCAAAAATGCTCTAAATTGGCTATTTTGACCACTTAGGTGCATAAATTGAGAAAAAACGGCCTAATGGTGCTTCCGTATTAATTAAGTCTGCATGCCGAATTAGAAACAAATCTCATGTGAAATGAATGAGGAGTATGCACCATACTGAGCGTAGGTTGAATAATCTGATGATTTGAGTGGTGCTGCCGAAATCCTTTAGAGTTATCCTACATATTTAAAAAATAATTGGATACCTTTCTATTAGAAAGTTTCTAATACTAAGTTTATCACAAACTGCACTTGAAAACTTTAAAAAAACTGCGTAATTATCGACGCCCACTCCCTGACGGGGGTGGTCGTCGCATTTTAAGGCGAAATGGGGTTTTCAATGACCAATTGTAGCAAAAGTACAAATCGTCGGACCAAACATTACCTCTCTGAAATATTTGAACAAAAATCTTGCATCCTAAAAATAAATCAAAAGTGACGGATGGCTCGTCCAATCAGAAACGTGCTTACAAAANTAATGGAATTATTTTTTCAAAATGTATCTCCTCCCTGGTTTTTTGAGGTACAACAATGATTCATGACTTAAATTAACCGGACAGAACGTGGGCAGACCGATGCGCAGAGTTTTCGGAAAAATCTTTGATTTGGCTTCAGCATCACCAAAAAACTGTTTTTTTTGACCCTATTTTAATCAAAATGTATCAATCAAAATGTATTTCCTCCCTGAATTTGAAAGTTACACATTCGAAACCAACATGCAGCTGAAAAGTCCGTGCACATCGGTGCGCAGAGTTTTGTCTAAATTTATGACTCGTTTTTCTGTAAATCGTGTTTTAAATTTCCAAAAATCAAGAAATTTCAACTTTTTTCATACGAAATATTTTTGAACTCATGAAAAAGTGCTTTCCTAGCCATGTATCAAAATAAAACGAGTACCAAAATGCTTGTAATTTTCCATATTTTCATAAAAAAGGCATAAAAAATAAAATTGGGAAAATTTGTTTTTAGAGCCTCATTTTGCGACGACCACCCCCTTAAGGGGGTACCACTCATGAATTTAGGCTCAAACAAAAACAATCTGAATTTCATTCTTATAGTTTTTTTCTGGAAATATGGATAATTTGAAATTAGTTGGTGGTATTTTCATCCCGACAGCGTTAGGAAAGTACTTTTTAATTAATTTGATAATCTTTGATATCTTGTCTTGATTTTAAGCATTTTAATCAAAATTTATGGATTTCAGCAATTAGAAGTACAGTTTCGGAAGAGAAAAAATCATCGAAATTTAGGTTTCGATAGTTTTTTTTTTCTTTTAAAATTGAAACTTTTATTGATCATGTAACAGCTCTCCACGAACTCACTAGCTTTTGATTAATACAGGTTTGAAATGTGTTACTAAAAAATCCAGGGAGAAATAGGCATTTGCGCGAGACCCTCCAAATCAGCTCAAAAAAAACGTTTTCTGGCTATTCTGGAGCGAATTTATTTTAAATTTTGAAAACAATAGTAACAGACCTGTGTACGTATTTTGTTGTTAATAAAAGCTACGAACAACTTTCCTACCTTCAAAACTCACGGAGAAATAGGCTTTTTGCGACAAAATATGACTCTATTTTGAAGCTCGTTCCTGATTGCTCGAGCAATCAGTGATCTTTAATAATGTTTCAGGATGTTAGATTTTCGTTCAAATATCACATTGTATTTAACTATTGGGTTCCACAATGTGTAGTCTTTGAGATATTCGTCCTCAAAAAACACAAAATCCTGTTTTCCCATGAGAGGTACCCCACGCCATTTAGTGATTTTAAAACGGTTTTTCTGAGCTGAATAAAAGTTGCTTGAGTTTTATGTTCTGGAACTCACGAGATATTTGTCTAAATTTTTCAAAAAAAGTACCCAAAATTTTTTTGTATGATGGTACCGGTACAAAAAGTCTATTTTCGCATTTTTTGAATAAATTTTAATTGGCCGAGGCGATAACAGATTTTTTTTATTCGTAGGGGATATGAATGAATTTAAAAAAATAAAGGTGAATATCCGAAGAAATTTGAAATATCATCTTATTTGTCCGTAATCGTTGAAAAAGTGCTCAAAATGGCTGTTTTTGGTACATCACGGCTAAAAAATTTTAACTCGAACATCTGAAGTCAAAAAAAAANAAAAAAAAATTTCCTGAAAAGCGAACATATTCGAAGAATATCCGAGGACTTTTCGATACCTTGTTTAGTTTATGATTACGAGGTGCTTCAAGTTTAGGTTACTTCAAAATTCGGCAAAATATGTTTTTTCTCAGGTTTGCAAAATTATTTTTAAAGAAAATATTTTATTTTTATGATGTATCCGCATTAAAAATTTAAAATGGCAAAAAAATTAGTCAGATCCGATGTTTATATATCATGAGTTTCAGTCAATTATTTGGAAAAAATACTGAAATTTTGCAAATTTATGAGTTTTTTTTCGGTCAAAATTTAAATTTTTTGTTAGCAAACCGTTAACAAAATTTTGAATGCAACACAAATTAATATTCTACCACATATGGTTCCCGAGATATAATCCTCGTGAGATACGTCGATTTTCAGGATCTAAGAAACCATTTGAAATTTTTTACTTTCGAAAATTAAATTTATTTTTATTTTGATTCTCAAGATTAAATTAAGAGTGAACTAATGCAACCAAAATTAGCGTCAACGGGGTAAAACTTTAAAAGCTACAGCCAGTAGAATGAAAATTATGCTTACAAAAAATAGGAAATTTTTTTACATCGAAATTTTCTTTGGAATGAAACCGATTACAAAATTAAGAATGATGTACAAATTTTCTATCATGTCTGAGAGCTGAAATAAACGTCCGTGGGTTACTCCCTTTCTAGTTCTGCTCGTTGGCATTATAAGGCTTTTTGGTCTATGAAAATGCTTCAAATTGGTTTGGGGTAATAAAAAAGTGTACTACCGACCAAATTAGCAAAATTTTTTTTCGAAATTATCGCGTTTTTTCGATTTTTTCTAAGTATTTTTTTTCAAAATGAAGTTAAAAAATAACGTTCAAATTTGATTGGAATGGTTTTAAAAATGAAAACATCAAATTTAAAATAAAATAGAAATTTTTTCAATTTATTTTCTCCCAAGAATGAGGGTTTAAAAACTCATTTTCTGACCACTAGGGCTCCAAAAATTATTTTTGTGGTTGGAATTCCTTTTTCAGTAGGAATACCTCCAGGAACGCCAATGAACTTTTATCAATGATTTGAGTTCATCCTGTAGGATTCCCGGTTCGCACCCTATTATTCGATATTAACCAAGTGAACCAAAATTAAAAATATTTTCTTAAAGCCGTGCATCTCGACTAAATCTCGAAGGTGAAGAAAAATGTCGCAAAATTGAAAAGGAACTTGTCGAATTAAAGACTGAATTGAGCAACCGTGAAAAAGATTACGATTCAACGCTAGACGCCTACAAACAGGACATTTCCGTCCTTCAAAATGAGAAAAACCAATTGACTCAACAACGTAAAAATTTGCTCCAGCAAAATAAATCGTCCGTTTTCGAGCGGCTTGGAGTCGCACCTGGGAAACTTTCTTCAAATACAGGTTTTTAAAAGTTTTTCGATTTTAAATAGTTATAACTTTAATATTATTACTTTTTTTGTCTATCAGATGTTCTATGGAGGGTTCTGTCAGGTAGATCATACATTGTAAATTTATTTGAAGCCTGGAATATAAATAAAACCATTTTCTAACTAGCCAAAACTTCAAACATTTTTGGTACACCAAGAATTATTAAGTTTTGTAGAGTGTGTCAAATTGAGTTTGAAATTAAAATTTTCCTCAGGTCGCATTTTAGGTAAACCCATCTTTGAACTTCGAGAACGGATTGCGATACATGCATATGCATCCAACACCGAAGAAGAACTACGATAGTCATAAAAAATTGCTTACACCACCGAATGTCCGGTGTGAATTATATTTTTGGTGCTAGCAAAAGCTTTTTGTCATGAGTTTTGTTCCATTGACAACCTTTTATAAGGCAAAATGCATGTCGCTCATTTGAACTGCCGAGCGATCACCAGACATCTCTGGAAGTATACTTACCAAATTTCCGAGAGAAATGGCAAATGACTAGATTTTCATAGACACAATCGAGAGAGGGTCAAATGCATTTTCTTGTCAATTAATTTTTTCAGTGCGGTCAACTTACACAACGAAAAACCTGACAGAAAGTTGTTCTAATCCAAAAATAACGATTAAAATCCCGTTGTAAAACACATTGCTCAGTGTAGTACTAATTCTGCCTATTAGATGCAACTATCCGTTTGCAAATTACTAATTAAATCGATATGGAGTTAAAAGGTGGGGAACCCCGAAAAGGTCTTCAAAATTCATTTTTATCTGATGTACGATTGGATATCACTAGTTTTTCACAATTAATGTTTTGTTTGGAAATTAGTACAAGTCTCGATTAGATACCTGGTACCAAAATAACCTAAATTTTGAAACTCCATAAACGTTGAACTGCCGAAATAAAAAATAATGTTGATATAAGGACTCCATAATATGAGTTCATATATGATATATATATATATGATCACCAGAAAACAAGAAAAAATTATTTTTAATATACAGATACGGATCATGGAAACCGTCGCCAATATCTTGCGTAGGTGAGCATATAATAGCACTTAATCATAATAGCTGCCATGTCAAAGGCTAACCAAACGCTAACGCGACGAACCCGATAACTTCTATTGTATAAAACAGCAAAGAGAATGATTTTGTAATATGAAGTCATTATTAAGTAGTGACCACCATAACTGAATCCTGGTTTATTTTCTCGCCAGTTTTTTATAACATTTGTTCATCAGATAAAGCGAGCGAGACATGAAGAGTTTCGAACTATTGTTTTCAACGCTACCAGTCGGTGCACAGAACCGAGGAGGCGGCGATCTCATGGGCGCCAACGAGCTCAAGACAATTGAAACCCGATTTAATTTGGGTTCGAACTCCATTTAATATACTCGTCACTAGCACCATGCATTTATTGTGGGATTATAATTTTAGATACAAAGGGAAAGTTTTGTAGAATTTCGTCAATAAATATTTGACAAGGTTTTCTCGTGGCTGACAATAAAGTTTCAAAAAATACTGTATTTTTTGATAAAGATTGCGAGCAAACTGCGAGACTTGAGTGATTCAAGCTTTTTTTTATTAACAATCTGTCCTCAAAGTAACCAAGTCTCGACAAAGACTTTTTCTCTCGCGCTACTTGAACTCATGCGGTAACATTTTGAAGAAGCGCTTTTTCTGAAAAAATTCCAGTTTCTGAGTCCTTGTCGAATCGACTTCTTATTATCTAAGAAGTCAATTCTGGTCAAAATGCGGAATTTCTTAAGTAAATGCCAGTTAACTAGAAAAGCAATGCCTTGTTTCACGTTACAATTCGTAACCCTTTAACACACTTGAAACTTAACGACAGCGTTGCAATGTTGAGAAAAAATAAGACATAATCTTGATGGCCTCACAGTTTTTGGGGTTTTAAAGCGCCCTAGAAAAAAACAGATACAATTTATTTGCTCAGGTTCTTGTTATAAATGTATTAACAGCAAATTACTACTGAATCATGGCATTCTCCATATTAGTTGTTTAAGCTGGGGATCTGCCTGGATTTGACGAAATTATTGACTCTTATCTAATTGGGTAAAAGTATCTCTGTGGACGAATTTTGTATTTATTTTGGAAATAACACCAAAACGCCAAAAAAATTAAAATTTCCATAATTCACACTGGCAAAAAAATATCAAATTTTCAAATTTTCGAATGTTATTTTTTGCGTTTTTTTAGACAATCTTAATTAAAAATAATTTTCGATGGTGAAAGATCGGCACGCCTTAATGAACATTAATATTTTCATGTAGTTCACAATAATTAAGATGTCTCCTTTTACGTTGTAAAGATGTAGTAAGAATGATATCAAAACGCTAAAACATCTGGATAAATTATGTCACCTGGTAATTAAACGAATTTGAGATTTCTGCAAAATTTCAAAAATAGTATTCTGCACTCTAAGTGACTCGACATGGTGAAATAGGCAATGCTAAATCCTACATTTAACTCGTAAAGTTTATGATAGATAAACTTTTGACGGGGGGTGTTAATCCTGATCTTTTCGGCAGTTTGAAAAATACATTATCCCACAAGAAAAAACAACTTCTTTAATTATTGACATCACGAATCGAACATGACGTCCCAAACAAACATGAAAAATAACATAATAAGTTTCTGCGGTTTTTATGCAAGTTTAAAAATAAAAAAAATTGTTGAAATCGCGAAGATCAACCGCAATATTAAAAGATTAATATAACACCCGACTAAATATTTGAAATATTTTTAAAATTCTGTGCGATTAAAAACTCTAGAATTAGTGTTCGTTATATCAAAATGTCACGACACTCATTTTTTCCAATTTATGGATAGATTGATTGTGCGTTCGGATCTTTTTTCGATATAAAAGAGAAATAACATATCATTGAAATCTGCAATTGAGCTAAATATCTATTCGCGAGTGAATTAAATATATGAAAAGTCGCAACTGAAGTTATAGAAAACAAGTGCCGATACCAATAAAATTCTGTAAAAAAATCAAAAAGTAATCGCAATCCCTAATTTATCTTTTAGCATCACCCACAGTTGTGCAAGATCCCGATTTGCCAACTCAATTTCGGCCCTTTGCAAATTCGGTTCGTACCTATCAGATAGTTGGACTTAGAAGTGGAGGGAAAGATCATTGCTAAATAGAAGAAAAAAGACGTGGGATTTCCAAAGTAAGTGTCTTTGGAAAATTTGGAGACAAAAACGGTTCAATACGAAAAATCCGAGTCCAAGCCCGAGTGGACATATTTTTTATATCGAGTGAATGTTCTTCCAACATTAGAATAAGCATACTACCTGTTCGAAACAGTAAATACCCTACCTTGCGCGATTTATGGCTATCATCATGCCATGCAGTCGACAACTTATTTCGTTGTTAAGGTTCAACAACAAAGGACTAGCTCCGCCGTAGCTTTGCAGTTGTTCTAGAGATATCTCTACCGAACGTAAAGTTTAACTTACACTTTGAAGGATTGTTATATGGACTCGGGGTATCATCTTCGTTAAATATTAAAAAAGAACGACTGAGAAGGTCAGTTTTTTATTTATACAATATAATCAATTATGGGTATGCGCAGCAATCACCAAAAATTATTTTAAATAGTAACATTTTTTGCCTTATCATCAGGGGGAAATGGTGTTGATCATTCGGTAGTCTGGTAAGCCTTCCCGAGTTATCTCGGGTAAAATTGGGTAGATTAGCTGAGAGTGCAAAAAAATTATTTCGATTAAAACGGCGATTCAACAATTCAATAATCCGCGTGAAAGAGAAGGAACAAATTCTTACAAATGAAATTTCAAAATTAAACCGTGCCAAAAACAAGAGCTGCAAAAGGCTCAAAAATCCAAAATTAAATGTTGCAAAAAAATCAACCGTGAGCTACGGATCTCGATATGCCGCTGGATAATCTTAATTAACCAGCTGCATGATGAGCGTGGGATAAACTACAAACCAGAAAAAAATAACGATAAAATTAACGTCTTTCTATCGATCATACACCAATCACATACGATAGTTTCATTCAGAACGAGTCTTTAAAATACCTGAGTTAACTTTTTTTTACCCTGTTCTCAAAATAGTTATGGCCAACAAAGTTGATTTTCACACCTCAAGCTTTAATTCATCAACGTCTATTCAAGGAAGGACGTTTGTACAGACCCGATTCCTAACCACAGACCACCCTAAAACCGCGGAGGTACAACGTACCGCTATCGACGATGCTAGCAGCTCCTCACCAGGGTGTTTCAAAGAAACTCACCAATTTTCAAAGACATCTTTATCTATAATAAATCTCCAACAAAACGGTTACTATCGATCAAAAACAGCAAATTGTTCTATTAAAAGGTGGAGACTGTTGTTATTGAGATGGTTATAATGTTCGCATCAAAAAATTTCGATTAATATGCTATTAAAAAAAAAATCAGCCTGAATGCTGAGAACCAGCATCTTTTGATATTCAAGGAAAATGTGAAAATGTGACAGCGCCATTACTACGCCCACGGAACGTGATGCGAAGTTGGCGAGCTCTTGAAAACCTGCTCATATCAACTTGGCGGAGTCTGCAAGCAGGGTTCGTAAGATTTAGAAATTGTATTTTCTACACATCAGCTTTTTTGTCGAAGATTGTATGTCAAAAGCTTAGTGTTTGGAATGTTGTATTTCATAAGCTCGTTTCAAGATTTTTTTCGAAAAAATTTGTATGTTAAACAAGCTTTAATTTAATTTTCTTTGATACTTTTGATATCGTAAAAATCCGTGGTCTACTTATACATTGTTTCATGTATAAATCCGTTATTTCGCACAGAGCTTTATACTATTTTTACTCCCCAAAATTTTTAAATTCAAAAGCTCGCTTAAAGTAATATGTGAAATTCCATGTTCGCCATACAGACCCTTTTTCAACTTTTCTGATTCCTTAGTGCTGAAATTCAATTACCCAATTACCAGTGGCATTGCGGCAACATCTGAAGTACAAAATTCGCAGCAGATCTACAAACTCAGACCAATCGTTATTCTTCACCGGTGAGCGAGAAACTTTACTCATAATTAAGGCTAAAGACATGTAAAATTTCAAATCGAGGTTGTATGTGCGCCCAAACACCATTCTGATAGAGAAGCGTTCGTATTAATAAGACGATTAAGGCTTGGGACAGAAAAAGAGTCACCCAGTAAGGGCAGACAGAATAAGAGTACTCACTCAAAAATTCCGAACAAACCGAAATCATGTCCACCCGATGGCGAGCGACATTTTAGTTAAATTTACAACAACGATTCAAAATAATATACGCACCCATGGCATTTTAAAACAATAAATAACAAACATTTGAATTTATGTCTTAAGAAAAATACTTCTAGATCAAATAAAAAATATAATCTCGGGAGGCTCGTCTCAAATCCGTCTCCAATTCTTTATTTATTATGATATATAAGTGCCAATATGGCGAATCTCCGGACTCCCAAAAGAAGTTATAATCAGGCTTTAAAGAGCCAATAATTAATTAGGAGTCGAATATCAACACACCAACTAATGGACCTAGGTAGGAGAACGTGGCAAAATCAATAAGGGCCTCGGTGCATTAGAACAACGATCCGGAATGGCG
>SCLH01000600.1:2581-41740 GCA_004367855.1 Oikopleura vanhoeffeni
ATTTGAAAAGTACTGCCTTTTCGTGTAGGTTGACTCTAAAAGGCAGTAAAAACTAATTGCGGAACACACACCGAAACTCAGTAAAATTTTAATCACTTTTGAAAAATCTCAGTGTGAGAGCAATTCACTTACCAAAAATCTCGGCTAGATCTGGAAAAGATTGCATCAGAATCACGGCTCGATCAGAATTAAATCACGGTCAAAAAAGATTAATCTATTCAAAGGTTAAAAAATATGTTTTTAAAGTTTAACTCAAAGGTTGTACAAATGCAGTTATTATTTTTAGGTCATTTGAAAAGGCGTTTTATATTTGAATCTACTTTCCGGGCATCTGTAAGTTAGCTACTTATGACTATTTAATAATGTATACTTTTAAACGCCTTTATCTTTCCGATGGGCCGAAATTCAGTGCGCCCACCGCGTAAGTGGCTACATCTGTCTAAGAATTAAAGTACTTTCTCAGTTCCGACTAATCATTAAAAAAAACATAGAAATTTTATATCTGTACCGATACTGAGTTATTTAAATCTGATTCCGGTACAGCACTGAATTGGCATTATGTGATTAACAATCGAGAAGGGCAAACCATCGGTTTTAATGGTTTTAAATAACTAAAATTCAAGCAATGGTTCTATAAAGCACTTAGATCACATAAAGTCAACGCAAAGCTGCTCCGTAGTCTTTAAGATGATCAAATTCGAGAACAGGCTTACTTGGACCTGAAAAGCTCTATAATAGGTCCGCATTCCTATGAATCTCGCCAGCAATTTTGGCTAGTTACAGAAATATGGATAATTTTGCCAAAATCATCAAGCGAAATTTACAATATTTGCCAAGGATTTGAAACAATGCTATTGCGACTACAAATGAGAAATTATACAAGAAAATCTTTGAAAATGGCATCGACTTTCAAGTCAATTTTTGGAGGTCTACCAGCAAATACAAGCGATTAAACTTTTCGATCTTATTGGAGACAAACCAAATACCACAAGAATCGGTCAGAGAAAAACGCAGACCCGGGGTGAAAATGGGCGATATACCGGACGATTTAACTTCATGTTCAAAATATTGCGAGATTAAAGGTGGTCCAGTAGACGAGCAGTTTAAAATATTTCCTTAAAGCTTGTCTGTTTACATTTTAAATATATCATTCAACTTCACAATTTAAAACCAACTTTCTGTTTTCTGCAATCGAAATAAAATAGAAATGAAAAATTAAAAAGAAGTTTAATTTTAATAATTTATTGAATAATTGAGGCATCTGGGCTGACCGTGAATAATCAATCTCGATTGGAGCATACTCTTAAAAATATTCTGAGAAATTACTTTCTTGAATGAGGGTAGGAGTTATTGCAAAAATAGTTTAAAACCGTTGGATTACTGCCAAAACGACGTTAACTCCAACAAACGAATCAAAAATTATGCAGAATGGTTCGAACCAACGTTTCACCCAATAAAAACCATCCGGTTCAACCCAGATAAATCGCGCGAGGCAGAATCGCATTCAAACAATCGAGAATATATTAAAACTAGGATAAAAAAATGGTTCTCTTAAATTTAGTGAAATAAAATTTTGGTCAAGTTCACCAAAGATTGTCTCAATTTCTGATTTCGCGGATTTGTTGGCATTCATGATGAAATGAAGTTTTTAGATGAAGAAAAATGTTTTAAACAAAGTCATAATAACACATCTTGTGTATATGATGTAACATTGCTCTTATGATTTAAAATTAATGGTTATTTTAAAAGTCGAAACTTATAATTTATGAACTATCAAACAAATATTGGCTACATCTGTCCCGAACGTAGTCGTTTGTGACTTCTTAGGTTGTTTTTTCAAAAATGTTTACTAATTCGCCAGTTACATAACTCTTTGGAGATCCATATTATTTCTTTCCGTAATTTGTGATATATAATAAGTGTTTTAAATCTCGAACTATTTGATGTATAAATTTCTTAACTTAGTCATGAAATATGGTATGAATGATTCGGAAAAAGCTTACTATTAAGGCTATCGAAACAAACTGTATCGCCGTTTTCAGTACAAGTCAAAAATTTTTAAGGCCATTTTTTTAGAATAATTTGCCTTTGAAACCACTGATCCGATTTGCGTTTCAGATAGCTCAAACTAAATTTACGTGAATATATAATTTAAAAAATCTGATCCGAAGGAGACCATTTTTTCTAAGATTACTGTGAATTGTTTTAACTATCTAGTTTTGTAAAATTGAAACAACGGTCTGTATCGGACTATTTTTTTGTGCTCAGTTTGAGTATCTAAAACTCAATCGATAAGCGTTTTCAAAAGCCGGAGTTACTAAAAATGTGTGGAAAAAAGTGGTTTATTTATGTTCGTGTGTAGCCCCGTAATTCGATATAGCCAAAAAGACAATTTTTTTTTCTATTGTGAATAAATTCTTGTTTTTTTTGATAAAACGAAGAAAATATTCCGATTTTTGTTGTTGAGATTTTTTTACATATGTGTGTGCATTTACAGCTATTGACAAGCGATCTTAATAAGTGTCATTGGTCCAAAACTTGAGAATGTAAGGCGCGTATGACAACCTATTTAACTATAGATGGTTCTTTGGTTTGGAAACAGTGTAAATGCTATATTTAATGATTGAACCATTTCACTGTACATTAGTACAGTGTAATTATAATACGGTATTTCGGGCTCTGAGTAAATATGTAGCGATTGCCTTTTTCAAAAACTCTGCATATTACAATGTTTTTAATTTAAATTTCATTGGTTTTAAATATAGAACTTTGTGTTAATCATGTTCAGTTACTATATTAAATATGTGGGATCTTACAATTATCGTCAACTATTAGCACTTTGATCTCATTCATTAAAAATTAACTCACGTTATTTATAGCTGATTTTTGTAAATTGGACAAATATCTCTGGTATTTTTTTGGACCCTAAAATTTTCGGCGAGATGTTGATATTGATATACGATATTTAAATTTACGGTCTCATTCACAGCGCGTTCCGCTACAAATCAGTTTTTATTTCCGTTTTAACGCGGTAATTTCAGTAAAAATTTTCGGTTTATCGAAAATAAATATAAAATACGGTAAACATTGATACGAAATCGATGCAGTGGCAAAAGCTTGACACATTAATCATAGGTCCGAATTTCCAAAAATCCCTATAGCGGTTCCGAACTATTCAACCGGTTTGAATGGTCCGAAACAAAACAAGATCTTTGTCATTGTACTACAATTATTGGTTGATTCAAAAATGTCGCAATTGTGCCTCTTTAATTATTTTTTTGTCGTCTAATATTGTTTTATATTTATCACTCATATCATTGTTAAACTTACCTAAATTATTACGACAAAATCCTGTCATTGTTCCGAACAGTATTTTTTATCTGGTGTTAATTGATTTTCAAGACAAAAAATTTTGTACAATACTACATCGTGGAAGTGGTTCCGAGCATGAATCATTCATCGCGTAAGTCGAGTTATTATAGCATTCATCGATAATGAGCGCCATGTTAAAGTCTACGCGTACAACCAAACTCATGATTCTAAGCGGAGTCTTTGTCGATTCTCTCCTCTTTTTTTACCCGGAGACAGCCAAAATTTTGCCAATGGGATATGGCCTTCGTACCGCACATTTATTTAGAGAAATTAGCTATTTTTCCCAGATATATCAGTGCATTTTATATCATACTTTATCAAAATAAGATCTTGACCACAATCCGGCCAGGGCTATACAGTTGTTTATCTGCACTGAAAATGCTCCCCAGTCGGTGCTTCAAATATTAATTGATTTCCGTTGATCCTAAACTTTGGCGAATAGTGTAGCAGCGTCGTTTAGCCTCATATAGACAGTGGGTGACCTGTTAGAGGCACAATAGCTTTTCCAGAAATGTTTGCTTAACAGCTGACTGACAATAATGACTGCGTATAGCTAGGATTAATTAAGCATATTTATAAGAATAAAAATGTAACAAGGTTTGTCCGTCAAAGCGCTCGTTCACTTATTTTCGTTTCAGTATTAATTAACATCGATTCTACATACTTTATATAAACTAATAAAATATAAATAACTATGAATCAGGAATCTGATTTTCGATCATTTCCCTGTTTATTTATTTCATTGTTTTTTGGCATGACTGAATTTAAGAGCAAGCATGTGTTACTTACCCTAAATCTCGGGAAAAGGTACTATTAAAACGTTGGGCGCTTTGCGTAGTTAACGGATATTGAATTTATTACATCATTTATTAATCTCTGGCAGCTAAATGTGATTGGCAAAATAAAGGGACAAAATGTGTTTTGTTCGCACCAAATTACCGTTATGATTTGTGCTCGAAACACGTTGACGCAGAATGAGTCATGAATGTAACAGCCCACACAGCATTAATTATAAACGGTAAATTAAACTAGTAAGCAGAATATAAATCGGTTGGCTTTTTTTTCCGTCTTTCTGGAAACTTCGGGCAACGGGCAGCTAACTGGTTTATCGTATAAAATTAATAACTTATAATCGTTGCAAGTTTAACTCTGTTAACCAATTACAACACGAATCGTACAATATGTACAAAAGTGCATTTTTTTTCCAAGAATTCCGAATTAGAATTTCACCGCTTGATATTTTTTATGAGATTCAACAATGATTCTACACAAATTGCTGAAATTTTCAAATTATGACTTTAAAACTACATTGCATCGCTCATGTTCGATGAGAGCGGACGAAAAGCAAAACAAATAAACTTTGGAGGCTCTCCTCTAATGACCTTAAAAAGGTCGCCTCGACCACCCCCTTAAGGTGCATTTTAGTAGTACAACCAGTTTTTGGACTCTATCGAGTTAAAAATAAACAAAATTTTTTTTGTTTTTTTCTTGTCTAGGGATTGGAAATTGTTTTGAAAATTTCAGTTTATTTTTCGAAAAATCCTCGGCCACCCTAGTAGTTAGTCGCTACTAGTGACCCTTATCCTTTTACCGACGGAACTGCATCTCAAAAACGTTTACTATCTCTAAAGCACGTGTTCGAATCCCACTAATGTTGTCTTAGTGACTGTCTTGAGTATGATTATAGGCAAGGGTGCTTGATATTGGGACCGCTTAATTTGATCGGTGTGTAATCACTCAAGCAATCACTTAGACAACATTAGTGGGATTCCAACTCGCGCTTTAGAGATAGCAAACGTTTTTGAGATGGAGTTCCGTTGGTAAAAGGTTATGGGCCATAAGGATATGGACCATAAGTTATGGGCCTCGAACTCATGCAGTCTCATGCTTGCTCTTAAATTTCAGTCATGCCAAAAAAACAATGAAAATAAATAAAACAGAGAAATGATCGAAAGATCAGGATTCCTGATTCAGTAGTTATTGATATTTTTATTAGGTTTATTATAAAGTATGTAGAATCGATGTTAATTAATACTGAAACGAAAATAGTGAACGAGCGCTTGACGGACAAACCTGTTACGATTTTATGGTCTTAAAATATTGCTTATTAATCTAGCTATAAGCAGTCACTTATTTCAGTTCGTGACTTGTTAAAGCACACATTTCCGGCAAAAGCTGTATGTGTGCTCTAACTAGTCACCCACTGTATATTATGAAGGTAAACGACGTGCTACACGTATTCGCAAAGNAATATTTGAAGCACCGACTGGGAGCATTTTCAGTGCAGCATTTAAAACAACTTATAGTCCTGGCGGATTTGTCGGTCAAGCGATCTTATTTGATAAAGTATATTATAATATGCACTGTAATTGAAAAATATACCTGGTACAAAGTATAGGCAAATTTTGGCTGTCTACCCGTCTGGGTAAAAAAAAGAGGAGAAATCGAAAAGACTCACGCTGTAGTAATCATGAGTTTGGTTCTGTGCGCGGGTTAGCTTTAACATGGCGCTATTATGATGAATGCTATAATAACTCGAACCTTCGCATGAATATTCATCGCTCGGAAACACTTCCACGATTAGTATTGTACAGAACATTTTTTAGTTTGAAAATAATTAAACCAGATAAAAAATACTTTTCGGAACAATGACAGGATTTTGTTTCCGGCTGAATAATACTGTAGTAAAAAGGTTTAACAATGATATGAGTGATAAATATAGAAACTAATAATTAGACGACAAAAAAATAATTAAGAGGGCAACAATTGCGACATTTTTGAATCATACAATAATTGTATTACAATGACAAAGATCTTGTTTTTGTTCGGACCATCAAACCGGTGAGATAGTTCGGAACCGGCTCATAGGATTTTTGAAATTTCGGACCATGATTTAATTGTCAAGCTTTTTGCCACTGCATCGATATTTTTTCGATATCAATTTTTTACCGATAATTTTTAATTTTATTTTCGATAAACCGAAAATTTTTACTAAATTACCGGTAAAACGGAAATAAAAACTGGCTTTGTAGCGGAACGCAGCTTGTGAATGATGACCTTAATATTTAAAATATCGTATGTATCAATTTCGAACTATCTCGCCGAAGAATTTCAGGGTCCAAAAAATACCAGGAGATTTTTGTCCAATTTTAAAAAAATCAAGCTATAAATATAAGGTGAGTTAATTTTTAATTTAATATGTGGAGATGATATGAGATTCGCCATAAGTATAGTAACTGTGACATTTTAACAAATTTTATTATTAATACTTTTCTAAATTTTAAAAACATTGATAATTTAGCAGAAGTTCATATTTTTATGAAAAAGGCAATGCTACATAATTTAGCAGAGCCCGAAATACCGTATTACTAATACACGTGTACTAATGTACGTGAAATTGTTTCAGTCATTAAATATTTGAGTCATTACACTTTTTCCAACCAAAGTACCATCTATAGTAAATAGGGTTCATACGCTGTTAACATTTCAAGTTTTGGAAATGACTTATTAGATCGCGTTGTCAGATAGCTGTAAATGCCACACATATGAAAAAAAAATCTAACAACAATAAATCGGAATATTTTTCTTCGTTTTTATCAAAAAAAAACAAGATTTATCACAATTAGAAAAAAATGGTCATTTTGAGCTATATCGATTACGGGGCCTACACGAACAAATAAACCACTTTTTTCCACAACATTTTTATGTAATCCGGCTTTTGAAAACGACTTATCTGATTGAGTTTTTAGATAGCTCAAACTGAGCACAAAAAAATGATCCGAATCAGACCGTTGTTTCTAATTTTTTAACAAAAACTAATAGTTAAACAATTACAGTAATCTTAGAAAAAATGGTCCGATTCGGATCAATTTTTTAAATCTATTATTCACTAAATTTAGTTTGAGCTATCTGAGAACGCAATCGGATCAGTGGTTTTCAAAGGCCAAATTATTTAAAAAAAATGGCTTTAAAAAATTTTGGCTTAAGTAAACTGAAAACGGCGTACAGTTTGTTTTCGATAGCCTAAATGTAAGCTTTTTTCCGATATTCATACCATATTTCCGATGTACTAAATGTAAGAATTTTTGATACTATCATAAGTAGTTCGAGTATTATAAACACTTTATTATATATCACAAATTTAACGGAAGAAATTGATATGGATCTTCAACGAGTAATAGTTAACTGCGAATTTAGTGAAACATTTTTGAAAAAAATACATAAGAAGTCAAAAAACGACTACTGTTCGACGGATGTAGCCAATTTTTTTTGATAGTTTCAATAAAAGTATAAGTTCGAGTTTTAAAAATACCATTAATTTTAAAAATAATAAGGAGTATACTGTTTACATCATTATACACAAGATTGTGTTATTAGTGCCTTTGTTTTAAAACATTTTTTCTTCATTCTGAAAAACTTCATTTCATCATGAATCCAAGCCAATCCGCGGCAAATCAGGAAATTGAGACCAATCTATGGTTAACTTGACAAAAATTTTATTCAACTAAATTTAATGAAACCATTTTTTTATTCTCTTAGTTTAATATTCTGATTGTTTGAATTGGATTCTGCTTCGCGCGATTTATCATGTGGGTTGAACGGATGGTTTTTATTGGCTGAAAGTTGGTTCGAACCATTCTGCATATTTTTGATTCGTTTCCTTTGTGGACATTTCTTTTAAAACTATCGAAAAGCAAACAATCTTTTAGTTCGAATTCGAATGACCAATATGTCTAAACATGCAAATATAAATAAATTAAACTTATCGGCCCATAAAACGCAGGGTTTCATACTCATCCACACAAAGTTATATTCTTGAATTTAACAATAATCTCAAGAAAAAATAATTATCTTCGCAAACTGTGCCTTGAAACACAGATGCACAGGTAAGTTTTGGCCATCCGTTTCGTTCTCTTGTTGTGGTCAGACTGCAGTCTTATTATTATTTATACAACCGAACTAACTCTATAGTGAACATAGGGTGTCCAGATTGTTTACATTTTGGGTTTTGGAAAATTCTAATCCAATTGAGTTTTTAGCCGAAATGTGAGCGGTTTGGACTCCGTTTTGTTTACCTCAGAGATCAGATGTGATTTCAGTACAAAATAATTTCCAATTTGTTTTTAACCCTATTTTATGATATTAAACCGTTTAGGCATTTAAAGTCGTTTAGGCACCATGTGGTGAAAATTTTGGATTTGTCAAATGATTTTTTTTCCTGATCACTTTATCTAGGGTTCTGTGCATTTTTCGATTCACTCTAAGGGAAATAAACTTTAGGTTGATCTGACCTTGGACACCCTAAAAATTTATTTTGTTTTATCATTTGACCTAATTCCAGCGGATGCAAAATGTACTTTAAAATACAGTTTCACATTGAGGAAGGATGAATCTTTTAAATCTGATAAGCTAGCCACCAGGTCAAAAACGTATTAAAATATATCTCGCTAATACATAGCCAAGGTTATTTATAACGGCTATAAAACATTGAATTTATTCTCAAACTAAATCTTTTTCGTGTAAAGAAATGTATTTTAAAATTTTTTCGATATTTTTAGTTATATCAGCTAAAGACGGGCCGTGTACTGAACATGTGTCGTATATAAAACAAAATTACAATCCGAGGTCGAGGAAAATACCATATGACATTTTGCCAAAATGTACAAGTGATGGATTCTATGGACCAGTACAGGCAAGGATTTAAACTTCACGCGTGAAAAATATTGCGATTTAATGAAATATTAAAAAAAAGTAGACCTTAGTATACAATGGTATGATTTATTAACCCTCAGCTGCAGACAATTCCATTACCTACGAGGAAATACGCAAAACGTAACAGTACTTTTGTTGAAATTATTGTTGAATTCGTGAAGATGACGGGAAAGGAGCAGCCAATTACAGGCGCGCAAGTTTTCCCGCAATTCCCCGCAAAATATTTTATCAAATTAATTTGCTTTGATAAGCACGTGATCAACGAGAGAAATAAATAAATTTCCACGCCCGATCTTGAACGTATAAATTTGATTGTAGCCTCAAACTTGAAAATATTATTTGTAAGTTCTAGAATCACGAATAATATCGTCATTTATGTTCAAAATTTAATTAAATGTAATACATGTCATGTATTTATAATAATTGGAAAGCAAATATATTTTAAACATTAATAGAAGAACATTTCACGAATTTATTGAACAACGTTTCGCTAGGTCAGCATTTTCAAGTTGTCGTGGAATAATTCAAAGTCGTTGCAAGACTATTAAGTTTTCAAAGTCTATAATAAAAAGAAAGAATTTTTCTGAAAGAAAATGTGTAGTGAGATTCACTGTGAGAACCAAGAGTTTATTAATTTGTCAAAATTACCAGGAAGAGGCCGCCGCTGCGCCGTGACATTATAATATCATTAGATGCCGCGGGAACACTAAAACTAATTTGCCTTTAAAAGAAATAGGAATAAGTGTTTAGTTTACCCAGCATCATAAATGGAATATACCTATCTCGTCAATACCACTATCGATGATTTTTGTTCTCTAGCTCACGAACATTTTAATCTTCGTGAAATATATTATTTTATAAAAACTTTCAATAAATTGTTTTTTAACGTTTCGATTTACTTGAATCATCTTCAGAATCAGAACATGAATCAATAAATCGAAACGTTAAAAAAACCAATATTTATATTGAAAATTTTATAATTTTATTTGTCTCGCACCAAAAAAACATATCAATATATTTTTTGTATAGAATCTCAAAGTTATGTTTTTGCTGAAAGAAAAAATTCGCGTGCGGGTTTAAGTCATCTTATAAAGGCTGTAATGTCCGGATTTGACTGAGCAAACAATAAAAAATAAGCAATTTAGCATTATTGCCAATAATTTATTGGTCAACTAATATTTTTGAGGCAGACCTGAAGCGAACGTTTTAATGGCGGTTAGGAGCCCATAAATGTTTTTGAATTAACTTTTTATGCTAAACCGCGATCCAAAAAGAATTTGAAGTTACATCAAAGATATATTTCTCATGCTATACATCAAGCGATACCTAATAAGAACGCTCGACGGACAAATCTGCCACGATTATTGTTCTCTCTTATACATGTATGTAATGGGATTTTTAGTTTTCGGAGTTGAGAACGTAGAAGCCCAGCTTATTTTTCTCAGGAACTCACTGCTGCTTTTTGACCACTTCTGCGTTGAGCAAAATCTTTCGCAAAACACCCAACTTAATCCCTTCCGCGTTTTCAAAGCCCGCGGCGTTCCTTTTTTCTACTAAAGCTTTGCGAATACGTATCCATTTTGGATATAATTCGTACACCATGGTGCACCACCTTCTCAACGTCCTGACAACAAACGTCTTAGAGAAAAAAATAGTCGTGGCTGATTTGTCCGTATAGCGTTTGTATTAGATAACCTAATTTTTATAATGAACATATAACCTTTTTTCTCAATTCAAAAAATTTCCTATCATTTTTTTACATATATTTAAATAGTGTCGATATGATTATTGTCAATGTATGGAAAAGTCTGGAAAGTTTATAGATGGAACTCGACAAGATTACAAAGAACGTGGAGAACCCCTATGTGGCCAAACGGGCGGTACGTTAATACCTTTACACATCTACGCTTATCTTTTTGTTAAAACTAGGGTGTCACCCTCAGATTTAACTGAGCAAAAAGTTCGCATTTCTCAAAAAAACGTATTCCTTATGTTTATTAGTCAGTTCTATGCTAAAAATTAGCTTTTACTACAAAAATTCAAAGAAAAATCATTATTTTCAAAATTTTAATTTTTATGGTCATCTGAAATTCTTGGGTTTTGAAAATTTTTGAAAAATCTCGTAAAATTTTTATTTTTTTGTATTGTGAAAGAAGAAAAAAATGATCACGAATGTCAGCCTCAGATTTCTGGTAACTCTTTACGTCTTTTTTGGGCTCCGAAAGTGACATGTCATGACACCCTAGTTCAAACTGATAATTAAGTGACCAAATTTTTTTTTTAATTTTTTGAACTACTTCCTCAGATGCTGTATCCAGTTATGTGAGCAATTAATTACTATTGAAGGACTGCTATAGAGGACAATTATTTTTACACATAACTAGATACAGTATCTAAGAAATGCAAATAATTTGTCGACGCATTCGAAAATTGTCATCATTTTTTATTAAAAACAGTATAAAGTTAATAATATACAGTATATAATATACTGTATATTAAAAAAATTTCCTACAAAATGGCTTCCTCGATTTTTTCTGATTTTTAGCCCTTCCCAAAATGCTTCAGACCGCGGCCACTCTAAATATACTAGTACAAATAATGTAAACAAAAATGTTAAAATCTACTTTGATCGGTCAAAATATTGGTTTTGAAATTTGAAAGATAAGGTCTCCAAACAGTTTATATTTTGACTTTTGGAAACGCCTTATTCTAGTGACTCCTTAGATACCTCAAAATAACCACAGATATTGAGAGAAAATAAAAGATTCAAAATAAAGACTGATCCGAATCTGACTTTTTCTCCATTTTTTTTTTCAAAAACTCATGAAAAAAAAAATTAGAATCCAAAAAGTTGTTGAAAACAAAATTGGAAAATGGTCCGATCCAGACAATTTTTGCTTGTTTTATTTTTTTGGTTTGGCTACCCTATCTATACCATAGAGAAAGTTCGGTTGAAGAAGGATATCCCCCTTTCACACTATCCGGAATATCCCGGTACCGTATAGTTAACGTAGTGTGTTTTTGAGTAGTAGGGCCGGGATATTCCGGATAGTGTGAAATGGAGATATGTGGCCAAAATCGTTTGATAGACGGAGACACGTTATTTTGGGCTAAATTTCGATGGAAATTTTCTTATACTCCGAGAATCGGAGTCATAACTTATCACACCGTCAAAATTGATAATTGTTGAAAATCATTTATTCAGGTTTAACGCTACGTTGGCAATTATGTCAAAACGAATATCTCAGCGATTGGAAATTAAGTCAGAATATAATACTTGGATCCGACACACGAGCAAGGCCACGGTTGATTATCAGGTTAGTTTAAATAATTGTAACCGAAGAATTAAAAACGAAAGTTCCGCTGAGCAATTGTGGACATTTTAGTTCCAAATTTAAAAAAAAATATCAAATTAAGGAAAAGAAAGAATGTATTATTTCAAATTTTCTAAAGAAAAATCGAAAAATCTCATTTTTTAATTAATTTTAGCTTGATTTTATTCAAACATTATATTTATGACCATAATACAGATAAGGAAGGAACGGCAACAGACCAGCTCAGATTGTATTTATTTTCGGAGCACTTTTAGTTTCTGTGCTGAAATTAACCCAGAAAAATTTTTGTCCAGTTTTCCAGAACTCAGCATTGTTCGAAAACTTTGATAAATTTGCCTGTCATTCGGCAATTGTTTTAAAAATTCCAAGCCAAAAGAAAGACAATTTCAAAAACGGTTTTCCTGATGAAATTTTGAAATATCAAAAAATCAACTACTAGTACCGTGGGCAAAAAAAAGTTTTGTCGAGCCTACCTTACCTTAGTAGTCTGAGAAAACGTTTTTTTTTAAATGCAGGGAAATGCGATTTGTAAATTGTATTCTGGTTTTGAGGCACAAATATCCCTTTATTACACTTTGCTTAGAATGCGTAGCCACAACGTTAAAATCACACGTTAAAAGGAGTAGTGGCTACGCATTCTAACCAAAAAGTGATAAAGGGATATTTTGCTATCAGAAAATATTTTTTTCACAATGTTTAGATTTTTTTTAATCATCTTCAGGTAATGAGTAAAAGTTGAAAACTGTTTTTCGATCGAAAAGTTGACACAACTTTACAGTAATTTGGCAATCCATCACATTATAAAGTGCTTTTATTTGACAAATTTGCTGAGAGCCTGTTTTACCGAAATATTGTATATTTGTGTCAACTTTCCAATCTACTAAAATATTTTTTCAATTTCTACTCATTACTCAAACATGATTGATAAAATAGAAATGTTGTACAATTTTTTTAATAGAAAAACATTATACTTTTTACAGTTTTAAATTTATTCCACTTCACTCTCACCAGGACTCAGAGACTCTGAGTACGTATCGGGGGAAAACTAAGTGATTTTATTTTCAACTTTGAAAAATCATATTTTAAAAAATATTTGACCATGAAAGTTTTTAAAACAATTCTTGATAATTGATGAACATATTTGTCAAAAACAACTCCAAGGGTTAAAGTTTTGTCTGTAGAACCTTGAAGCTGAGTTGAAAATGTGTTATTTAAGTGCGAATGAAATTGTTCCAAAACAACGACCGTTTAAAACTGTGGTGGAGCTGGTTTTTGAAAATACTGAAAAAATACAATATCGTACCGTGAGATGGCCAGGAGGTAAAAATTATTGATCATGAGATTATGAAGAGTAAAAATTGTGGGATAAATAAGCAAATTTTCAATTTAATGACTACTATCTAAATATGCTGAATTTCTCCATATTTCAACCAAAATTTTAGGAATTGTGAGAAAAGCACCTAATTTCAGTGTGATTAAATCTGATCTGCCGTTTTGACTTCACTCGCTCAAAAAGATGATGATATTCAAAATTCCAAAAATTTAAGACATAAAATTACCGATTTCTAGAGTTCCAGTCACGACATCTTTGGAAAAGTTAAACGCATAAGTTAAATTTGACATTACATGAGTAAATTCGTCTGTCAAAACTATTGTCATATTTTTCCATAAAATTATTAAAAAATTGTGATTGGTTCTTCTGGAGGCTCTTCAAAAATCCTCGGATCTCATTGGTTCCTCAAGAACTTTTCAAAAATGAATCGAATCTCATAATGCTTTTGTCAACAAATTTTCGAATATTTATATTTACTGCATAAGCGAAATAGTTATGACAATTTGAAAGTGTTTGAAATTAGCTGGAATTTACACCCACAATCCCTTTAACGTGGTTCTGCCTTTTGTACACAAGTTTCATCATCAATACATATGTAAATACATGTGTTCAAAAATATTAAATTTCTAAAACGTTTTTGATCCGCCTCACTGATTCTTATTGATTCTCAATTAAAAATGTATCTAGGAATCTCCTCAATTTATCAGATCAACATCGAATGGCCAACGTCAGACTCAGCGTGTCTACAAAAATTGGATGTTCAAACAGCTCACCAGGTAATTTTACAATTATTTTAAATCAAATACCACTGGTTAAATTTAAATGAGCCTAATTTATACAAAATCACTGAATTTAACGGGGTGGTCGGCAAGAAACGTTTTCAAAGAAATTTTAGGGACACCTGATTTTAATATTCGAAAAATTTGAACGAACACGAAACTTTAATAGGCCTTTTTGCTCTACGCACTTTTTACTTCATAGCAAGTTTTCGACATTACCAACCGCTACATTATTATGGGTTCTAAAAATAAGCTTTGTAAAATTGACCGTTTTGTCCCTATAGGCAAAGTTTTTGGCCAAATTTCGGCCGTTTACACGACATCAAATCAGTTAAAGCCGGGAATCGTTCCCAAATTTATCAAGTTCAAAGCTCTCTGGTGCCAAAATGATACATAAGGTCAGTAGCAGGCGACGACCAATCCCATTTCTTGACAAAATTAGTCTGTACAAATTTTCAGATTTTTTTTAGCGCACCCTACCCCCTTAACACGTTTTTTAGAAATTCCGTTTAATCGATGATTTTACACCGGAAGCAAACTTTCCGTACCTCGGCGGTAAAACTAAATTGGTTTATTTTGACAAACCTTGCGCGCCAATTCCAGTGGCCAGAAAAGATTATAATTTGACTTGTATAGAAGATAAAGAATGGAACTTTGATAATCCGTATAATTAACTCCCAAACTGTTTGGTCTCATATGAACTGCAATAAATCAAGAATATAAAAACTCTCTGACTTTTGATAAAATGTATATGAACATGGGCGGAGGTATGTTTCGCATCGATTTTTAAAATTGCATAAAAATGACAACAAAAATATTCAAAATTTTTTCTAGACTTGTGTCTAAATTTTGAGTTTAATCACATCGGTTTGACCTATCTCAGATAGTTTCTAAAGGTACTATGATTTTTATTTCAAAAAACATCTTAATTTTTTTGCAAACAATAAAATATCTAAAAAAAAATCGTTTAGAAGTTATCGAAGGTACTTTAAAAAAAACAATCCTCGAAATTTCATTATTTAAATATAATTCAAAAAATCAGAGAGCATTTTATTTTGGAATTTATATATAAAAAATATTATTTTATTTCGGTATAAAAATAAATTGTAAAAAGTTAAGCAAAAAATCACCATTGAAAACCATCATAAGAAGCTCAGTTTGGGCATGAAATAGCAGGGATATAAATAATGGTGGGGGTATCTTTAGCATGCATTTTTTTAATTTTAAAATCACCTGCTGAAGATACCGCCATAAATAAGGACATAATTATGAGTATTAGTTTTGGTTTTCGAGACAAACTTATCTTTTTTGAATTGCAAGTTTAACTTTTTGATTTTTAAACGAAGAAAAAAAATACAAAATATTAATACACATTGAATTATTATGGTGTTCAAAAATAAAAATAATATTTGAAAAATTAGCCGTTTTGTCTCAATAGACGAACCTGTTCTTTCAAAAAAAAACGTAGGTTTCGGCCGGTTTGTACGTATAGAAGATCGCCAATTAAAACCTAGTAATAATAATTTCCAAGTTAATTTAATCAACCGAGATTTTTTGGGAATAAGTCTGGCTTTTGATTTCGCGAATTTGAAGCCTAAATTAAATTCTGAAAAATATTTCGATTCCTCAGATTAACTCGAAAATTATTAAATCGAAACGTTGTTTAAGACTCAAGTTTAACTTGCAAATCAAAAATATAAGTGCCCATTTAGAAAGCTCAATTCGTTCGAATTTAGTTTCAATTTATCCCAGATAAATTTCTTAGTCGATGAACCCTCGCTTGCTCTGCTCTATGTCTACTTAGTAAGTGATCTAGATCATTTAAGTGTGCCCCTTTTCTAAGATCTCCAGTTGATTGACTATTTTGTTCTTTCAAATTTTGAGATTTTGGCGGAGAAGGGACTGCGGCTGCATATTCTAGAACTTTGGCCTGGTTTTTTTAAGATACGTCACATTTATGGTGTGATACTTAAAAACTGGTACATACGCTATTTTTGAAATTTTGGGTAATAATATCACTTTATGTTCTGTGTGGCGCTGCAGAGCCGGTTTTTCGATTTCCCGTTTATTAACGGACATTTACCGGAAATTATCGGTTTCTTAAAAACGGCTCTACAGATTTCTTTTATCCAAAAAATCGAGGACTCCGAAAAAAGTATCAAAGTTGAAATCTGACACCGCTGAGGGGTCATATTACATGAGTTTTGTATATCAGATCCATTTTTGAGAAACCGCTAATTTTCGGTAAATGTCCGGTAATAAACCGTTGATCGAAAAAACTGGCACACTTTGAGAATATCGTATGCTCAGTTTACAAGTATCTCACTGGGAAATGAAATGTATCTTAGAAAAACCAGACCTTTTCTTCGATTTTCACGTTTTTTCTCAATTTCCAGCTGTCTTTTGGTAGGATTTGGTGGAGCCGATCTGATTTGGATTTTATTCCGATTAACGTGGCGAATACACTCGGCGAAATTCTTCCGACGCTCATATTTCATAAGTTCTTGAGTGGGAGCTTTTTGAGGACCTAAACCAGGATTCCGATACAGCTTCTGACCGGATGATAAATTCTGAAAACTTCATAAATTTTTTGAGCCTGTAAAATTTGTACCCTATAAATTTTTAAAGAACAAATTATTAGGGACAGTTATTAAAAAAGCTTTATTTAGGGATTAAATTTTTTCAAATTTTTGGGGAATGCCTTTCTTTTCGTGAGAAAATTTAACGATGGTTGTAGAGAATCCTCTATAAATTGAGGAGAATTTTCCCCGCCCTTCCTTAAAATTTCCCGCAAAAAAACATACTGTAGATTCACTTGTTTCTTATATTTATTCCGATTAAAAATTAGTTTTTACCAGAAAAAATTAATTAAAAAAAAAATATCATTTTCGTTTTTAATGCAATATTTAAATACAAGTATGCTAAAGATACCTTCCGAATTATTTAAATGAGGCATCTTCATATTCTATATTTTTTATTTTAAAACTGCATAAAAAAACCCAAAATTTTATTTCTTGATTATATTTCATAAGTCAGAGATTTTGCGGACCTAGAAAAGCATTCCGAGATTTTAATAACTTTGATAATTCTATAAAGTTTTTATAAATTTTACGATATTTGGATCGTTTATTTTTATAACATTTGTACCTTGTAATCTTTCAGCCCATATTCTTTATAGTTGTAGCCAGCTTTACTTGCATTTCGTTGCTGAAAATAGAAAGTTGAAATTTCAAAACTGTCATATCAAAAATAAATTAATTTAGTCAAAATTTAGACGGCGCGCCAAAATTGAAAGACAATTTTTTTGGCCTTTTTACGCAAGTTTTAAATTGAAAAAACCTCTTCGCAGAAGATACCTTCACCATGGTATATTAAACATGAAATTTTTTTCTTAATTTTAAAATTGCATCAAAACGAAATAAAAATGTGCTTAAGGGGGTGGTCGAGGCAATCTGGACTTTTTAAACTGCGCTCAAGAATAAAGGAGAACAGTAGTGACTTCATTATACTTTGTATGCAAAGACAAGGTTTTGATGAATCTTTGAGATTAAAAAAAATATTTTCCATGTTTGAATAGGCTGTCCAACCTCTAGAAAAGTGCCAAAAATTAATCTTAAAATTTTTGTCAGCCTTCGTCCACGAATCGACGTTCGGGCCCGAAATTTCAATTTTTTCCTAGGTGGCGCTAAATCGCAAAATGATCATATTGTTTTAAATTTTTTCACAGCATTTATGATCATTTTTGCGATTTAGCGCCACCTAAGAGAAAATATAAATTCCGGGCCTGAACGTCGATTCCCACGTGAAGAAAATGGTCATTCGTGAAAATTGGGTCATGGACGAAGGCTGACAAAAATTTTAAGATTAATTTTTGGCACTTTTCTAGAAGTTGGACAGCCTATTCCAAACATGGAAAATATTTTTTTTTAATCTCAAAGATTCATCAAAACCTTGTTTTTGCATACAACGTATAATGAAGTTACTACTGTTCTTCGTTTATTCTTCAGGCGCAGTTTAAAAAGGTCCAGATTGCCTCGACCACCCCCTTAAGCAAATTCTTTATTCAATAAATTGTAAAATATTTTTGCGCCTGGAAATTTTCTAAAAAAATTAATTTTTTTCGTGTTCAATTGTATCATACAATTTATATGTTGAAGTTTGCATTTTATATGCAATTCTAAAATTAGGAAATAAATCCATGATGAATATATTTTAAACCTTTTTTTTGTTTAATTTCAAATTGCATGAAAAATTCAAAATTTTTATGTATTTCAAAAAAAATTCGAATTTTTTTCTGCAGTTTTTCTGCTTTTTCTTAAACAAAATTCCATAATAAAGATACCACCTGAAAATTAATCTTTAAAATATTCACCGCTAAATAGCCTTCGCCTTTTTCAAACTTTGCTGAAGGAGGCTTTAAATCTGGTCTTGCCAAATAAGATGGTTTGAAAGGAGTTTCAGAAAGTGATTCTTGATAAGATTGATCCAAACTCGCTCTTCTTCTCGCGTTATCTCCAGTGAATTTTTCAAACGATCGGTTCAGATTTGCAGAAGTCACTGGAGAATAATGCATTGGCGAAAGATCGCCTCTTTCCGCTGGAGGCTCGATTCTAGAATAATACTGAAAATCAGCATTTTGATCCGTTCCGTATTCTGGAAAGTAGTGGTTGGTGGAAATATTTTTAGCTGATGTTTGGGTTTTTAGATGCCTCGGAACTGGAACATACGATCATTTTGAACTTTTGGAAAATAATAAAAATACAAAAAACTCCGAAAATTGAAATTCAAAAATATACTACAGGCCCTGTAGTACAGGGTCTTGCCCAAGAAATCCCGTTTTGTTCGCTACATCTTAATAATCATTGAATTTCCCGTTTGTCCGCTTAGACAAACGTTTTTTCATAAAAAAAATGCGTATGTTTTGCCCGTTTTGTCGGCTTAAGCAGTTTTGTCGGCTAAAGAAGACCAAAAGTAGTTTGAAAAAATTTTTTGAAAATATAAATTTAATAAATCGAATTCGAAAATGTAATTTCGTGAAACTATATATGCGAAAATTTTATTCATCATTTCGAAAAAAACAATCTGAAATAAAAAAACACACACACAAATATTTTGAGACGTTTTGTTTTTTATATGTCCCCTTTAACCCGTAATTTTTGAAAGTTTTTATTCGAGAACCCTATAATTTTCTGTAAATTATCTAGTGAAAAACGGGTGTCGAAAAACCATCTCTGAAAGTAGACGTGGCCTGAAAAGTTATCATTTATGACCTAAAATCTCAAAAAACGTATGTACCAGTTCAGAACTATTTCGCACTTAAATTTGAGGCAGCTTAAAAACCAACCCTTGTTTCGGCTGGAAATCAGAATTTTGATCAATTTCAAACTTTTGGTTTTCTTCATAATTTGGAAAATACGACAATTGATCTGTAGAAATTTTTCGAATTGGTTTTGATTTCGGAGATTTCCATTTGAAAATTTTGGCTGGATCGGCCTCTTTAGGATCGAGAATATCAGACTTTTTAAATCGATCCAAATATGAAGGTTTCGGCTTTGGTTTTGGAGGCGTCATTATTTTTGGTTGAAATCGTGTTCGGGAGAGTTTTCTAGGCGCTGTAGAGGACTTTTCGTCGATTGTTCGGTTCGATAATTTGTTTTTTGGGTTCATTTTCGAGTTGATTAGGAAATTTATTTTCTGATTTTACTTTCGAAAAAATATATAAAAGATGATTGATTACTGTTATCCGTTGATTGAATAACGTTCATATAAAAAATGAGTAATTTTCTATTGACGGACATCATTATCCACATTACGTTGCCTAAATGGCCATGGCTCAGTATCACCTTTTTTTTAACCCCCGCAAGCTCTATTTAACCTCATCCGCCTACGCTGTAATGATACCTCTTTTAAGCAAACAACAATTAAGGGACGTTACAATATTCCCGGGAAAAAATCTTATTCTTTTCAAAGCCTGAAAGAATATAAATTATTTTAATAAGTGAATTTAATTATGTTTGACTCTGACTAGGTGATGTCACTATCTTTTCTGACGACACAGTTATGACGCGTAGTTCTCACTCGCACCAAAGTACAATTCTTCTTGTTAATTTTTTTTAAATTTTCCTTATATTATTATGGTTTTTAAAATCCTTGTGAGTCAAAAAAGCAAAAAAAAATTTAAAAAGCACGATAATTTTGAAATGAAAAAATGCGTTGGTTTTCGCCCAAAAAACGCAAAAATACACTAAAACGTCCGCTTAGACAATAACGACAGTACTTTTCATTTCTTAGATTACCTTGTTCTTTTTGCGCCAGTTTTGCAAATTCGGATTCCAATAAATTGTATTGATCATTGTAATAATTCGAATCGTGTGATTCTTGCAGTGTTCTAGATCGGGATGACTTTTCAAATTCGTCCCGATCACTGTATCCTGGTATAAAATGATCGGAAGAAATTTTTGAATGAACTTGTTTTCCCACTAGTTGGTCAATTTCATTTAGTTCAGATAAACTTATTTTATCCAGCGAATTTTGAGATTGAATTTTCTTAGGTGTTGGCCTCGGTATTTTGGACACAGATTTTTCGTTAGTAAAAGTTGGAAGCTTTGAGTCAGAAAAATTTTGATTACTAAAATTTGGAATTTTGTAGTCCCTGAAATTTTGACTATCATCAAGAATGGGGCTTTCAGATGGACTATAAACACCAATTTCGAAGTTATTGGTAAACTGAAGAAATTGATCATTTCCGTATTCATCTAAACTATCATCAGAATACTCCATCTAAAATAAAATAAAAATTGAAATGAGAGCCCATATTTTTTCTGAAATAAAATTTTGAAATACGACTCACATTTTTTGATAGCAAATTTTGAAATACAACACCAAAATTTTGTCTTATATAATATTTTGAAATACGACCACACGTTTTTTCGGATTTTCAGAAATTCCCGCTTAGACTTGTATCTGCTTGGTAAAAACCCACAGTAGTGTAAGTATTATATTTCAAAACTATCTTTAGTATCTAGACTAAATTTCCACGTGAAAAATTTGCCTTTAGCTTATGAATTTGTATGAAAGTTTTCAAATAAAAAAAATTATTTGCGGTCATATCAAAAAAGCTTTCAGATCTTTTATTAAATGACACCAAATCGAAGAAAAACACCAATAATGTTATATTTAAAGTTTTATTGGCCAATTTGATCGTCTAAATGAATTAATAATTATTTTATATTTAACTTTGAAACCAGTAGTATAAATAGTAAAGAGCATGAGAAATTTCTAGTTGATGAATAGTTTTTTGATACCAGAAATATTTTAAACAAAAGATAGACTTAGGTAACCTATGTGTTCTACCAGTGTTCTAAAACGGGATCAGGTTTCGATCCCGCTCGGTCCCGAGGCATATTCGTTTTTCAATCCCGTAACGGGATTTTTCTATAAATAGTTATGCTTTTCAAAAAAAATTTGTAATTTATCAAATAATAATTTTCTCCCACAGACAATGTAAAAACACTCGGGATCCCGATCAAATCCAGATCCCGACTAAATTTTTGAACACTGGGAGGCGGGATTTCGATCCCGACTCAGGATCCCGTTTCAGAACACTAGGTTCTCCATATTTCCGATTAGGGAATAAAGAGGTTTTCATCTGAACTTATCTTTTGGCTGTTACATTCAAAAATCCGTTTGCGAATATCATATTTTTCTGAAGGATGAGTATGCTAAGAAAAATTACCTTATTTACAAAATGCGCTCATATCTGTCTTTCACAGGTTAAATTATTGAAGATTAAAATACGCTTTTTGAATGAAATGCGCATATGAATACATTTTAACTCGCGTCGGCCTGAGAGGCGATATATTGTACATGTATTGTATTATTGTATATTATATTGGTATTACCAATTTATGTAAATATCAGTATAAAATAGAGAACATGAATTTCAAAGGAGTAAAGGATTTTTTGAAGAATTTTAACTTCCGCGCTTTCGGGTGGCTTATTTTTTCGATTTCTTTAAACATTCCCGAAAGTGCGGTTTGTTTTTTTACGCATCACAGTTAAAATATAAGCATCTAGAATATTCTCAATATATTTGTAAATAAATTTCAAATTCTAAAAATAACTCGACACTACTAGGAGAATTTGTTTAGTCAGTCTGAACACGACGCCCTAGAACTCGGCGATTTTGAAAGGCTCAGACTCATAAAAAATAGCGCCCTAGTGTTCGATCATTGTTTTAACAAGGAATAAGGAAATGGAAACCATAAAATTTTCAATGTCAATTCTTAAATTATTCCAACATTTCGAAAGTTTTGGATTGTCCCTTATGGCCTGCCATGTGGTTCCTCTGGGCACGTCTTTGAGTAGTGCCCGAATTCGCGTACTTTCATTTCCTTCACCTTCGCCGACAGTTAAAACTATCATGATCGTATAATCTGCTTCACGACGGAAAATTGCCATGTGACGACATTGATCATTTTCGATGTGAGTTTTCACCTTTAACGAGGGTGTCATATTTCACTATATTATTTTTAAACGGTAAGCTAATTTGGCTTAATTCAATTTTTTTCTCAAAATGCTAAATTTATGGTGGAGTTGTTGGAAGTACCAAGAAATTTTTTTTGCGTTTTGTTTGAATTTGAAAATTAAGACAAAAGTTTTCATAGTTATTACATAAATGCAGCATTATGAAAAAAAAATTCTAATTGCCCAAATAAGCTTAACCTATTGCCTTAAAAAAATTGTTTTGAGCAAAAAATTGAGCCGCCGATTACTTCATCGGAAACTTAAAATAAACTCAAAAATTTGTTATAAATTATTCGCATCATAAGATCGTCTGATAATTGAGAAAAATGTCTGACCGACATTTTGAAATTGTTGCTTGTTTCTGATTGGTTAAGAGAAAGCGACTTTTTATTTAGTTGATACACGCTACATTATTATGGTTTTGGGAAACATTGAAAATTTACATCTCTCAGGACGTAGTTTTTTCCATACAGTATGTTCTTTTTTTAACATTTTGAGATCTGCAAATCACTTCTGATTTCAATGAAATTCGCTTCTGAGCCAATTAAAGGCGAGATGTCAAAATGTTAGTTTTTTCTCAATCGACACTTAAAAGGGATAAACTGTATAGGCACCTATATCGAAAATGATGCCTATGCGTCGAATTTTATCATGAAGTCACAAGAAAAAACAGTTTCCAACCACATCACACGATTGTCGACCAAATTCAAGAATCCTGTTATTTCATTGGTCACTGTCTCTTCTTGTGACGTCATGATAAAATTCGACGCATAGGCATTATTTTCGATATAGGCACCTACTTCTCGAAAATGGCCAAAGTCTCAAAAGTTCTGTTTTTTTGTCTATATATATATATACGCAGTAATATAAGATTTCACTGGAAAAAGTATAACTGCTAGTTTTAAATAAAAGCTTTTTTTTGTTAAAAAATTATTTTACTGAATATTTATAAATTTCCTGATAACAGGGTAAATTATGAAACCAGCACCTGAATCGCCGTAGGCCCGTTTTGCGAAGTGCATTCGTTGACTTGATTGAGATAATCACCAAGTTTATCAAACCAAGTTTTATTCAGCTTTGTTAATTCAATAAGCCGAGTGTCAATTTCATGCGAGATTTGTAAAACAGCCACATCCGCAGTGTTCAAGAGTTCTTTCAAATCTGATAATTCCGCATTTCCGGTTTGCTGCTGTTTCCATAAATGATCTGAAATTAGTTTTCGTTAAAATAACGAATCAATTTTTCTATTTATTATTAGCAGAAACAACACCTGAGCCCATTCTGAAAATTTTCCCACGAAATAACATAAATCAGCCCTAAATTTTTCTTGGTCAAATTAAATATTTTGCGAAATTTTTGGAGGAGGTGTTAAAACTTGCAAAAAACTGGTGAATATCGATTTTTATCGGTCAAAATACCGGTTTTCAAAAAAACGACGTCATTGTAATTTTGTTGAAATTAAATCACAATTTTAAAACACGATTTTCTTATCAAACCTCGCACGCCCAAATAGATTTTTCGGTCCGCTGTTGGTTCGCGTTTTTTACCACTGCTGCATAAAGTGCATATTGATAAAAATTCCATCAAAAAGTTTTCTGGGTACTCCCTGGAATAATAGGCATATTCAGTTAGATTTTTTTTTCAAATTAGTAAGGAAACTTTTTAATAATAATTTCACCTTTGTAACATTTTTCGCCAACATTGTCAAATAACTTTGGCAAGCCATCTTCTCTAGAGTGAATATTTCTCTTAATTTCTCTAAGAGCTGCTTGAAACTCGCTTCTATTAGCTTCTCTCGTTTGCGTCACGACAATCCAATAATTCAATTTTAGCTCTCGGTCTACCTTGTGTTCATCGTCATGATAAATAATACAGACGGCATTAAAAGTGTCAAAAACTTTTCTTAGCAAAATATAGCTTCTATTTTCATTCGTGTCCTTGACCTTGAGGTCAGTTTTGAACTCTACAAATTGAATCGGTTTTTCATGAAGTGCGTCTGCGTGGATTGTAGAGTCGATTATAAGATACTAAATTATACAAAAACCATAATTATTTAAATAAAACAACTACTTCTAAATAATATGGAAAAATTGGATCAACCGATTCTAAAAGTCTCCAATAGAAATTGTTGAACTTGTTATATCAATATGTTATAACGGGGTCGTGCTTGACGGTCAATAACATCAAATTTGTATAAGGCAGTTAATTTCCATTATCCAATGTTATTTCATTTTACATTAAGGGAGTAACCGACGCGGCCTATCTTTCGAGAAACATCTATGGTAGATACCTAATTTTTGCTGCATTCGAAATGTTTTTATCGATTTGGGTCTAAAAAAAATCAAAAGTTTGTAAAATATTTTTCAGTATTTTTCAAATTAATCATCAGATCCGACGAATTTTTTTTTTGATTGTGATACTTTTAAATGATGCTGATACCTTTGATAAAATCGAAAATTGTGTTCAAAAATAATTTTGGAAAGAAAAAAACTCATTTTTGTCGAAATTGAAGGACCATTAGCCATCGACTCGTTATAACATATATGATTTATCTGGTTAGTTACACTAGTTTAGTTTTTTCTAGAATCGGAACCTCGCAATTTAAAGCATCTAAAAAGTTAGGTGACATCGAACTATTCATATTTTTTGTTTCAGAGGTCAAATCGAGATATTGACCTCTAGTGACCTTCATTTTGAATGCTGATTTTTAGACGACATTTTTACGGACATGGATTTTTCATTATTTTGAAAAATATTGTAAAAGAACCTAAGAATTAAACTGATTTTTATTTGGATATGTTTACTTTTTGTATTTCGAACATTTGATTATATCATTTGACTTATTAACTATTGTTTCGATACATATATAAGATGTCTCTGGAAGAGCTCGGAAGTTCCAAAAAAATGGGCGTCGAATCGAAAAATTGGCTATCTTTTGCTATGGCCTATGCGCAAAAAATACAATATCTAATTTTCTGGAAAATGGTGCCAAAGAGCTAAAAAATTAAAGCCACCTTTTTGCGGAATATTAACACCAGCTGTTTTAAAAAATGTCAGAAATACGTTTTTTCTCTTTTTCATGATCTCTTATCTAATTTTTTCAAAAAATGATGCCAGAGAGTTAAAAATTAAAGCCACCTTTTCGCGGAGATTATTTCCACCAGCTAAGTTAGTTCAAGGCAATAGATTTATACGACTTATTATTCCTGAAAGCTGTTTCTTATTGGAAGTTACGTTTTACAAAAATCCATGACTGTAATACATATGTTTTCAAAACTAACGGTGCTTTGAAATGCTCAATTTTCAACGTTTAATTTTTGTTGAACGTTGGCCATAAAAACTAAGATAGCACTTAATCGACAACAAATTTGCTTATTCGTGATTGGCTAAGATAAATGGACATTGAAGAGGGTTGTGGGTGCTAAATATTTTAAATATGCAAGCAATTAAAAGAGGCTTTTATTCATTACATAACAAATTTTTCGAAATAATTAGCAATATATTTGGTCCGCCTACTCGTCACACTCGATTGAACAATTTTGAATTTTTTACTGCCAGCTATTCTCGTGGTTTGAACTTACATATGCATATTCAAATGTATTCACTCCTACAATATTCAGAAAGTTATAGCCATTGCAAATTGCTTGCAGTTAGCTATATTTTACACCCACAACCCCCTTAGGAGGATACTGGTCCTGGTTTTATGAGGCCTGAGAGGCATTACAAATGATCCAAAATGACCCAGGGTGATAATAAAGGGTACTACCAACGAAATCATCATAAAATTTTTTTCGAAATTTTCGCATTTTTTTCAAAATGAACTACTAACATTATAACATTAATGTTTGCTTCAATTTAACAACTAAAACGTAAAAATATGATCTTGACGTGAGCCAACTTTCTGATCAGTGTTTTAGTGGCTTTCTTTTGAGCTTACTTACAAAAAAAAATCCAAGCACTTTTTTTTCGAAATTTTTCTCTTGGGTCCTCAAAAAATCATATTGCGAGTTTGAGGTCGAAATCTCAAAAAGTGTCTGATAATACTGTTTGTATTTGTCTGAGCTAGCTTAGAAAAAAAATTGAATGAATTTTATAAATTTTCCTAGGAAGAGATAGTTTTTCCGACGGATAATTACAAAAAAAACGGTGGGTTTTTCCACATTCTGAAGAAAATATAGCGAAATTCAAAAATTTGTCTGAGAGTTAGTTTGGCATACCACTTTTACAAGTTATGTCAAAATTTAAGCCAATTTCAACATAAAACCTAGGAGGAGATAGTTTTACCATGTTGGCTTAAGCCTACCTAAAGGTCCTCGTGTGTGGCTAATGTGTGACAGAGTGAATGCATACAAAAAAATTTGAGATTTGTTTTTCACAAAATAAAGGACAGTTCTACAATATGGCTAATCTGACTATTATCTTCGAAACCCTGTATGACTACTTTTTTATCGAGAAAATTCAATTTCAGCGACCAGTACCCCCTTAATCTGCCAAAAATAGCTTTTTGCGTTTGACATACTAGTAGTTATAATATTTTTTTGCTCATTAGATTATCTACAAGTGTAACCAAGTGAAAGGTCGATTTTTCTATAACAAAAGCGAATTTCTCTTCGTGCCCAACTTTCATCAAAAAATCAAAGTTCATGGTTCAAGCATTTTTAAGATCCGTGGTTTCTATCCCATTTTTTAGAGGCACGATCTTCTGAACAAGTTTTTTTATTTAAATTTTATTTATTGCTATAATAACATTTCAAAATTTCTATTAAAAAAACTTCAGATTTCAAGCATAGATAAATGTCACCCGCTGTATAAATGTAACGTAATTGATGACTAAAACTCAGCACTGTAAAAAAGTGCGAGTTTTGAAATGGTTAAACCATTGGTTACCCATGGTTAAACTATTTAATAACCATGGTTAAATCAAAATTGTTTTTTTGTGGCCAAACAATGAGATGAATTGATCTATGTCACCGCATATAGGAAACGAGCTAAATGGGATAAAGTTAAAAATTCAAACTCTGGTGAAGCAAGAAGATATTACCCGACAAAAATTATAATAATTTACAGAACGATAGATTGATCACTGGCTTTTTGCAGAAATAACTATTTCGGTCAAACAAGCAGGGACACCCTCAAAATGTTGGTATAACATTAAATATCATGAAATTCAGACCCTCTCCATTTCTGCAAGAATTTCGGCACAACAAGTCATTTTTTTTAACTTCAAATAAAAATTTTGGAAATTTTTATTGTTAAATGTATTTCGGCGGGAGTATTTTTGGCCGACCATTTTTTAACGAATTATTCATGAAATGGTAAGAAATTTTAGATTAGTTCCAAAATAAAAATTTTATTTGAAATTTGCATAACAAAAATTTGGTAAGCAAAAAATACCCCCCTCAATTTTTTGCCAATAAGCGACAATTAAAACTTGCTCAAATCTTATAAATAGATTTGATAGGGCTGAAGACAGATGACGCATAAAACTGGTAGATTATTTTGATTTGACGTCAACAGTACAGTTTAGTGTATTTACTAGGACGCGTCCTAAGGATTTTCAAAGTACTGTCCTACGAAAAGAACCTCACTGTGGCTTTTAAATACGCCATGGTATAATACGTATTAAACATATGTATCATACCGCGAAATTTTCTAAAGTACAGTAAAGTACTGTTCGTGTGACAGTACGCGTTATACTAAAGACACTTAACTGTAGTCAAAATACTTTACGAAAAACTAAAATTTTATGATCAAATAATCAACCTCAATTTTATTAGGACTTCTTTAGTCAGCCAGTGATGAAAATTTTCTCAATTATTTTTAAGAAAAAAAATATTGTATTCTGTGTGATTTCGAGGATAAAGAAATGTTTATTAAAAAATTTCTTCTTAAACAGTCACTGTATCACAGTGGCAAAGAATTTGAAAATTATAACTTCTCTTCTACCTGTATATATTTCTATAAGCTGATAGCGTTTTGTAAAGCTAAATTGCCTTAATAAGTAAAGCTATATCATTTTCACAATTTCAACAAAGAAAATGTATACCTGGTAAATACAGTATGGCGACAAATGAGAAAGTAAATTGAAATATAAATTTCAATTTAACAAGAAAAAGCGATTTAAATTTGAGCAAAACCAAGCACGTTACGCTCTACTACCTTGTATGTACCGGTACAAATTATAATTCGTGCACTAATGGCTACTGCATCGAGTTATGTTTTCGAAAATATTTTTTTTGGAAATTTTTCGCGTTCGAATAGTCAATAATCAAGAGCATTTATATTTTTTTTTTAAATCTTATTTTAGAACATGGGAAATTTAAAATTTTCAAAAGGTCATACTCAGTATAACATTATTACATTTATTTTGTGATATGACCTCGTATTTTGCTCAAGTGTATGTGGTCAAATAAAAAAAAATAAGCATTGAAATAGCCATAAAACTCGATATTGTCTATTTTAGAAAATCTAATGTTCAATAAATCTGCCAAAAAATATTATTTCTTCATTTCATCCAAAAAGCACAACGCAGTAGCCATTTGTCCGAGGTGTTTGATTTTACTAAAAAGTTTGTTTGTCGCTTTTGTCAATCGTGATTCTTATGAGTATTTGGAAAATAAGGTTGTAAAACAATCCCTTTTTTCAAAAATCGTGGCGAGCACGATTACCAATTATTCATTGGTGTCATCGAATTGAATTTTTTGAATGAATTATTTTAGTAAAATTGCATTTGTTTTGGTCTACCAAAGTTTTTTGTACTTTTCAAATTTCAAACCTCTACTTTTTTGACAAAACGTTTTTTTCAGTTTTGAAGTTGTCAGTTAAAAGTCAAAAAATCGAGATTTTATTTTTTTTGGCGATATTTTTTTTGGTCAAAATTTGCCTTTTTTCCTAAAAAAAATTTGAAATAACTTATTCTAAAATTTTATTTTTTTCTCCCAAAATATTATAAGTTATTTTCAAAATTAGCAATTGGATGGCGGAAATGAATATCAAGTTGCTTTTTTTCGGTGCAAGGCGAATTTTTATTAGTTTAAATTTCAACCAATCAAAATTTCGAAAAAACAATTTTGAATTTTTTCCGTCGACATCCTATTTTGGTATTTTCTTGTTAACCTTAAAAAGTTTCAATATTTTTGTTTGAAAATTTTCAAATACAAAAAAAATTGGTAAAAAAAATGATTTTTTTTCAATTTTAAAATTAAAAAAAAATCCATGCTAAAGATACCTCAACCAAAATGTACAGTATGAAAATTCTCCATCAATCCAATCGGTTCTGTTAACAAGTAAAAATCGGGCTATTCCCGCTAAAATAACTTACTAAACTGCCGGGTAATATTTATTGTGATTGATGCGTTTTCTAGTGAGACGAAACGTGCAATACTACTACGGTGTATTACCTCCCTTTTAGCAAATTTCCCTACCTTAAAGAATGATACCCTGACCTTGAAGAAATCTTTAGCTGGTATATTGTGCTTATATGGCACAAAAAGCTCTCCGTCATCGAACTCTATATCAGTTAAGAGGTCACGGTTCATTTTGGTCTTCAAAAACCGTAAATACTTTGGGTAGTCAAATTGACCGTTGAAAATTTTCGGACCACATCGGAGCGTCGTCGCGATTTTACTGTTTCGCTGAATACCCATTTTGTAATAATCGTACCAGACCTTGTAAACAATTCGGAGGTGAAATTCGGCAGCGAATTGAGGGAGATTCAGCTGGGATTTTATAACGGCTAGATCTTGGTTTATAGACATTTCATTTTCTAACCATAATGGGGTCGTTTCATCGTCATCTGAAGGTAAACGTTCAGAAAATTTTAAAATTATTAAATACAATTTAGATTATGAAATTGTCATTTTTGAATAACGATAGTTTTGCTAAAAATGTTTAATTTTTATCAAAATAATTGTTTTTTTTTTAATTTTTTCGATTAAGATTACCCCCAAAAAAAGTACAGGGTAATTCAAAAAAATCACTTGAGTGAAAATCATGAATGAATTCTCCGGAAATTTTCTTAAAAATATTTTCGGCAAGAAATTTTCCATATGTGACAAGAATATCCCGGTGTTTAAAAATGTTTATGGATCCTCTGAGATTTCAAACCTCAATTTGAAACTTCAATTTTTGAAGCATATTAGAACAAATTATGGCAAAAAAATTCAAAAAGTTGAATTAGAAAAAATTTCGAAATAAACTTATAAGTAATGGTAAAAATTATATCTTCACAGCATTACCTTTTTTAAGGTCGTAGCAATCTGATCCATCCAAAAGATGTAGATTTAGTGAATAAATAATCAATTTAATTCTTCCAATGCAATGGCAATTCGTTATATTTTCAGCTTTGCATGTACAAACAACTAAATCCAGGGTTCTAAATCTGAATGACTTTTCAATCATAAACTAATTTTATTTCCCAATCCCGTCCTGATCCCGACCTAACTTTTTTTGTGAATCCCGACCTACTTTTTAGTTTTCCAAAATTTGTTTTGTCCCGATTTTATTTTTTCCTTAATTTCCCGATTTTATTGTTTACCAATTTTATTTTGTCACGATTTTATTTTTTCCCGATTTAATTTGTTTCCGTTTTTATTTTAACCCAATTTTATTGTTCTTGAATTTGTTTTTATGCTGATTTTTTTCTCAGTTTTATTGATCTCTATTTTATTTTTCACGTTTTTTACCGATTTTTTTTTGTCAAATTGATTATTTCCCGATTTTTTGTCAAATTGATTTTTTCCTTATTTTATTTTGTCAAATTAATTTTTCCCATATTTTTTATTCCCGATTCTTATTTGTCCCGATTTTTCCCTGCTTTTTTAGCAATTTTTTTTTTCGCAAATTTAATTTTTCCCGATTTAATTTTTTTCCAAATTTTTTGTTACCGATTTTATTTGATCCCGATTTAATTGTTCCCGATTCTTATTTTTCTCGATTTTATTTTTCCCTGTTTTTTTAACAATTTTATTTTTTCGCAAATTTATTTTCCCGATTTAATTTTGTCACCGTTATCCCCAATTTTATTTAAATTTCGTCCCAATTTAGGACCCTGACTGAATCGACATTAACTTCGATCAATAACGCACATTGTTCTCTTCTGCAAAGTTGAAAATATTTACAAGAGCCCGCTGGATCTTCCTCGTCGACTGAAGGATGTTTTGGAGGTCTAGAATTTGACTTTTTGTCACTTTCGGTGTTTATTCGGCTTCGGGCACATTGGTTCACGTTGATTTGATGAATTTTGAATCCATCGATTTTGGAGAATTTTTTTCGGAAATATTTTACAATTTCTTTGAAAAGGAAATTTCGCTTTTCCAAGGAATATTCGGGTCGTTCACTGTTTCCAAAGTTTTCAAAAATTTATAACTACTTAACTACCCAAATTTATAAGCAGTCTTCCAAATCGGAATTCCGAGAATGGCGTATTTTAAAACTATCGTTTATCAATAGCATAATTTCGATAGACAAAATACTGGTTCCAATTTAAATCCAATGGTCATTTCTAAATTTTAAGAATCGTTATGGAAACAAATCTATACAATTACTAATTAATTAGTAATTGTTTAGATTTGTTTCCATAACGATCCTTAAAATTTAGAAATGGCCATTGGATTTAAATTGGAACCAGTATTTTGTCTATCGAAATTATGCTATTGAAAAACGATAGTGTTAAAATACGCCATTCTCGGAATTCCGATTTGGAAGACTGCTTATAAATTTGGGTACATTTCAAAGTCAAATTTAGTTAATTTCCATGAGTCAAAATAAATCTTATGGATTTTTGAATATATTTTGTAGCGTCTACAAGGAAATCTTTGGTTTTGGAAAAAATCAGAGTATAAATACCCTCTACTTTATTATGGTTTTAAAAAATTAAAATAATCTTTGTAAATTGGCCGCTTTGTCTTTTTAGACGAATTTGTTTTTTTAATTACGTTGTTTCGGCTAAATGTTTACGGGTTTGTCCTTAAAACAACGTCCTCGTAAAGGACCCGTCAAAAGTTTGTAAATTTTTTTATAAAGTCTTATAATTCTGAAAACTCTGCCTATAATCATAAATTTTTCCAGTTCTTGGTCTTGTCATGCTATCACTGTTTTTGGAGTCAGCTCTAGGTCTCTGACAAAGCCCGTTATTAACAACTAGCGCGCGGCGTCTGAACCTTGTGGGTTTTCGTTTGTCGTCTACTTTGTCAACTTCTACTTTGAGAACTTCCACTTCAAGACTTTCAGACTCGTCATTATTTCGCATGTTTTCGTTTATCCATAAATTTTCCGAATCAAAATAAATGACCTTGGAGTGCTGCTTGATTTTTTTGACTAAAAAAAGGCGTTATAATTGTGGAGAGTAAAATAAATAAATATTTAAACTTTATTCTTAAATTATTTAAAAATTTAGTTCTGAATAAAATGTTCGGTAATAATCAGTCAGCTGAGTCAATTTTTTTGACAAAAAAGTAGTTTTTCACAAAAATATCCAAATTATTTTCGAAATTTAAAAAATAAAAATTGCAAAGACCAAAAAATGAGTGGTGAAGATACCAGGGTTTATATCAAAAATGATCCCTACTGCGCCTTTTACACCACGCGTCATAACTTTGAGAAAGTGACCAATGAAATAGCGGGATTCTTGAATTAAGTCGACAATCGAGTATTCTGATTGGACACTGGCTCATAGTTATGACGCGTAAACGGCGCAGTAAGGATCATTTTCGATATATTTTGGTGAAAAACAAAATGACAATACCTGCTACATAGTTGTGGTTTTTGAAAATAATATTTATCGTTGGAAAATTTACCGTTTTGTCTTGTTTTAATTTACATAGGTTTTGGCTAAATTTCGGCAGTTTTATTTTCAAATAGAAACTTGACAGTCATCTCGAATTTTTCATTTTTGTTTTTGAAAATTTCCGTTATTGAAAATCTTTTCGAAAAATCTTATCTTTTTTAACTAAAGAAATTTTTTTTCAGAATTCTGGCTTTCACAATTTGAAATACAACTGTGAAAAAACTAATTATTTTGGATATGAATTAAAAAATACAAATTTAAATAACAAAAAAATTACCTTCATGAAAATTCACCGCGGGATGCTCGATATTCGGGTCAGATTCCTGAATGGCAGTTTCATACCATTCCTTCAAAATAGTTTGCAGACCATGTTCTTCATTTCCCAGCGTTCCTAATCGATGTTCCGATCTACTTTTAACCTGCTTAAATTGCTCTGCATGGTCTTTAACGGGGTCCGTCCCTCTTTTATAAGGAGTGATTTTAGGGACTGCGTCGCAATTTTCTTGATAATTATTGATATGCTTCGATATATCAAATCGTCTTGTAGTTGCTTGAGAATGTCCTTGCTTGTCAACTGTACTGATTTAGGGTTTTGAAATAACGAAGAAAGTTGAAAATTTTCATTTTCAAAAAATTGAATAAAAACATTCGAAAATGAATTTACAGTCTAATTTTGCTTAAGCGGACGTTATTACAAATTTTTTTACAAAAAAACATGAGCTGAGACGTACGAAAATTAAAAAAACCTGAAAACATTGTAGGATGTAGCCCGCAGAACGAAAAAAGACACAACCGCTTACTCAAATTTTTATTTTTACTTCATTTTTTCTCATTATTTATCATCGAAAAAAATTTGAAGTCACATGATGCATTTTTTTTTCAAAAAAGTAAATTTTCATACTTAAAATCGAATAATTTCTCAAATTTTATCAACAAGTTGTTAAAAAAACAAATCTGGTTTGAAGAAATTTTTGGTGAAAAATCAAAATATTAAAACCCGCTACATTTTTATGGTAATTGGAAATAAAAATAACCATTTAACAATTTCCGTTTTGTTTTTATAGACTATAATTTGATTAACAACTAAGCTTTTCAAAAAAAAATTTTGAATTTTTTTTTATTTTTAGAATTTTTGTTTAAGAATATGAATTTCAGAAATTCTTAAGGGGGTTGTATAGGCAGTGCATATCTTCTGAACTCTTAGTACTTTCTAATTATTTTCACGGTTTTTTTTATCTCAACGTTGCCTGTTTAGTTATTTGAAATATAGAAATTATGAAAAAAAATAACAAAAATATTGAAATTTTGTCTGGTGTCTAAAGTGAGAAAATGTTTATTGCTCTTGCGCGAGAACGGTTAATAATTTGGCCATAGTTTATAATCCCGTTTTCAGAAACATTATAGTTTCGAATCGTTTGATACAATTAACAATTTGATACGATCACTTTGAGCTCAAAAAATAATTGTCAAATTGTGATCCTAGGGGGTTAAGACCTTAAATTAAAAATTCGGAACGTACCAGTTTTTTCTTAATTGTCTCGAAAATGTTCAGTTTGTATAAAAATGGATTTGTGAATACAATGAAAAAAAATACGACTTTTAGTGGCAAAAACGGCACTTTTCGCTATTTTAGAAGCACTTTTAGGTAAAAACCCAAAAAATGAAATACCAGTTTTTTCGTTTTCTAAATACACATGTTCTGTGAAAAAATCAAATTCTTTTGAAATAAGGTGTATAAAAATACGACTTTAAAACAAAAATTTCGCTCGCGGTTAACTTAATTTATCGGTTGGTCGAACATGCTATGAAAAAATAATTTCTTCTTGAGATTACGAACTACTATTCTTGAGATTTTTATAAGATTGTTATTAAGAAATAAAAAGTTATTATCCCTTGAAAAAGCCTCTTCAGCCTAACGCCCTTAATTTCAGAAACCTCAGCTTGTTTTAATTTCTATCCTGTTAGAAATTATATCTTCAAGGTTAATTTCTCGTCCAATTGGCTTTGACTTTCGCGGGTTAACTCCTCTATCTTGCAAAATATTTGGTGTTGGAGTATGATAATCACCAGCTAATAAGTCTGATTCGTTGGGATGGTGTAATTCATGACAAAGACCCAATTTTAACTTCATAGTTGAAATAAGAAATTCATAACGGACAATTTGGGATTGAAGTGAATCCTGAATTTGATATTTTCGTGACTTAAAAACGAAGGGGTTATCGGGATTCGAACCTGTAATATCGGATTTTTAATAAGATGCTTTTTCTACGTACTTAACAGAAATATGGTATTTTTATTCAAATAAGGATAGTATAGTTCAAACCCGATTTAGTTTATTTTTATAAATGTTTTGTTTTTAAGGACAAACTTGAGTTATTTTAATATTGTCTAGCCAATTTGATTATCTTATAAACACAAAGCAAAATATTCGGCGTATTCAACTTTCTGACTACGGTATTATACACCATGGGCATTCAATGATTACACGAGGCGCTAAAAAGTAAAAATATTTTTAAAAATAATTTGCATGTCATGTGATTATAAAAATAAATAAATTTTAAATATTTTTTTTCGTTTTTTGTAAATATGGTGATATCATTCCTTGACACTGGTAATAATTCCTTCGTGTAATTTTTGCGATAAATTATATGAGTACATTCTCAGCACCGGTTTATTATTTTGATTTTCCAAACAAAGTAAAGCACAAGTTTGCCGGGCGACCCCATTCGAATTACTATGCTGAAATTTTGCATATTTTCTAGTTGCTTTCAAAGCACTGACTTCGGTTTTGGGATTTGAATTTGTTCGCTGGAGCACAGGCTGACCATCCATCGTGGTTACTCGGTTTGTACACCTAAAGATTAGAATTTCAAAATAGGATGATTTTTCTGAAATTCGAACAAAAATATAAAAATGCACCTTGTTTTACTAAATATTTTGTCCTATAAATAAACAATCGTGTGATGCTTATATTTGCCGATAAATAGCCTTAATCATATTTTAAATCAGCCTATATCATACAGGTTATTTCATACCATATCGAATAGATGCCCGAGTCCAAATAATTTTTTTTCTTCAATGAAGATTATTTTCTTGAAACCATGAATGACTCATATGTCGAAAGAGTTAATTGTACGTAAGTTACGTTATAAAATTAATTATACTGTATTCGTAGAGGTAATTTCGTCAACAACAGAAAAATATTAACCCCCCTCATCGATGACTTATAAGTATAATACATATGTATTGTACAACTTGAAGTTGAAATAATGGGTCGCTTGATTATGTAGATGGTAATTACACTGTTTGGTGAAATTTCATAATTGTTTTTGTTGGTGTGAGATACAGTATGTGTTTTTTTTACTTGCGAAATGAAAATTGTCATTTCGGTAATTATGGCCAATAAAAAATGGTAACTAGGTGGATTATATTTTTAAACCCTTGACATCGGCTATTGCTTGGCTTTTAAAATAAAACCCATCTAGTTACCATTTTTAATTGGCCGTAATTACCTAAATGACAATTTTCATTTCGCAAGTGAAAATAACACATACTGTATGTTAAATGCAAATGTTTATTTAGTAAAAACTAATTTATTTTGATAAGCTTTCGATTTATTACAATCATTTTCAAATCAGGTTTTATTTAGTAAAACTAATTTATCAAGATAAATTAGTTTTACTAAATAAACATTTGCAAATTTCATAATGACTCATTCATGGTTTAAGAAATTCACTTGATAAAAATAATGATAAAATAATTAAGATTTAACACGAACTCGGGCAATATCTTCGATAAAGATTGAGTAAAATAACAAAATTATATGTCGGAGTCAAATTACAATTCAAAAAAATTTACTTTTTAATTTTATTTCAAAATCATAAATAATTTTTCTATTTTATTCGATAAATGTATCTTAACCCCCTCACACCCTTTGACTATCTAAAGGCAAAAAAAATTTCGGGAGCCAAAACAGCGCAGAAATAACATCGTCACAGACCTACAATTCAAATATGTCATAAAGTTTGCAATTTTATTTCCAAAAATATTGTTGAAAATTTTATACGATGAGCCGTTCGAAAGTTATTTTTTCCTACTTTTTTTTTGGATTTTCGTCAAAATTTCTTAAAAAATTAATTGTGTGAAAACGATACATGAAATCGAAATTCTGAGGAAGCAAGTTTTTAGGAAAGTATTTGAGGATTATTTTGATATAAGTTTATTTTATCTGCAGTCTCTATACGAAGAATAATTTTTTCACAAGTGATTTTTATGAAACTCAAAATAATGAAAAAAAAAATNTTTTTTTTTAATTTTCAAAATGGGCAGTAGGAAATTTTGCTTACGGAGTTTTTTTCAAAAGATAGTTTTCTCAAAGTGGTTCATGTCATTTAAAAATGATTTTTTCGCAGAATTTTCATATCAAAAATTAAAAATTCGTTACCTAGCCCAGTCCTCATAATGCCGCATAAAAATGGCCATTTCTGGATATTTTCCAGGAATTTCTAATTCACCACTATGTAAATAAGCCTCTGGAACATATTGTCCATGCGAATTTTTGAAGAAAACTTTCATTATTTCTTTTGGGTTGTCATTGCAAAGTTTGGTCCAGCAGGACGCAATATTTTTTCCCATTTCTGGCCAAGATGATTCTTTAAAACTATGCCAAGAAGGCACTGGGATTTTATCAAATTCTGTGTATTTAATTGTGGGTGATTTGTAATATGGCTGGTTAAATTCGTCCTTAGACGGGATTTTTTAAGCTCAAAAGAAAAAGTAATTTAGTTGGAAGAGTTTTCTCTGAGTGGGTTTTAAAATTTTTCGACGGATTGAGTCAATTTTTTATAATATGACACCAATCGGCAAATTTTTATAGGACACCACAAGGTCGAATGACAAAAATAACTTGTAAGGGGTCATATTATACAATGTTATATAACTCATATAACATTGCATATCGAAGACAGTACAAAATCCAGCCCAAAATAAAGACTGAAATTTCAAAACAATTACGATGCCATAGAAAAATTTTCGTCTCAAATTTTACAAATTACGTTCGAAGTTTTAATTTGAAAACAAAATTGAATTCTAAAATTGTGATTCTATTTATTATTTTCAAAACCGGAACTTCAAAAATTTTTAACTTTTTTTTTCAAAATGTTTAGCTGATTTTCTTCAATGTCTCAGAATACGGACCATCACAGCATTATTCTGAGGAACTTTTTCTCAAAATTACCCACGAAATTTGTCTTACATATCGAAAATCCTGCCTAGTCGTAAAATTGTATTGATACGTCACAAAAATAGAAAATGACC
>SCLH01000600.1:41752-55837 GCA_004367855.1 Oikopleura vanhoeffeni
GAAATTGCTGGATCTCCCTATTTGTGACGTATCAATACAATTTTACGACTAGGCAGGATTTCGATATAACTTACCGAGAGTGACCGAGAAACCATCAATTTATGTTTTGGGCCACAAAAAAATTTCATGTTTATATGATATATCTATGATATATATGATGTATATTATATACAGTATATATGATAATATATCGCTTTTTAAATTTTCGGAATCGGCTGAAGCATCTCTCAGAAAAAATTATCCAGCTAATTTACGTTTACTTTTGTTGTGTAAAAAATCCCGCCTTTATCCAATTTCTGAACATTCCGGCGTAAATTTCATGTAGAGCTCCTTGATCTCCACTTTCTGTAGCCAGAATAGTTTTTTGACGCTCTGTTTGAAGATCTCTTTCAGTTTTGGAGGTTTCGGGAGTTTGGAGGAATTTTTGGAGAAAAAAACCTCCGGATTTTCGCTTTTCTTCGTCAGGCTCGTCCGTTTTGAGTTTTCTGGAAGCACTGGTAGATCTTGTACCGACATTTTGAACTTCGGGTGATTGATTCGTCATATACAAATTGTTTCCTGAAATAATATTTAAGTAATTAACGATTTTTTATGTAATAAACGGCTTGAATTTCAGGCTATTTTTACGAAAATTTTCGTTATTTCCAGCTTAAATCAATTAAAATTTTTCCAACAGGTCTATTTTTTGATGCCTCAAATTTCTCGGTAAGATAGTTCCGTACTGGTGCAAAGGATCTATCAGAAATTTTGGCCTTTACATAATTTTCGATACAACAGTAGACCCAGTTTTCTGTCGTTTTTTCGACATATGTTTTTGCCGTTTTTCAAATTATTATTACCCGTTAAATTATTATGGAATTATAAAATTAAATAATCGCCGAAAAGTTGGCCAATTTTTCCTTATAGACGAAGGTGCAATTTCAAAATGTAGTTCCAACACTCCGACAGTATTTCAGGCCCATGAATTTCAAACAAAAATTTGCATCAAATTCCTTCGCAATTATTTTTTTGTTCATGAAAATTATCGAAACTAATTTATGAAAATGCTTACTTTTCAGTGCCGATTTACCTTTTCTGGACACGTGCTGTGGAGAATGGGTCACTGTACCCGAAGCTCTCGAAGTTACGACATGATGATTTGAAGAATGAAATCTTGATTTTTTATCCCAGTCCATTCCACATGGTTTTTTGACAATGACCAGCTCCGCAAGAGTATCGAAAATGGAAGCTCTGGTGACGCCCATAAGAGATTTATAAATCACACTATTTACACCAAACCTAAAAAATATAAATTTATTTTTGCGATTGTCTGGTTTTTTCAGATGTCTCAAATTTACTGGTGAGAAAGTTAGAAACTGGTTCATACAATCTAGGCTGTCATTTAAGGGGGTAGTGTCCGCAAAAAAAGTTGGCCTGAAAATCTGATATAGTACTTAATCACCCCCAAAAAAGATAACCTTAGAAAAGTGGTATTTTGGCCGGTTTGGTACCATTTATTCAAATACCGCTCATCAGAATTTGTTTTAACTATGCTCATTCGATTTATCATACAATTGCGAACAATAATTGTGGACTACAATTTCCATTCATGTCATCAAAAAATTTCATATCATCAAAAACCCTTCAAAATTTTGAAAATCTGATTTTTAGCATTATTTTTATACATGTATTAATTTTTTGATGACATGAATGAAAAATGTAGTCCACAATTATTGTTTGCAATTGTATGAGAAATCGAATGAGCATAGTTAAAACAAATTTTGATGAGCGGTTTTCGAATAAATGGTACCAAACCGGCCAAAATACCACTTTTCTAAGGTTATCTACTGTATTTTTATAAANTTAATGCTCCAGAAGGGGTATCAAATAAGAGCTTGGCTGAACAAATTGAAAATAATACTGATTTTTTTTAAATGACAGCTTACAAAACAATTTTTCTAAAATTTTGGAATGAAAACAGACAGTTTTTTGAAATTAATTTTTTCGCCATAATTCTGATGATCTTATTTTGAATAAAATATTTTGATCTACCCGGTAACTTCATTTTCAAATTTTTTGAAGATTCGTAAAATTGTTATATGTACAAAGGCGAAAATATTTAATTCGAAAAACTTCATAATGAGTGTATAATTTGACTTTACTCCGAGATTTCGCTTAAAAAATTGCGACTGATACCAACCGAAACAACCCCATTACAAATTTTGATTGTGCCATTTAGACTGTAACCTATCGAAAAGCTTCGAAAAAAATGTCGAAATTATTAAAAAAATTATTTTCATATGATACTTAAAAGTATGATTTCTTCTAAAGAGAGATTTTTTGCCAAAAAATTTTTCAAATTATTTTTTTTAAATTAAAATCCAAAATTATTAATATTGGCAATGTTCATTTTTTCTCATATGTCTGTTTCCGTTTTGGTCGACTTAGGTGACAGCCTAGTGCCATTTTCCGAATTTTATTTCTAACCGTTGGTCCTTTTCTTTTTCGTCCTTTTCATCTTGTAGCCATACAAGAAAAACTATTGTCGGTTCTCTGAAATAATTATATCCTTGCTTGCAAAATTGTTCAAATTTTTCATCGAGCTCTTTATCTTCAATTGGTTTCGAAAAATTTGCCAAAATCGCATTTGCTTGATCTGGACTTAATTCGTTTGATTTGTATTTTTTGGAAAATTTTTGATAATTTTGAGTTGAAACCAATTCACCGTCGCAGTAAACTTCATATGAAATGCCAGCAATCATAGAAGCAGTACTATAAGGGGCAGTGCTGTCCGATATATTCAAATGAGGACGCTAAAAACCGTTTTATGATTTTTTTTTATTATAAGGACAATCAAAAAAAAATTCAATGTTTAAGGGGTAGTCGTGAGTCATTTTAGAATGCGCTCAATAATCATTTTTAATTATAAGGACAACTTAAAAAATATTCATCAATGTTAAAGGGGGTGGTGGTCTAGAATTATTTTAGACTGCACCAAATAATTATTTTTATTATAAGGACAATCAAAAAAGCTATCAATGTTTAAAGGGGTTTAAAGTATACAAAGCGTGTCCACCATTGAAATCAACTTATAAAAATACTTGGTAGATTAATCTGGAACTTCTTGAGGGCAAAAAAAAACAAAACGAAAAAAAATTATGAAAAAAAAATGCCCTATTTTTGGGCGTTATTATCTTAAACGATGGTTTTTTTAAACTACAATCCAGTGTTTGTGCCTCATTACTGGCCAATCGGAGCGCTCGGTTGGTGAAAGTATCATTAGCGTCGTATGGGAACGACGCCCAAAGAATGAAACATCCAGTAAGGCCTTAGATTTTTTAAAAATGCTCCTAATTGATTGTGGGTGGTTCAAAATGCAATAACAATCAAATCATCAAAATAAATCTCGGAAATTTTCCCGTTTTTTCTATTTTTTTCAAAATTAACTCAAAAAATAAAATGTATTTGAATTTGACCACTAACACTTCGAAATATCGAGTTGACGTAAGCAGTTTTTCTCATCAGTGTTTTCAGGGCTTTTTTCTGAGCATATTTTCAAAAAAATGGAAGCACATTTTTTCGAAATTTTTCTCATGAGTCCTTAAAAAATCATATTTCTAGTTTGGGGTCGAAATCTCCAAAAGTGCCTGAGGTTAAGTTTTGGTTTTGTGAGCTACAAAGTAGTATTTAAAAAATCAAAGGTACAAATCGGAATTTTCTACGTATGCCGATCGTCTTTTGAAATTTCATTTTTTGCCCGGTGCGTATATCGAACATCTTGCCTAGTCGTCGAATTGTATCACTACGTCACAAATAGAGAAATCCAGTCATTTCATTGGTCACTTCTCGAGAATCCAGCCATTTCATTGGTCACTTTCTATTCTTGTGACGTAGTGACGAATTTCGACGACTAAGCAGGATTTTCGATATATATTTAAGGATTTGATTTCTTCGATTTAAAACGGTTCCTTGCAGTTCGGTTTGAAAAAAGTTGGCTGTGGCCTTGGACCTCTGCTGCTTGGATTGAATAAAATGACCTCGTCTGTGCCTAATTTGGGTTCAAAATTGCAGTTATGTCTCAAAAATGGTGTCACGGCTGCTTTTGGTTCAGTTGATACATCTATAAGGCTAGTATTTGATTTTCGCGATTTTCTATCTTCTGGTCTAGAATGACTACCTCGACCTTTAATGAGGGTGGTAATTTTTTTAAAACAATTTATTCTGTTACTCACAATAAACTCACAAAAAACGCATTTTTTTTGGCATTTGAAACTTTTTTTTTGTACAAATTTGTGCCCAGTTTACACGGTACAATACTGTGTATTACTTTTTAAAGAACAAAATAGGGTTCGTGTGAAAAATAATATGTTGCAGGAACCGCCGGGAGGCTATAACACAAACAATATTATTTAAGGGGGAGGGGGCGTAATCAAAAGGTAACAAAACAAATTGTAGAAAAATGCACTACTTAAAAAGTAACAAAAAAGTGCAAGCTAAAATTACCACCGACACCTTTTACACTGCCCATTGAACTCTGAAAATCTGTGAAAACCGAATCTTCTTCAATAAATTTCTCAACTGTGGCGGTTTTTGCTTCTTGCCGGTCAAACCGGAGATTTTCACCAGTGATGAATCTTTGTTCATTGCTAAGGAGTTGAGAGAAGTATACTTTGAGGTTATTTAAGGCGCCAAATAGATTTTTATCGATTGGGAAGAAATAACCAAAATGGGGATCGACGGGACGAGAAAGTTCATCATCTCGGGGAACGAATGCGTTAAGAATGTGTTTCTGAATATTTTTTCATTAATTTCTAAGATCTCTAGAGAAAAAAATTTGATTAAATTTTTTTGTGGTATTTTTGAATTTCGTAATCGAAAAAAGTTTCCATGATAAAAATACACTCACCAAATTTTAGACAACCTAGTTCAGAATCGAATATATTTATTTTAATTTTTTAAATTAAATTCAAAGCGGAAAAAAACTCACCAAGTTTTTCTACAAATACTTTTTTCTACCCAATAATTTTGGAAATTTGCAAACACAATAAATTTGTTCAAATGACCCATATGAAAAAACAGCACCTTCCTTAAAAACCCTGTATTTTCACTTTAGGTCGTTGATCTAATTTCGAGATTAAGAGAAAGACCGACATTTTTTCGAAATCCTCGTGTATTTCAAAATTCAAGGTGTTCGAAAACAAAATCGATTCTATTTGTAAGAGTGTAAATTAATTAAGAAATAATTATTGCTTGTTTTTTATTCAAAATGGTGAAAGCAAGTTTCGGAATATCGGATCCAAAAAATTAAATTTACCTAAACTTACAAACCTACACAAATTTGTGAAAAAAAATACCCCCGCAGTGCGGGGCCCGCACACAAATTTTTTTTCGAAGTCTCAGATCAATTTCAAAACCCCTTCTTTAAAACGAAAGCCAAATTCTCGACTTCAACAAAAACTTAAGATAAAGGACGCAATCTAAATCTTCTGATCCTGCAAAAATTTTTGAATTCCATTATCTAGAACTTTTGTTATCGTCTATTGAAATTCAAAATCTAACATTGATACATTTTACTATCGACGTATCGTGCGCATGTGGGGATTAATAACAATACGGTAAAAGTATTTCAAAACAATTATTTTTACCATTGACCATATGAGTTGGCAGTGAAAGGCCAAAATAGTAGATGGCCAAAAAATCGGAAATTTTATTTTTTTGAAAAAATGCTGATATTCTTGTTCGCAATAAAATTTCATAATAGGTTTTCAAATGAAAAAACAAAGTTCAGTAAATTATTTTGAGTTTGGCTTTTTTGAAAAGAATTTTTTTCGTTTTGTCGATTTTCTCGACAAATTTTCATCAAAAAAACTTACTGTCATGTTTGTCTGAGAAGACGTTTTTGGAAATTTCGAAACGTCCGCTTAGACGTCCGTAGACATATTTTGGTCTAGAAATCAAAATAAAGGAGCTAGAGAGCTGTAATTATAAGCCAAAGTTTCAGCATGAACAGTCGCATCTACGCTTAAAATTTGAACTTAATAAAAACAATTTTACTTTTTTGTTCTAAATTTTGCTCAAATTTACATCATTATCATATTTTTCTAAAAAAAATATTTCACTGCGAGAAAGATATAAAATATCAATTTTTTGGCCTTTTACAATTTTGGCCATGTACTGCCATGGTATGCCACCCCATTTTTATCGATATTTACCTCGCTTTTCAAAGGTTGAATAAAATGAACATCATGAGTACTAAAATAATCACTCATAGCAGGTCGTGCCAATTCAGTTAATGCTTTTAGTGTCGTGCTGTGAATAACATTATTGATTTCCTTTTCAAATTTTTCTAGACTTTCTTCCGTCGCCTCATTTCGTAAATCATGAATTCCATACATAACAATATGCACGTGACCACTTGGGGACGCTGGTTTATTTGAAGGTGGTAGGGAAGTGACTGAGGCCAAACTCGATCGACGAGGTTTTTCTTGGGAAGTTTGGCGGAGGAATGCAAATGAATTAAAACCATCTTCAGAATCAGTCGAAATTGATCAAAATAAAGGTGGAAGTATGGTAGATTTTTTTTGAAAAATTGTATTGGAAATTTGTATTGGAAAACTGTGTGTGAAAAATATGTGTTTATAAAATCTGTCATACTGTATGACTCATACATGATCATGGATTAATGTGATAATTATTAATTTTGAAATAAAATCCTCTTACGGTGTCAAATTTCATTTTGTAGATTAATTTATTCTCGATATTAACGAGCCTAAAATTTAGAGAAGGGATCTCGATTTTTTTTTTATTATGGAAAATTTTTATCACAGAAAATATTTATGTCGAATAATTTTTTCCACAGATTTTTTTTTATTATTTGAAAATAGCATACCATATATATGCAAAAAATAATTTTTTTGAAATTTTTCTGGTGTTAAAAAATATTTTTGTTTTGTTTTAATGCAATCTGAAAAAATCCAAGATTTGAATACCCCCGCCCGGGCGGCCTAAAATTTACCAAATTTTGCACGATTTTTAAAATTATACTATTTTTGAAATTAAATATAAATTTCCACCCTAACCTATTTGGCATTGTCTTTTCATTAGGGTCTGTCCATCTGGACCTCACTTCATCTCTATTGATAAAAAAGTAATAAATATTCTGCTGCTGATCCACCCACAAAAACATATTTTCCCTATTTGTAATAGCAACAGATTTGAATTTTTTCTTGAGCTGGTCTACAGCTTTATTAGCCATTTTTGTCCTAGTTACATCTTTGGCCAAATGAGATGGTTTCGCAATGCGTGGGTGGAGGTGAAATTCCTTTTCCCAAATTGGTATTTCTGGTTCGAATTCTGAAGGGTTGAAACAAAAGTGACCAAATCTGGTATCGTAGGTATCGCCAGTTTCTTCGATTTCACCCATTTCCATATTATGAGTTCCCTCGACCAGAATTTCATGACAGGCTTTGGTGTCAGAAAGCTTTTTCAGCAGATGTTCTTGATTTATGCGCCGGACAAGATCTGAAATATGCTCGTTGAAAAAACGAAGATAATAATTGAATCTGTTCAAAAGGGAAAATTTCTGAAAACTAAATCTACGAAGTACAAGTAAAATTTCAAAAAATGATATATTGGGTCAAATTTCAGAAATAAATAAATGGAGTCAAATTCAAAAAATAAATAAATGGGGTCAAATTTCAAGAAAAATATAAATTGGGTCAAATTTAAGGATGTGGGGGACGATAATTTGGCTCTTTTTTACACATTTTCAAGCAAAGTTTAGTAGGCGTCTCTAAAAGTACTGAAAAGCCTACTCCTCATTCATTTCTCATCATTTGACCACTAGAGGCAAATTTTTTGAAATTTTCTACCGCTCGGAGATGCGCATTTATATTTGGAAGTTAAATTGCAAATAACAAGTAAAAATGATGAGAAATGAATGAGGAGTAGGCTTTTCAGTACTTTTAGAGACGCCTACTAAAAACCATTTTCTGAGCGTAGGTTGAGGTATCAGATGCTCTGAATAGTACTGGCAACTTCCTTAAGAGTTGTACTACGTATTTGGAAGAAAAATTAATTATTTCTGAAGCCAGGTTTCTCAGAAACTTTGCTTGAAAATGTGTAAAAAAGAGCCAAATTATCGTCCCCCACATCCTTAAAAACAATAATGTGGTCAGATTTAAAAAAATAAATAGGGTCAAATTTAAAATCAAATGATAAATTAAGGCAAATTAAAAAAATGCATAAATGTAGTCAAACTTCAAAAAAATGATAAATCGGGTCAAATTTCTGAAAACATTTACTTGGGAATTTTTTTCTGTGAAATACAGGCAGATTTAGGTCCATGTTCATTTTATTTTAATTTATGTTGATCTTACCCATAATATATTTCTCAATTTCCCGTATAAAAGTTTCATCTGCATCAATCAAATTTCTATTTCTTTGCCCATCTTTTCTAGCAACACTATCTTTTTGCCCACTTGTATCCCGACTGCCTTCAATCGTAGCATTAGCATCGTCCATTACTGAAGAGCCGAAATAAATTGGATCTCCTTCGACGGTCACGTGTCTAGGTTCATCGGCGGTTCTTCTATGGTGGTAAAGTTTTATAACCGGTATAGTATTCGGTTGGTTTTGATATTTTGGATGACTATTAGGGATCGATTTTAAAGCATAAATTATAAAACCCCATTTTTGAAAAATATTTATGAAGAATTTATATCGAAAATGGAGAACTTTTGAATGCGTCCTTGTAAAAAAATCAGGGACAGTTTTTTCCCTGAAAAACCGATTTTTTAAATGTTTTTAAATATCGAAAATGGCAAAGGTGCGGTTTTACCAGAAAAATCAACTTTTGTCGCGGAGTAGTTCGTAGTCTTACGGACATCCAATTAACCGTTTTAGCGCTAGAGAGCTCTAAATATTGGATCTTTCAGAACTTTTTATGGCGTGAGTAGTACTCACTGAGTACACATAAGATTAATTTGATTGTTGTTAGAGTAACACCACCTTAAAAATCTCAAAAAAGTGTCTAGATTATTTTTTGAGATTAACTTTTTATTAAAGTAGATAAGCTCTCAGCTTTCTTTCAAGTTTATGGTATCAATTTTAAAATACCATCAAACGAAACCTCGAGATTGACTTTCTTATGAGCGTATGTAATAATTTTAGTACAAGTTTTTTGCCAAAAAATTTCGACGATATTGGCACATTTGACGATGATGGGAACCCCCTTTGTACTTGGCGCCTATATCGCAGGAAGTTTTTTGCCAAATTGCGTAGGTTTTCGGCAAACAATTTCGACTATTTCGGCAAATTCAACGATATTGGCCCCCCCTGTAATTATTTTACTTATTATAAATAAATCTTACAAAGTAATCTGGCTATTTTTAAACGACAAGAATAAAATAAACCTGACGCCGGCAAAAGTTTCGAAATGTCAACAGCTCTTTAGCGCTAAAACATTAAATAGTATCCCCGTCAGAACACAACCAATCGTATGTTTTAAGACTTATTAATCTTAGAAAAAATTTTAAGAGAAATAATAAATTTCCCCAGTTTGTAATTTGACCCAAACGAAGTTATTTCGCGATTTGACTTCACTGACGTTATATCTATTACGGGGCCCACCAGTCATTTTTGCCACTTTTTCAGTCAAAATTTTTATATAATTCGGTTTTTAAAAACAACTCATCCGATTAAGTTTTTCGACAGCTCAAACTGACCACAAATATCTAGTGAATAATAGAATCATAATAAATTGGTCAGAATCGGACCATGTTTTGGTTTTTTCTGAGATTACTGAAATTTTTTAATTATCAAGTTTGGTTAAAAAATTGGAAACAATAGCCTTATTCGGACCATTTTGTTTCAATTTATTTTTCTTCAAATATTTGTTCTCGGTTTGAGCTATCTAAGAACTCAATCGGTTGAGTCGTTTTCAAAAGCCGAATTATAAAATAAATTTTGGCTGAAAAAGTGGCAAAATGACTTGTGGGCCACGTAATTGATATCACAAATAAAATATTAGTCGGAAAATTTCAAACAATCAAATTTTTTAGCAATAAAAATTATTCGAACCCTGCCTTGGGTATTCAAAGCCTCTGTGATAATCTTCAGATTTATCAAGGTCATCTGGATTAATTTCCTGCTGATCAATCTCCAAAATAAGCCAAAAATTTGGAATTTTATCCGATTCGTTCAGATCATCAGCCCTAGAATACTGCGAGCATCTACGCAAACCAGATTCCACCCGAAATATATTACCAGAGAGTCGAGACTGAGTATTATTTCTGATGGCGCGCTGTGGTTCGGGTATCGGTTCTGATAAGAGCTCGGCAACTTCTCTATCAGCCTCGTCAAAAGCGACGATTTTCTCATCGCTAGAATTATGATCGGACGAGATCGGACAAAAAACATGCTCTGGTGGTGCAAAGCCGTCAGCTCCAGAATCGGGTTCTAGTTTAGCAAATCTTCGTTGTTCACAATTTGCAAGATTAGGTTGGCTTTTATAAGGGTTACGCCAATTTTTAAGAGTGGAGGTGGTGGCTTAAATAGAAATTCTTTCATACAAAATTTTGCGTTTCAACAAATGTTTCAGTTTTGTCTACGCGAAAATGTTCGTTTTGGCCTTAAAACAAATTCTGCTTCAAAAAAATAGCGCTAATGAGCCAAAAATTTCAAGCCAAATGTCTGCAATAATCTCAAAAATATAAATAAATAACCGCTTAATATGTTTGGTCATCAAAACTTGGTTAAAGACGAACGTGTTTTGACCAAATTTCTGCCGTTTTGGGCTAAAAGACGATGTTATTATGTACAAACACGTGAGTAGCAGAAACATTTTAGTTTTTATATTACTCTCCATGTTAAAGCTACCACCGCCCTAAAAATGGCCTAAACCTCCCTATTGTTTTTGGATCTATCAGATAAGTTATCGAAAGATGCGTTTGATCTGGTTCCAGTACTGGTCATTTCATCTTCATCAAATCCGTCCTCTTCGTTTTTAGTGCTGCACAAGGTCACATAAAAGTATTTATCAACATTTTTCAGGTCAAATTGATAATTTGTATAATCCAAAAAAGTGCGCTTTTCGGATTTGTCTTTTGGGTGAAATAATTGTTCCGGGAGTGAAAATCCCTTAGTTTTGGTTTTTGAGATGCCTGGTAGAAAATATACTGAAATCTTGTTATAAGAGTCATATTATATGACCCAATGGTGGGATCAACTGTCATTTCTGAAGGGGTAGCTTGCAACGGCCGATTACGGACAACGGCCGATAACGGACAACGGCCGATTTTGTACAACGGCCGATTCCGGACAACGGCCCTAAAAAAATGTACATCGGCCGATTCCGGACAACGGCCCTTAAAAATTGTACATCGGCCGATTCCGGACAACGGTCGAAAAAACGCCGGACCTGATGGACAACGGCCCTTATAAAATTGTACAACCGCCGATTCCGGACAACGGCCCAGATGTACAACGGTCCTGATGTACAACGGCCCTAATGTACAACGGCCCTGATGTACAACGGCCCTGATGTACAACGACCCCAAAATTTAAAGCTAACGTAAAACTATAGGACATAAGATTGCTTGAGAAATTATGGACCAATACTCAGGTTTTCGTCTTTTTTCAATAATAGACTTAATATATACTAAAATTTAAGCTGCTTGTGGAGTCCAATTTCATTTTTGACAATTATTTATGCCCCCTTTATTTCTTGGAAAAAAAATTCAATTAAATTTCATAAAAAAGCTCGTTTTGTAAAGTAAAAAAAATCAAACCATTGTTAACATAATTTTTAATTCATTTTTGTTTTTAACGAGCTTCAAAAAAATTGAAGATAAAATCTTGACGTAAAAAGTTTTTTTAAGAAAAACGAAATCAAATTTGTAATTTTTGACGAAGAAAATATTTTAACGGTTGTCAAAAATGTTCACAAAGGAATCGATTATTTCTGCTGACTTACCTAACCCCAGCTCTACAGCTAGACGGCACTCGAAGATTCATATCACGACCCAAAATCCCAGAAAATCGTGTGTACCAGTTTAAAAATTTCCTACGCACAAATTTGAGGCATCTAAAAAAAACCAGACCTTGTTTTGATTTCCAAAATTTCCGTGTTGCATCAAAAGCGTTCTAAATTGATCAATACTTTCTTCAAAGCCAGAAACATTTGTACAATTTACAAACTTGAGAGGGATACAGCGGTGAGAGCAAACGAGATTGTTGCATTTACGGTCAACCAACTGTTTTTCGTTTGCCTCACGTTTTCCTCCAGCTGGTTTTTGCTTGGGAGGCGCGTTGTCTTCGATATGAGTCGTCACGTATTGCAAAATGCGATCAGTAATTACACTTAAAAAATTATAAGGAGAAATTTTTGATCCAAGATGCAGGCTGGCGCCCGATCTTTCGTAAAATGTTATGAAATTATTCACACAATGTCAAAATTTACATTTATTCGCGCAATGTCGATTAGGGCAATTTAACATGATAAAAATAATTCTCATATCTCTGGAATCGCAATGAAACTGTCTTTCGCCGGAGGTGTAATTTTACCCAATTGGAGTATTTTTTTAAATTGTACTCCCCTGGTGTCATATTACAAATTTTACCTCAGGACGATTCTCCGATTTTTTTAAAGGCCAGTGGTACTTAAATCAATTACCAAATGCTTCTATATATCGAGATACCAGCATTTTAGTTATTAACCGGTTTTTCGGGTTGAGACCCGACCCCCGCCAAGTTCTTTCATTTGCGAGAAATCGGTACCACAATAGAAGGTAGTCGTTGATTTCGCTAAAGTGAAAATCCGCCAATGAACTTATTTTAGCATACACAAAGGCTCCATTTTTTTAGAAGGGTCGTATAAAACGGTAAGGGTACAAAACGCAGGCCAAAAAAATAAGGTGAGATAGCTCGGAAGTGGACACGATATTTTGGAAATTTTTGGGTCATAATAAAACTTTTCAAACTACTTAAGGGGGTGCCATAAACCCAGCAGACTGGAGTCATTATAACTTACGAAAATAATAAGTCAGTATATTGTTTTATGCTTATTATAGTTAGCTGAACCGATATAAATATGTTTCAGCTGATAAAGAGTTTTAATTTTTGAAACGGTAAAAATTTCAAAAAAATTCAAACTATTATGAAAATTTTTCGCATTTTTGTCCAAATTTTTTTTTGTTCTGTGTATTTAAGTCTGTGGGTAAAAACCAAAAAAATAGCCACTTTAACTTTTTTCGAAAACGCCTACATATTTTCTGACAGCCGTTTGAAAAATCACAAAATCTTTATCTTTCATCTTTTGTCGAAGTTTTTGGAAATATTATGAAAATTTTTCGCAAATCATGTCCAAAATTTTTAATTTGTAGTTTTTCGAATTCCTTATAAAAAATGAGGTATAATCATTGATTTTATTTTTTTGTATCTATTAAATCTCTGTATGTCAACTAATGAGTTGGTCGCGCGATTATCATTTCTAAACTATGGATGAAATTTTTAACACTCGGCTGTACACTCGATAAGTGCCATTCGGCACTTAATTTTAAAAAAATTTATGGTGGTGAAAAATTCCCAATAAAATTTCGGGTGTTATAGGCGTCATTTTCTGTGATAGTCAAAACATTTTTTAATATCAAAACGCAATTGAAGGTCAATTTTTATCTCAAAAAAAGTTGNTTTTTAAATAGGTCTAAAATTTTCATGAAAAAATCACAATTTTTCATGAAAAATGGTTATTTTCCCCTATAAAAGCAGATTAGTACACTTCTGATATTATTTCTGGGTCGATATACTAATCAAGTGACTCTGTGGACAATATTTAATTGCTCGAATTAATTTTTTAATAATTAAAAATTTTCGTGAAATACTTAAGGGTATGGTGGTTCCTACATTTTCTGCAGTTATCATGTCATAAAATATGTCATAATTTATGACTCATAAATCATGTCATAAATTGAAAATTTTGAAATATCACTTCTGAAAAAAAATATCTATTCCGGTATACCAATTAATCTTTATTTTGAGTGTCAACCATGGACAAAACACTTTCCTAAAAATTTCAATTGACGCAATAGGTCGCATTAATTTTTTTTA
>SCLH01000600.1:57617-82110 GCA_004367855.1 Oikopleura vanhoeffeni
TTCCTCTCGACTAGCATTTTCATAAGCTGGTTACCACTGGTTAATTAATTAAAGTTATTTGATTGTTAATTAGTGATTCATTATCTGTCTTAACTTTGCCTGATTATTTAGATTTTAATAACCACCAAACAACTTATTTACAACTTTATCTCTTGAGTTAAAAAGTCAGATTGATATTTTTTTCATGAACTAGTTAAGGGGGTACTGGTCCTGTTTATGAGGCCTTAGGGGCAATAGTTAATGCTCCAAATGACGCGGGTGAACAAATGTGCACTACCGACAAGTAATCAAAATTTTTTTTCGAAATTTCCGTCGTTTTAAGTATTTTGTTTTCAAAATGAAGTTCAAAACTACGTTTGCTTTAAGTAACCCTAAAACTTCAAATATCTTCTTACGGGTAACCAACTTTATGATCAGCTGTTTCAGTAGCTTTCTTGAGCCTACTTAAAAAAAACGACAGCGACTTTTTTTTTTGAAAATTTTCTCGTTGGTCTTAAAAAATCATATTCGAGTTAAAAGTCGAAAATCCCAATACAAAATGACCGTGCTTATTTGTTCTCATTTTTATGAGCTAGCTTTAGAAAAAAATAATGAATTGAAAAAAATTCCAAGGAGGAGATATTTTTCGCGAGAAGTAAGTTGCCAAAAACGGTGGTTTTCTGCAGTATTCTAGAAAAAAATCGAGCGAAATTCAGAAATCTTTGACCGGAGATTAATGTTTGGCCTAGCACATTTTTTAACAAAGTGTATTCAAAATTTCAGCTCATTCGACATAGAACGTGGGAGAATAGTTTTTACCATTTGGCTTGGGTCCTTTTTGTGTCGCTGTAGTGTGTTCAGGCGAATTGTGCATACAAAAAAGTTTTAACATAATTCTCACCAAGCTAAAGGCTAGATCTACAAAACTGCTAATATGCTTAACCCTTGGATAGCTCCACATTTGTTTTATTCGGCAGTAGGCAGCCTGCCACGCACTAACAGTGGGGCGACTTTGAGCCTTCATTACGGATTAACTACATTTTATATACAAGCCGTGAATGATCTTTAATTGTGTAAGGAAATGTCCCAACTTAGCGAGTATACAATTAGATTTTGTAAATTTTTTATTCTTAAATCGGCCGAACTAAGCTGCAAAGATTGAGCTTTGATCACTTTACTCTCACTGTGAAAACAGAAATATTTTTCAAACACATTTCTTTCAAATATTCCGCACTATTAAGCACCTTGGCTTTCACAGTTGTTTTATTTTCCAATCTATCCTTCCGTGTCTCATAGAAAGATCGATTAGCAGCGCGAGTGATCAAAATAAAGTTTATAAAAACAACGTTGTTATAATTTATACCGCTAAGGTACTTCGAAATATTCATCTCGACGTAAAGCCACTTTCTGATCAGTTGTTGCGTAGCTTCCTTGGAAACCTACTTTCCGAAACAAATCGAAGTAACATATTTTTCCGAATTTCTCAAAATTGAAAATCACTTCACGAAAAATAAAAAAAGTTCCGATGGTGGAATTTTTGTATTTTTTTGAAAGATACTCAAAAGACTTTCCTAAAAACTCAGTTCCCTCAGATTTTATCTATCGTTTAAACCTGTTTGATCAGCACGGCATTTAGAGTTTTTTGTAGAGAAATTCTCAAAAAAGTAAGATACAAATAATTTGAACGAAGAATCCTTGAAAATTTTAACTGCCATTTTGAATTCCTCGGTGGCAATTCTATGTTGGGCTTTTGATCAAAAATTTACAGGACTTTTTCTTCATCCGATCAGCGATCAAACAATTGTCAGCACACTAAAGTGGCGCGAGCTTCCAGAGGGTTAAATCCCTAGTTGACCAGATTTCAGGTTTTTCAATTTTTGAACACAAACTGTTCATTTTCTGTCAGTCATATGCTGATTTTAAGGCCAATAAACCTTCGGCGATATTGGCTCGTCTTTCTACCTTTTTAATTGTTCAAAATACTGTCCCAGTTAAGGGGGTACGAGTCGTACCGTATACGATCTGATTTGACTATTTCTCGTGAAATATACTGAAACTAACAGTTTCATTGGAGAAAAACCGTAAGATGCTAATTTTTAGATCTATCCTTGAAGGGGGTAAATATTCTGTTCCTGATTAAATGAAGGCGTAGAAGTCAGTTAAAAACAATAAATAAAATTTAAATTGAATAACAAAAAAATTACAATCCCAATTGATACGGGGTGATAAATTAAGTTACCAGAACCAATCATCAAAATTTTTTTCGAAATTTTTCGCATTTTTCGATTTTTTTCTACAGTATTTTTAAAAGATTGAAAGTTTAAAAAATAACGTTTGCTCGAAGTTTTTGACCTACTAAAACTTCAAAATATCGTACTTGACTGTGACTAAGCCCAACTTCTCATGCAGTGTTCACTGGCTTTCTTTTGAGGCCTTACTTTGAAAAAATCGAAGCCCTTTTTTTTTCGCAAATTTTCGGAAAATGACTCAAAAAAATCATATTTCAAGTTCTAGCTCGAAATTGCAAAAAAGCCTCTCCTTGATCCTCTTTAAAATTTTCTGAGGAATACTTGATAAAAATTTGAGCATATTGCAAACATACCTCGGAGGAGATAGATTTTGAAGTCTGCAATTGTTAAAAATCGTCGGTTATTCGGCGTTCTAGAATGTGTCAGTCGCCGGATCGAAACAAAGCTCTCTATAAAAAATTTATATACTGACCCGTTACGTGATCTGTGGAAATTTGAGCTCATTGGATATACCGTCTGGAGAGATAGATTTTGAAAATGTCACCTGTATACGTAATACTGTACTCTATTAGGTATGGTCAAAAATAATTGTGATGCTATTTTTTCGCAAGATTAAGGATAGAACTACAATTGCATTTCCGTTTTTCTCATAAGCTTTTAATTTTCAAATATCACCGCTGAAATATGTCAAATCTGCCGAGCATATACCCCTAAGGGGGTTGTGGGTGTAAAGAATGCATGATGGTAACAAAATAGTCATATTTGTCTAGTATTCGCCATAAGCAATAATATAATCTTAAAAGCTGAGTGACATACATATTTTCAACCAATCCATATTGCGTTATTTTTGGCCCGAGCCCAGGGTGGGGAATGGACGCGAGAGACACCAAGCGTCAAAAAACAGGATTCCTGCAACTACTTCACCAACAAGAAATATAACTTGTTGAACTATTTACGTCATAAAAACAAACAGAATAATTTTTTCAACGATAATAACGGACAAAAATATAACACCAATAGTCGTAGGTTTCATACATTTTATGTTTATCAATCTTCAAACATTATTGACCGATCTTATTCCGATTTAAAGAGAATTTCTAATTTGAATTGTACTCGTCATAAACCACAGAGAATAATTTTTCAACGAGAATAACGGACAAAAATCATAACAAATGTCGTCGGTTTCATAAAGTTATGTTTAATTCAATTTGAAGACAAATTGACCGACTTAAGCCGATTTTTGGTGAATCTGAGAACATATTTTTACCAGTTTTTCACTCCGGTAGACGGTGAAGCCATCCTTGCCACCAGAATCATAAAAAGTTTACTTGCAGGTGAAGGTTGCATAGATGAAGGTTTTAGTCTCCGTATTTTTTTCTCATTTATTCTTATCTGCCCGTTATCCAACCTTCCAGTCCACTGGAAGAGAGGGCTATTTCCTCCAGCAATTCCAACATCTACAGACCCCTTAAGGGATTGTGGGTTCCCAGCTATTTGACCTGGAGAGAAAATACGCCCTTTTTAAAACTCAAATATATTTTGTGAGAACCTCAAGTTGGACTATCTATGTTTCAAATTGCACATTGTGTCGTAACCTGAAATGTCTGATTATTTTCTAGAAAATATTTTAAGATGAGCCGTTAAACTGCATAAAAACCTAATTGCGCTTTTCCTCTCCATTGATCTATTTCCGTGATATCCACGTATCCAAAAATCATATAAATGCTAATTATTGCGTCAGAAAAATTCTCTACAATCGCAATCTGAAAATATTTTTAATAAATTCATCTTAATTCGCCGAAAATTATTCTTTCAAATCTCTTGCTGATGTTAATATATGCAAATGTTAATCTTTTTAAGAAAAACAGACCTATTTCTCAACGAACGCTACATCAGTTTTTTCGTCTTTTTCAAATAATCTTTCGTAAAATACCTCTTAGCTAATACCACAGAAAGGAATTCAATAATTCCTTTCAGCATGCTCGCAATCACTATTCTTATGCAGATCTACTGGCGCGCCACATTACAATGATTAGCTAAAAATTGAAATATTGAAAAGAGGCAAAAATCTTAACAATGATAATGATGAAATAGTTTCATGTAATGCTATTTGTTTGCTGTGATATATATTCGTCATTTGAGACTACCTATGGTCTAGAATTTGAAATAAAAAGTTATTTTTCAAGCAAAATCTGATCTCATGAACTAGTCCATTCGAGTATTAATAAACTTTTTTTGCTTGCAAGTAATTTCTCGTGTGCTGGATTAATAATAAGAAAAAGTAATACCCGAATTTTGAGACCAGTGGTCGAAAATAACTACTGCACCCACAATGCCCCTGGTAATCTTGCCGAAAAAGTACATCCACGATAATCTGTTCGTGAACCATTACCCATAAGGTTACACGTAGTCGTAACAAGGGGACACTTTCCGAAAACTTGTCAAAATATATTTCCTCCCAAACGGTAATATCAAATTGAGCTCAATTTCACAATTTCAGACTTCAAAATCTACTCTCGCTCCTAGATAGATATTGCAAAATGGCTTCAAATTTTTAAGAGACTCTCACGGGTTTTTTGCAAATTTCCCGCTTAAACTCCAGATGATGCCTTTTTTTTTGGTCATTTCGAAAAAGATTTCCAAAAAAAAATCGCGTCGATTTTGTTCGAAAGTAAGCTCAAAAGAAACGCCAGGAACACTGAGAGAAAGTTGGCTACGTCAAGACGAATATTTGAATGTTTTTTGTGTCAACATTCGAGCATGACGCTTCAAAAAAATCTTAAAAAAATCGAAAAAACTGCGAAATTGTCTGAATTTTTTTGTATATTGGGTTTAGTACACTTAATTATCACACGTATGCAAATTTGGATGCATTTTTAATGCTCTGAAGGCTTTATTAATCAAGTCGTCAACGCCCCTTAATGAGGTGCGTTGATGGTGATGTGGGACCTTTTCTGAATCCGGCGCTCCGTAATGACTTTTTATGATATCTGAGTGCGATTGTATTTTGTATAATTAAATCGATCTGCCAGATCGAAATTTGCCTAGAGGCGCTATATCGGAGATTTATACTTGGACTTCATTCGAATCGGCGGTCCTAATTTCAGGTGTCCGCAAATTTTAAGCCATCTAGCTGAAGTTTCACATAAAAACTTACGAATGCTGTTAAAAATTAATGCGCTTAATTAAGGCCCAAAAATACAAAAAGCGAGGTTTCATTCGAGACACTATTCTACAACAATAAGAGCAAAATTAATGAACGTCACGATTGAAATAGAAGTTCAAAGTATAATCTTTGATATGACCAAAATCGTATAAGTTAGCTATCTATTTGGATTAAGCGCAACACGTGGTTAAAAAAGATCCTAAAATTGGCGAAAAGCTCAAAAGTTAAAGTAAGCTAAAAATGAATCTTATTATATTGTTTTAGATTGCCTTTGGCTGTCGGGATTAAAGCGAAATTCTTTATTATTGGAAAGGAATTGACACTTCACGTTTCGCTCGAGATTGAATAACTTGTTCCACATGCCTCGTCCGTATAGATTTGCGAATGAAAGAAATATGGGATCCGAAAATAGAAAGCTCATTTTAGGCTACACCATAAAACAACAACAGATAATTCTACGCCAATTTTTTTAACAACTGAATAGAAACCGAAAATGATTCTTTACTTTTTTTCTTTTGAAAAATGTAGCATATCATTTTTGATAAATTTCATTTCATTCCTCTGACAAGTTTTGACCCACAGGACCCGAAATCACTTGATTTCTTCGACCCAATTCTTAAGTTTTACAATACTTGCCTTAAGGGGGTGTCGTCGCATTTTAAGGGTTTTTTTAATAGCCAATTGCTGCAAAAAGTACAAATCGTTCGAATCAACTTACTCTCTTTTTGCATATATTACAAAACACTTTCATCCTAAAAATACAATCCAAATTTTTAACGGAAATTTGGGGGCTTTTCGGGGGGGGGTTTGTTCCCCCAATCAGAAACGTGCTTACAAAAGATGACGGAAGTATTTCTTTCAAAATGTATCTCCCCCTGAAGTTTTACTAGTAAACCATAGAGTCAAATACTGGTTTGGTGATTCTGAAGCCAAATCGAAGGAATTTTTTCAAAAACTCCACCTTGGCGGCTGGCCACGTTCTGTCCGGTTAATTAAAACATGAAAGCTTGATTACTTTAAAAACGTCAGGGCGGAAGATACATTTGAAAATTTCCTTTTTCAAATGTTCCCTCCCTGAGTTTTCAAGGTCAACAATGATCATGGTTTTAATTTTGGATGCAAGATTTTTGTTTAACATATATTCAAAGAGAGGTAAAAGTGTCCAACGATTGTACTTGGTTGCGATCAATTGGCTGCTCTGAAAACCCCTTCAAAATGGCCGACGACCACCCCCTTAAAGCGGTTTGTCTAGCCCACCTGATAAATTCCGGGAAAAACTTGAAATAAAAAAACTGGCTGCTGCAGTGTCAACGTTTATCATTTAGTTAGGATTTCATAACCCAAATACAATTTCATCACAGTTTCAGAAATAATCGTTGTGCAACTACGAGCTATCTAACACTTTATACGAACCCTCTAGAAATAAACGAGCCATCAAGAGGACTAAAGGCCCAAAGTTTTAACCCTTTGAGGTATACAGTACAGTGTTTTTAGTACGGCAGTCCTTAGGCAGCACTTTTCTCAGAAGTTTGCCCCATGACTTCAAAGCGCTAGGCAAATTTTTTTGGAAGCTTTGCTAAGAGTGGCTATATAGGACGCCATTTTTACTGTGGATTCAAGATCACCATGATTATAATCACACCTGAACAAAGGCAACTTCTGGCATTTTTTGTAGATTATTGTCATAAATCAAGGCGAAAGTTTTCGAATAATAGGCAATTCTGAGTTTATTTATCAAAATTTGTCAGTGATTTGCATTTTTTAAAGACTTTTGCCCAGGTTATAAGGAAGCTCTTTTTCTCGAATAGTTTGCCTAGCGTCTAAGGACGAAAGAAGCCAACGGATCTCCTATACAAAAACACTGTTACTGTAAAAATTTGTTCTTACATAATTATTTTGAATGGCCACCACCCTTTCATGGCCATCTCTAATCGACATTTTCGTCTAACCAGGTGAGCGTAATGCCAATCTTTAAGGGGGTAACCGACGGAGGCTGTATCTCGAGACCAGAAGTGAAGGAACTAATTTTAGTTACATTCTCATTTCGTGGCTGGTTTGCTTCCAAAATATAAAAAAAAAAATTTTCGATGCAAAAAATTTCCAAAAATTTTCTATATTTTTTTTTTTTTTTTTTTTTTTTAACTAGTTTATGTTCTTAACGCAGCTGTATCTTTTGAGTAATGAACTTTTTTGCTCTTATTTTTGTTGCATTAAGATTCACCTGTGAATTAGTATTTCTTGAGCATTGCAAAAAAAAATTTCAATTCGAAAAAATAAAAAATTCCAAATATTTTCTTAGATCCAGAAATTTGGGGTAACCGCGGAGGCTGTTTCTCGAGACTCCAGCAGTCGATCGTAGAAAGCTGATTTTACTTGCATCTATTTGTTGTTAAGGATTTGCTATAAAAACCTAAAAAAGATGAATTTCGATAAAAAAATAGTTTCCGAATTTTGCAATAAATAATGGAATTTTTTTCAAGTATTTTCAGGTAATTAACTTTTTCTCGTGATTCTGAGACATTCGATTGACTATTTTAACAAGAATTTTTATTGTGCAACTACTGACAAAAAATGTATCAAAATTATGATTTTTACTCAAAAAAAGTTTTTTAATTTTCTTCAAGCATCCATTTTTGACATAATTTGAGGGTAAATAAACTTGAGCTGCTCTAAAAAGCCCAATGAGAAAAAAAATTAAAAAACTTCCAACGTCTCCCGCTTTGCACACTTTTAAAAGAAGTGCTTTTCTTTAAAAATTAATCTGATATTCGTTCGACTAAATGCCATGTACCCAGCGAACATTGCAAAACAGCCCAGTTTATTTTGGAAAATTTCTCTAATAACAAGCAAATTTTAAAAAATTCAGGGCACGTACGGCTGTTAAGCTCACCAAATTAAAGTTATACTGGAAAAAAAAGAGAAAATTTCATATTCAGGCGCTAGATTAGTGTACCAAAAATGGAAAAAAATCACCTTTGAACCGGTATAGTTCCGGCCGGTCCGTCATACAAAAAACTTTGACATCCATTTTGAACGATTTTCAACAAATATCTCCTAGATCCGAAGTGTTTTGAACGTCAATACCGAATTGCGGTTAGCTCAGGACTAAAACGTTGAACCAAATCAGTAAAACCCGTCGGTTACCCCGTCAATGATCTTGGTAACAAGAAAAAGTCTGAAATTTTTCTTTTTTTTGAACACAAGATTCTTGTTCAAAAAAAGGAAGCAAATTTCAGAATTTTTTTTTAATTTTCTATATAGCAAAAGTTTTTATGACCAGGTGACGCTGAAGTAGATTATCACACAAAAGACATAATGGCATCCTTAGTTATCTGATTTTGATCGGATACTGAAAACGAACGAGCCTTTTTCTCAGATTTCTATCTACTTTTATTGAGAAGAAAATTTAAAGAATTTTTTCTCAAAAAAATGAAATTATATCGCATTATAGAAAATTTAAAATAAATCTGAAAAAATTCATTTTTTTCTTTTATTTGAACTAGATCATCTAAGATTGCATAACCGCGTCACCCTGCTAGCAGCGAGAAAATTTTATAGAGGCGTTTTCCAGTTTGAATGAAAAATATTCTCGATATCGCTTTTGGTGATTTGAGACATCATCGTGCATAGAAGGGTCGGCCGCTAATATCAACAACTTAGGTGTCACGCGCGTAACAATATTTTTAAATTCGATAGCATTGCAACACGAATGAAGGTTCACTGTAAACTGGAAGAAGTGTCGCGGTCAAGCAAATGGGAAAGTTCTTTTAATAAACGTCCACATATAAAGTAAAAATTGACCAATATAAATTTTTGTTCTAGCAATTTTTGTTCAGAGAAGCAGGGTATTTCGGATTCCCAAATTTTTCCTGATTTCACAAAATTTTATCCTCCCAATCCAATGCGCCTGAAAATCCGACTGAAACCCGAGATTGCAGACACCGAAATGGCACGAAGTGTCTTTAAAACGGAGCGATAAATATCGAAAATCTCATTTGGCTTGGGCTAGAAAATGGACATGGAGGCAAAATATCGACGGTACATTCAGGCCATGTGCAAAACGGAAACTTTCATCAATCAAAAGATATCTAGAAGAGTTTGTTATGAATGCGCTAATCCTATCAACAACTCGAATTTAACAATACGAAAGTCACAGAAAAAGGAGCTAAACAATAAAGGTACTTTAAAATATTTACACTTGCGCAGAGGTTCATTAACAAATAGACATTTTCTTACAAAAAACATTTTTATATAAATTAAATTATTTCCAAATAAAATTTATTTTTGACTAGTTCGGTTTATTACATTACAGAATGCAACAGAAAATATAGAAAACGTTTCACAAAAACTTTTTCGCAAAATATAATAACTTAAATAAATACCTAACTAAAAATATAATATACTAATAAATTAATTTTATTTGAATGGTAAATTATTTATCTCGAACCAAAGAAACCACAAAAATGTAATATTAGTGTAACAAAATCTTAAAGAAAAAATTCTGATTATTTTATTAAATAAAAAAAACTTATATAAACTCAAAAACTTTTTTAACACAAAAACAGTTTAAAAACAAATACTGTTGAACAAAAAACATCTGTCAAACACAAAACTTTTCAGACAAAAAACATTAACAAAAAATTTATATAAATTTTTTTTTTATCCTAGTTACTAAATCAATATTTTTGTACCGAATGTGTTTAGCTTTTGGGGTTGTTTCCCGAGGAAAATCACGCTTAACTCAGTGCGCTGACTCGGTAGCTTCATGTTAAGTGGGCGTTTTCAAACCTCTTCCCCGGGGAAAACCCCAAAAGCTAAATACACATTCGGGTATCTTAAAAATATGTTTTTTTTGTTCAGAACAGGTATTTGTTTTAATAATGTTGTTGTTAAAAAAGTTTTTCATAAGAAAATATACTTCCGGACCCTATCTGCAGTTTTTTTTTCGATTTCCGATTTACCGTAATCTGTTGATTGTTTTTCGTGAGACAGATAGTTTTCCATAAATAAGCTGGTAGAAACGATGAAGCTACTAGTATTCTACGTTTTTGCTTCTTTCACCATTTGGCATAATTTTTACATTTCACCGTTTTGATTGTTAACGACCAAAAATTGACTCGTTTATCAATTGGCGGATAGCAAAGTATGCAATGAAGAGCAAGCAAAAAGTGGACCATGCTTACATGATTCATGTAAGATGGGTTTCTGGTTTACTGAATATTATAGCGAAAATGATTTTAACCATTCGGCTTATATTTATGGTAACATTTTGTAAATTTATAAAGCGCAAATTACAAAAATGACTGGATATGGGGGTCATTTCCATTGGGTGCTGAAGGAACTCAGTGACGATGTCGAAAATATTTTTTTGATGAAATTGAAAAAAAGCCATATCGCTAGGGTGCGCAGCAGCATAACTACAAGAAAACAGGCAGTAGTTGAAAATCCTTCAGTCTCCACGGTGAATATGACCCCAATAAAACCGATTCGGACAGAAAAAAAATATTTTCGGCCATCTAGTGGTCAGAAAATGAGTTAAACATCATTCTACAACTAACTTCCGTTTTAGCTAACCTTTAGAGACGCTTAACCCCAATGCGGTAAATTTAAAGCCATAACCCGGTGTTATCACGGTAAAAATCCGATGTCTGCCAGATTTTTCCGGCTTTTTCGTAATATCGGACCGTTTAAAAGTAACTTTGCCCGCTGCGCATCTACATATGCTTGTATATATGAGTTCTTCCACAATCTATTCTTAATATTGTTTAAGAACGAAGAATCTACCGTCAAAATCGTCGTTATAAACAGATGTGCAGGCGTTAGTCTAGCGTCGAGCGTTATGGCAATTGCCCGAATGGCACGCGTCGGTGGGTAAAAGTGTCATGCACAACAGAAATGCAAAATAGTGTCCGTAAAGCTTTTTACAGAAACCAGCCGTTGAATGTGTGCAATCTGCTCAAGTGACTTCGTCACGCGTCGTCGCCGTCAGCCATTACAAGGAAAAAAACAATTTCAAAATCCACCAAATCACACTAAGGTTACTTTATATATTTGGTCAAATTTAGAAACACCCATAGTTTTTCAAAAAGAAAATATTTAGAACAAAATGTTGTTATATAACACCTTGAGACGGTCAATTACAGTTTTTCAATAAATTGAAAAGTGTCAATTAAAAAAAAAGTAAAATTTCTCGGCGTGAGTAAAACGCGTGGCCACAAAAAAACAGTCGTCGCGACCTATTGGTGCACGACTGATGATAAAGTCATTTTAGGGGGAGCTATTTTTGGATAAATTTTTTCTAGCGTTTTTATGAAATTTGAAAATAAAAAAATTTTGGCCCGATTTTTTACCGCCGCCAAATTCTTATACAGTTGTATTCAAAAAATTGGCTCGTTCGCAGACGACGGTTTTCTTCAGAATCATCTTTTAAGATTTCTGGTAAATGTCTAGTATTGACCGGAATGCCGTGAAAGATAAAAACCAATTATAGTTCCTTATGGAATTTCGTCTCTTTGATGCATCAATTCGGTTTGTCAAAATATCATTGTTTCGTTCTCAATGCATCGACAAGAACCAGAGGGTGTTCTAAAAATTTTCCTTGGGTAAGTTTTTCTGAGGGCAAGTTATGCTCGCCAAAAAAATAATTTTAATCGAATTCATTCAGCAATTTCAAAATGACTCACTGCATTGGGTTCTTAGCTAGCTCAAACTGAGCAAAATTCTAGTGCAAAAACATGAAAAAATAATGTGTCCGAATCGAATAATTTCCTTAATTTCTCTGAGAAACTAAAATTTGATAATAATTAAATAATTCAATTATTGCAGAAAAAAATATTGAAAAAATAATTCGATTCAACCATTTTTTAATGATTTTATTATTCACGAGATATTTGTGCCTCATTGAGCTATCTAGAAACTAAATCAGATTGAGTCATTTCCAAATGCCGATATGAATTCGATCAAATTATTTTTTTTGCGATTAAGGGTGTCAGGGTAAGGATTTCGGTGCTTTTTTTTGACTTTGAACTTAATAGGTTGAAGAACTAGAGTCATAGAGTTAACAATACTTACGGTTAGAAGCTCAGACAATTCCGCGTCATATTGACAATCGTAAACTATTTCATAATCGGAGTAGCGCTAATAGGGTATAAAAGGTGGAAAAGTGACGATTTTAAAGTCGATCTCCTCGTGAATATAAAGTGAAATTTGTTTGATTTTTTAACTTTCGAGGAACAAAATGCATGAAATGGTTGGAGAAAGGATTTGAATTTTTGCTATCTCTGAAGCTTGAGCGCCAAAAATATGCTATTCAGGTCATTTTTCAAAATCGATCTCCTCCGTCAATTTTAACAGCATTTCAAAGACATGCTAGAATACTTCGGTGAACACTTTTGATACAACCTGTTGGAAAATGTTCTTTTTAATAGTTCTATCTGTTACCTACAGGTTCACTTTTACCGAAGTAGGTAAATAGTTTTTTGCTCTATCATTCTAAAAACCCGTAATTATATGAATGACTCTGGGAATTCATTTTGATGGTTTTAGGCGTATCTGCTGTAGTCAGGGAGAGTTAAATTTACGATTTCATTTGATTTTCATGGACTTTTAAATTTTGTTAAGAAGATTAATTCAATTTCAATAATTTTCCTTAGAAATTTGTGTCAATAACCATGTCGGGAATGAAAAACCTTTTCATAGTCTATGCAAACAAATTTATTACTTTTGTGCCCGTGTGAAATTGAATTACAATGTTTGAAGTTGTCAAAATTAAATTTTTGTTTGTTGAGAACTAATAATCAGCTGCGCGGTATTCAGAGTATCGTAATCAAAGCCGATGGTTGAAAAAAGACGTTAAATATTTTCTTTGATAAACCCTAATTAATGCGTCGGTGACACATGAAAAGATAGCTATAAAGATTTTCATTTGGGCTTCCTTTGAATGTAAATTTGAAAAACTTGATGGCGCTAGTTTTTCTACATTATATAATCGATCTTTTTAAATTATAAAATTTATAAAGGAAATGCAAAACTTAAAATTGGAGATGCAGAGAAAACTCAAAATTGAACATCTTCTTTGCCGAACTCTGAACCAACATAGGGAGATTACGCTTTCAAGAAGCTCAAGAAACCGGACTGGAGCTAAAATAAATTGATTTTGTGTTCGCTTCGCAGAAGCTTCAAAAAAATGACTGAATATAGTTTTTTTGCATCTGAAGTAAATTTTAGATAAGAAGAGCCTTATTTTAATGTGGAACTAGACAAGATACGAACTTCTAGTTTTTGAATTTTTCGATGCGCCGTATTTTAATTCAGTTAAATAAATATTTTTCAATCAAAAACGTTACCGGAACGACCTGTATCGGTTTTTAAATAGTCGCGCGATAACGGAAAAACCGCTGGTAGCTGACATTTGGTTTTCGCCAAATCATTTTAAATTACGAATCCCCCAGAAATATTGAAGTTTTTATATACTGAAATTCTGAAACTCCGCCAAACTTATTTCGCCCCAGAAAATATATAAAATTTATTTTTTGAGACTTTTCAAAGTCCTAAAAAAAAACTAGACAGAATGACGAACTTCTAGTTTGATTGAGATTCGCCGTATTCATTTAGTAAAATAAATATATTTTTGTCAATAAAAGGTTTCCCAACGGACCTTAAATTAGGTGCAAAATAAGGCAGATAACGGAGAACCGTGGTAGCTAGGACGATTTGGTAATTGTCCCAATTCATTTTTGACTATGAAGTACCCAAAAAATATTGTACATGTTTTTTTCTTACGCAACACAGATCCACCAAAGCTTGCCCTAACCCTTAAACGTGCCTTGGTTTTTTAGGTCATCCACTATCAGACGATTAAAATGAAGTTAAACATAGGCATATCGTGAAACTGGTTTTTTGCATTCAACTATCTATATCAAAAAGCCAATGCGAGAAATTTTATAAGTTGCTTAATAAATTTTTTGGCAGTCAAATTTCTTTGAAAACAGATAGTCTGTCTGTTTTGCATTTCTGTTCTCGTGTATATACTTTGAATGACTTTTTCACTCATCTAGGTGGCAACGTTGAGCCCGGCTGTTTCTTCCAATATCGGGAACTTCTTACTCTGGAGAAAAGCGAAAAATTTGGCGAAACGTCGGCGCACCATTCAACAAACGAATAAAGGGGACATCGTTTTGACAAACTGAAGAACGAATGTCTCAAAGCGAGAATCACTTTACTCGACGCTACAAAACAGAGACACCACGTGAAAAACGAAATCAAAAGAATACCAATTCAAAGTCCTATAGTCTCAAGATGGACTACGAGACAGGTACCAGAACTCTTTACAATAATTTGATTATACTAAACGCTATGCTGAACCTATCTTTTTCTCATCAACCATACGAATTTGGGGGGTTTGAGGGGTCTCCCTCTCACGTGGGCGTAGCCCACAATCTAACACACCTAGGGGGCTGGAGGGGTTTCCCCCACATAGTTACTGTTGATTACCTAGCCTCCATAATGCTGACTCTTATGGCGATCAATCACCATTGATCATTTATTTTGGAATTTTCAAAATCGGTTTACGCCATATTCTGGAAAACTCGTGCAACTGAACAGGAAATCATGCCCGCTGAAACACCCGACTATATAATAACTAAGAATATATAGATATAGTATATATCATAGTATATTAATCCCCGGGCTCTACAAAGACTTTTTTTTTTGAACTTAAAAACTAATTGAGATTTTAAATTTTTTTCAGCGATTCTTGATCCTAAAGGTAAGTTTTAAGACGCGAAAGAATGTTATGACGATCACAAAACGTTTTTTTGCATTCAGCTGTTAAAGAAAAATCTTGAGGACAAAAAAATTAGAAAAAATTCTAAGCTAATGGCTTGAAAAATAAAATTCCCATAATTAAGTTTCTTTTCATCAAACGGTTTTTAACTCGTGTACTGACCAAATTCAGCTACCATTTTTGTTTGTTTTTTCCAGGCAACGCGGTTCACCGGTAAATGTCGTTCTCAACGGTAAAATCGGAATTTCAGGGAATCCATATACATTTTTAGACAGTGTTTCACATACATTTCTGGCCAATGTTCCTTTGTATTTTATAATTCTGAATATATCCATCATGATGCCCGGAGACTAAATCTCTCCATTTCCTTTTAATAGTAAATATGGAATAGAGATATTTTACAAATTAACTTAAAGTTACTCGGCATCATGATCGGAATAAGGATGAAATATACTTATCTGCTGCGCAATTTGAAAGAATTTGTATTGCAACTATTTTTTGAGAAACGACATTTACCGGTGAACCGTTGCCTGGAAAAACGTAAAAAATGCGTACCTGACTTCGTCGAAATATCTTTTTTGTGTCCCTTAAAAAAACAGCTACCTAAGATTTTTCATATGACAAAATTAATTCTTCGATGAAGGACTCATAATTCTCCGTAAACCGGAAGTTGTAAAAATCAAAATTGTTTGAGTTTAGATGGCCATGAAATTTTGAACGATATACCATGTTTGCGGTGGTGTAATAAAAACTGTATTATTTAGAGAAATCGCAAATAAAAACCGGTAAAGACGCAAAAGCAAATCAAACCAATTTTTTAGTCCAGTTAAATGCAAAATAACGATTGTAAATATCCAATGGTAACCGCGGTTCGCTCTGTGCGAAGCAACAGTCAAATCTGTCGCGTCTAAAAAAACTAACTGTTAGAATTTTCTAAGTTTCATACCATATTTCAGGGGACCCGGGCATGGGGGATTTTCGCATTTGAAACGTTGCCTAATTTCCTCTGAGAATGTTTTCCAGGTAAATCGTACTTACCTGAAACGAAAGTGACATTGAAATTTCAAAAATGGCCAGAAGTGTCGCTAGAGAGCCCAATTTCGCAGTTTCCACTTTTAATTAATAATTGAGGATACTTACAAATTCACTACTAGGGTTAATTAGACAACTGAAAACGAAATGCCCTTTCTAAATTTTAAAAAAGTTGCGTAGAGAGCCATAATTTCAAATTATAAGTTTGATGATTAATTTAGGAATACTTCCAAATTTCACAACTGGGTAATTCGGAGCCAGCTGAAAAGTTTCGCCACCTATGGTGTCAGATTTTTTCATGGTCATATATATACTTCTATTATTCTAGTTAGGGTCGATTTCAATATTAATCAACAAATAATTAACATGCAGAACCCAACTTTGAAAAGTCGAGAATCCCCTTGGCCCGTCCCTACCCATAATAATATCAATTCGATAATTGAAAATCTTGCACTTCGAAATTTTTTCAAAACATAATTTTCGTTTTTTTTGCACAAATCATCAATTCTTAAAAAATTGGCATCCGTCGGATTAATTTCATCTCTCTTGGCCTATATTTTTGGCATCGCAGCGGGTGACATTACTATTAATTCATAAATTTCCCAATTTATGTTCAAAAATTTTTTCGAAACTTATGACCATAGTCGTTTTTGGGTGGTTAGTAAATATAGTCCTAGTATTTATTTTTGCTCGGCCAACCACTTTTGGGCCTACGCATGCTTTTCTTTCAACGTTAGCCGCCTACGCTAAGCGAATGTAATGACACAGTGTTTTTGCGGGAACATTGAGGTAAGTGTAGATGATAGTCTACATAACTTTTCACTTATTTTTTGCGACACTAGCCTTAATCGATCTGAGTAGCACTGGTTAAACGCCTTTGATCGAATTTTACCGTTTTCGAATCGGAACACTTGTTTTCAAACGGCGATTTAAAAGGTAAAATTATGGGGTCTGCAAAATCAGCAATTTAGTTCCCCTTCATTTGAGACAATTTTTATCGATTTTATAAAATTAGACTGGAATTCTCCTAACGCGCTTGGATAAACGGTGAATTGTGATGAGCCAAATCGAATCGGCGAAATTGGAGAGATCAAAGGAGAAGCTCATAGAAGAAGAAGAGGAGAAGAGGAAGTAATCACGGAACTTTCGACGATAAAGTCAAATTCACTTTTATCCAAAAGAATATAATCGTTTTTTAATGAGGGGACGCTACTCCTAAAAGTGCCATGACTAAGGTAGTTTTTTTTTAGACGTGACAGATTTGATTTTTACCATTTGTCATATGAAAAGAATCGTAAGAAAAACTTAATTTTTGGAATTTCTATTTTTTCAGCCATGTAGTCTTAGAAATTCTTCTAGTTTCGTATGATACCCAACATTGGATATTGTGCCGGTCATTTGAAAATCTCGAATTTTTAAAATTTTTCGAAAAAAAATTTCGAAAAAAAAATTTTGGCCTAATGCTTTTTTAGTTTCCAGTTGAATGCAAACCAACCGGTTTTGTTAATCTCATACGGTGTCGTCGTGATGAAAAGTCAAATTTCAGTCCGTCTTAAAAAAACTAACCTAGGGGTTCGGTACGCCTATGAATATGATTCGAATGAAATTATTTTGTAAGCTAATTGAAATCAAAATAGTGGGCTTTAAATTGCTCGCTCTTTTTATCCTCTGACTTTTAATCCTTCATAACAAATATTATAGAAATTGGTCGTAAATCAAAGCTTTTTTTGAATAATCTTTTATGGTCGGAATGTTAACCAACCGTGTTAATGCGGTAAAGCGGGTGAGCAAAAATTTAAAACTGGTATTTTTCGTCGCACGTTCATAAGACAAACTTTTCACTATAAATCCGCAGAAATAATAAAACGGAAAGTGTATTTCTGTTCATCCGTATATTATACAAACTAACTCGCCTTTCAGCCATATTTTATTTTCGTCCATTAAAAATCTATTTAGCGTAAATTACCCCTAATTCCCCGAACCGTTTCTTGGTAGATTACAATATTTTAAAACACCTTGTCAATAATGTTCAATTTTCAGACAATTTGTTTAGAGTGCCGGGAGCGTTACAAGGACACTTCAGTGTATCTAAACAATTCGTTAACATTTAAAGTACAATCGCGTGGAAATAAGAATAACGTTGGCGTCGTGTCCTAATAACGGGGGGATAAAGAAATTGAAAATGTTTTGATCAAAAGAAGAATTATTTTGCCGGTTCCGTTATGACCGGACGTTACTGTGTTAACTGACTATAAGGAACCCATAAACATAATTGGGGAAAATGTCCAAAACTGATGACGTTTCTGATTTTGGTCCATCCCTCTATAAGGACAATGTTGGGAAAACAATCCAAAAGGTATGAGTAGGAAATTCGGAGATTTGGAAAAGTAAAATTATGATATGTTTGATGGATTTGGAAATATCTCCTAGGTTGGAAGTTTTATATTTTTTTGGGAAAAATGATTAGTTTCAAAACATATGTGGGCAAATAGAAGACAAATTATAAGAAACTTTAGAAAATCTAGCTTAAGAAAAATGTGTGAGAATCTCCTAAGGACAATTTGGGAAAATCTAACCTGTCCTTATAGACAGAAACCACAGTATTATGTTTTCTGTCCACAGTAATTTTAGTGGTATTTTCCCAGGATCGACATTTTAACCGTTCCCGGTAAAGTTGATTGATCATGGTCTTCGTAATTAACTTATTGTCAGTTTCCTGATCGGCACATTCCATTTGATTCTAATGTTACATTGCCTTTGGCACCACCAGGCGATTTTCCGAAATTTCTACCGACTTGTTATCCGGTAAAGTACGCGGTGACCAATAAGACATGGAAAGTACTCAGGAATCTAAAGATAAATTGCGATTCTCGTATCTCGTTAATTCCTGATCAATATATCTGATACTCTGATATAGTTGTGTATTCAAGGGCAAAATAAGCAGTGGAAGTGTTTTTTGAGAGGCAACTTTAAGCATAACTCTTAATAATTCCGCGTCCTCTCAAACAGCGCTTTAGTTCCATTGATACACCAAAAGTGAGGGGCAAAAACAAAAACGCCTTTTCTAGTTTGTCTACGCGACTTCAAAATGAAATTTTAACCCCTGCGATGTGTGTGTAACATTTGATTCACAATTTAGTCAAAATTACTTCATTTGTTGTACAAAAATTAATCACTTTATCTATTTAGATTCTATAAGAAAAGTATTCGATTAACGATTTCGGTAGTTTAACATGGCGTTTGAAATCTAATCGGGACTTGGAGTTAAATCGACTATGAGTCATCGATCTAAGTTTAATGTCATTTTGATCCGCCACCTCGCACCAATCCACCTCCACCAGCAGGTACTTTTCAATCAAGCACCCTAAAACCCGCAACCATTTTTTATAAAACAATTATTAACCCTGAAGCACGATGAAAAGAGTTCCGCGGAGGCACCCAGAGCATTTAGGAGCTCGCCTTGAGCGCTGTTTACAAGAAAATCTTATGCGTATCACCTCAAATTTTTGTTTATGATCAAGCCTGAAGTAAGTTAAGGTTTTTTTTTAGGGAACCCACGCCTTGTGAAGCACCATAACTCGAGAGGAAATTTATTTCCTCCTTAAGCAGATTATCAAGTCCACGTTTTTGTACTCATGTACCCAATGGTTAAGATTTGTAATTGGAAAAACGTTTTGTTTTTTACCATTCGACCAGTTGACTCAGGTAACAAAGCTTTAAGATACCGGTTTTTTTCTGAGGCAAAAACAGAGGAAATTTCGAAAAAAATTTCTTCGGAAAATAGTGCCGTACAAAAATTTTGTTATTTAGCAACACTTCTGTTAATGTCGTTGCCACATAGAGACCGATTTATCGAGAAGAAATATTTTCGATTTAGATAGCGAAAAATTGTGCCGTACGGAGTATTCGAACCCTGAACTTCTGGTTTAAGGGGTAGTGTCGGTTTTTTTTGAGTCCTTTATAGAATTTAATTTATGAAATTAATTCGTTTTGACTAAAGTTACCCAAGAATCTCATGGTGGCAATTATTTTTTCAAACAATCTAGAACAAAATCAGAATTTTCAAAATTCGAATATTTTTTTGCTTTTACCGCATAAGAACCGGTATTCCACTGCATGATATCGACAGTTTTTAGTTGGTGAATTAACCGCACCCGAAAACTCGATGCATGACACTTTGAAATTAATCGGAAAAATGTTTAATCGAATTCTAGAATATTCAATTATTTGTTTTAAGCCGAAATGTTAACCTAAATATTCGAGATTTGACGCTGTATTGGTGTGAAAATTTGAAGTTAGCTGTAAGAGCCAAGCTTTTTGATCAGTGAAATCTCAGCTTCAATTTTGGTGGTAATGTTTGTTTTCGATCAGACGAAGCTTTTTTCGAACTTTCATGTCGCGTCAGCTTTCATTCCAAGTTTCTAGATTCTAGAATTTTTATTCAAAAAATCCTTTCATCACTTTTACCGCATTATGATTTATCTACTTAGTCGAAAAAATTGGCTTCATTCTAAAACAGTTGTCTAAAAAGAAGAGGTGTTTGAAGTGAAAAACTGGCTAAAATCGGCGTTTAAAATGAGGATTCTAGAAGAAAAAAATAAAAATCGAAACTTCCTTCTCTGCACTTTTTTTTCTCATTTATTCGCTGACTTTGTGTAATTTTGAGCGCGCTTTGTATGTGGGGTCTAAAAGAAGACGTAGATTTAAAAAGACGCGTTTAGGTGCTCCTAGGATTAGACTCAAGCACTGGTGGTGTGATGTTAACAAGGTTGACTTTGAGTGGTGTAATCGTTGACGAAGGCTATAGTCTACAAACGAGTATGCCTGCAGATTGTTTTATTCAACTGCTCCTAGGAACTGTTCTGTAGGCGTGATTGAAAGGTGACCAAAAAGCGAACACCTACCCCTTAAACATCAATTACGTAGACTTGTGAAGAAAACAAAGAGTTTTCCCAGATCAAATTGTACTTGTGCTAAATGAATAGCAAAAAATCGTTTCTCGATACTCATTTATGGCTTCGAGTTTGATTATCCTGTACAAGGGTGGGTTCCTAAACAAAAACTACCCCAAATGTTCAGATAAAATCCAATTTCAAATTCCTTAGAAATTTTATTTTTACATCTGTTAGAAAAACATGTGTGAAAAGTACAAAGTTAATTAAACAAGTTGATACTTACCTTCATGGTATATCTCTACAGGAAAAATATATATTTGTCCTCAGATAAACTGCGCAGTGCTTCTGTTCTAACTCAATACTTGTCTCTGATTGAGTATCCTATTGTATCAAAGAACTATATTTTTGAAATTTAATATTTAAATAGTTAACTAGTAAAGTAAGCTAGAATGAGTTTACGTTTTAGAAAAACATTGTTAGGTTTTCTCGATTTAATGAAATTTAAGATTTGAGATTCTGTACATGAGTAAGGCAGTATATGGTATAAGAGTATCACTGGCAATGATTTTTCATAAATAACATTGTTTTTCAAAACATATCATTTTTTTCATCCCTTCATGATTCGTAAATGAAGATAAAAAAAAATATTGTTCGCATCATGTTTTGGAATGACGCCAAACTGGCTTGAGCCTTTCAGAAGGCTCTGTGCCTCCTAGGATTAAAAAATATATTAACGCAATGCCCCCAAACTGTTTTTTTGTCTCTAATTGACAAAAAGCTAAATTCGGTCGACAGTGGTATCTAAAAAAAAACATTCTCCAGTTTATTACTTTCTTATATAAATCTGTTGTTTAAATTACCGAAACGTACGCTCTAAAGTAATTTCAAATACGCCTTCAATTATTATGGTCTTTGAAATACTTCTTCTAAGCAATAACAAAAATGGCAAAAAAAATAAAATGTAAAACGTCTGCTTAGACGTAAGAATATTTTCTTAAGTTTTTACACAAAAAAGCACGCTTATCCAAATAAGACAGATTTTTTCTTATAAAATAAACTGATTTTTATGCGGATTTTGAAAGAATACGAAAAATAAATTTTAAAGCTAAAAAATGAGATTGAAGGAGAAAAAATCGACAAATATTTTCGCTTGTGAGGTGTAAGTAATTGATATTATTTTTGAAGTTTTTATCGCAAAATAAACTTTTTTGAAACGATCCTGCAGCTGCTTATTGCCACTCCAAACTTGAATATCCATTTGAAGAAAAAGAGGATTGCAGATATCGGGTTCATCTTGAAAGGGAGAATTCGTCACTTGAGTCCGATCTGATTCGATTCTAGTCTCTTCGGATACATTCACTTCATATTCTCCATCTTTTTTCACATCTCGTAAAAGCTCATTTTCGATAGATAATTGACTTATTTTTGGGTCAGAAAATATCAAATTTGAGGCATGTATCGTGGCCTAAACGTAAATGTCGAGACTCTCCACTTTTGCGCGCCTCCACACCCATCGCTTAACTAAGGCAAGCCAATCACAGGCGCGGATTCAAAAGCGTGCTGCGGCAAACACATTTAGGCATCGTTATAAGAAAATCATTTATATTTTAAATTTTAATATTCGGCATCTAAGAGAAGAAAATTGCGCCTTTTATTGCGGTAAATTTTTGAATTACATTGGGTCCTATAAAACCAAGGATATGGTAGAAAATTGTTTTATTTGGTTTTTGAGACGTAAATATGCATATGAATTTTCTATAAAAACCGTAGCATGTTAAGAATTTTTCACTAATTCGAAATGAACGCTATTACAAATTTTGCTTTAAAAATTAAATAAATGGAGCAAGAGGAGCTAAGGCCGAGAATCCCATTGACCCTCTTGAAGCTCAGTGTTTTAAGATAAAAACATTGCCTGAAACGTGGGGAACTTATGTGGTTGAAAATAACCCTAGGTTTTAACTCGAAAATTAGCTTGTCCCGATACAGTAAGACAGTACTTCCTCTAGTCAAAAAAATATATACAAATTTGTTGGGGTTTCATATACAATTTTTTTTTATTGTTACGAACAATATATAAAAAAAAACTTAAAAAAAATATAAAATTTGCTCTATATCGGCTCTTGTGGTCATTTTAAAAAATTTCAAATTCAATTTCATTGATGGCGATTTAATCAACGACTGATAAATATTTTTGACCGCGTTAAATACCCTCGCCCAATTTTCTAATATTTAAAAAAAATTGTTCAAAAATCCATAAATGTATTCATAAAGAAATTTGGTAAGCGAAAGATACCTTCGCGTATTTTCAGAGCCCATAACAATTTTTATAAGATAATATATTCTGTGTAAATTCTTCTTTTTCTCCAAGTGGATCTCTCATTAAAGCGTCACTATTATCATGAAGTGGCCCATTTGAGAAGATAATTCCATCAGATAAATTTATCGAATTATCATTCAAAACAGAATCGTCATTCATTTCTGTTTCGCACTCAGTATCACCAGTCCAACTACTAGACTTACCAGTCCAAGGGCCACTTTTGTTGATAGAAACCCCATAATGTTCGTCGATATCATTATCTAATTGGAATCGATCCTTAGATTTAGTTCAAAAATTTTGATCGAGTTTAAAAATTTTCTCACAAAAGCTCATTTTCAATACAGTAGAGAGCTTTTGACGCAAACGGGCTCCAACTTTTAGCTATTTTACTTTAGATAAATTTCAAAAAATCTAAATTTTAGCGTTTTTTAGCATAAAAAGTTTCATTTTGTACTAAAAAACGCTAAAGTTTTTTATAATGTATTACGAGAAAAATATCAAGAAAAAATAGCGCGCTTTTATTGCCAACATTTTTTTATTGGCTCATTTTTTTGTGTTTTAATGCAATTTTGAAATTCAAACAAATAAGGGAGTAACCGAAGCCGTTCAGATATTTCAAGAAAAAAAGCCTGGGCTCTTTTAAATCGCTCCTCAGATTTAGTATAAAAATTGCAAGCACCATAAGAAGAAACAATTATTTTTTATGTATTTCAATTTATGAGTGAACTCTATCCTGTATAATTTGATCCGGATCCACAAAGAAAAACGTTGAGCAATCTGCCGCATTATCCTCAAATTCTTTGAAATAATGCTCTATCACGTCATAAATAAGTTTTGTGCATTTCCGCTCGGTGTCTTCGTTTTCGAGCGTGTACTCTTTCCGCCGCGGAAGGTTAAAATCGAGTGTTTTATATTTTGTCTCATTTGGTGAAGGGGAAGAGTATTCGCCGGTTGTTTCACAAATTGGTTCATGGAACTCATGGGCTTTTAGGAGTTAAAATAAGAAAAATATTTCAAAACCAGGGTAAACAAAACGTTACGAAAATTGTAACCATGAAAAATTTTGCTTAA
>SCLH01000600.1:82179-120360 GCA_004367855.1 Oikopleura vanhoeffeni
ATATACATGTATGGTATTAAAATTTTTATATATTTATTATACAGTATGTAAAATTTTCTCTTGGACAAAATCAGTGCTGACACCTGACCCCCTCGCAATTTCAGTAAATATTTCAAAGTAAAATTGCAGGGGGGTCAGGTGTCAGCACTGATTTTGTCCAAGAGAAAATTTTACATACTGTACTGTATTAGGTAGACAGCCTCCTTAAATTTAAAGACATTTAATTAACTTGTTGAGGCAAAAATAGAGGCCATGAGGGATATCACAAATCTGAACCTGCCATTCTGAATGATTTTTGCCAGAAAAATAATTTGAAAATTTTTTGAGAGTTTTTGAAATATATTCGAGTTTTTTTTGAAATTTGTCAAAATCCGGAATTTTCGAATGACCGTAAATGACTTCATATATGGGTATAATTTATACCGTATAATTTATACGGTATAAAGCATAATAAAATTCGAAAAATAAAGCCTTTTCCGAATTTTTATAATGTTAAAATTTCAATTTTCAACCATAAGTCTTTATGTTTCGTCGAAAACCGAAAGTGGACGACCAAATTTTTACTATGACTTCAGCTCGGAAAATTTCAACCCCTAGGCTAACGAAGATGAATTTTCAGTTGCTGATTTGTCAACTTCTTCGTGAATATTAATTCCGTCTTCATACCATTCTTCATCATTGGGATAAGGTCCTGCTGAACTGTTTCTCGTTTGATGATTTGCTTCATCCATTTTCATCTTTTCGTCAAAATGTTCTCTCCATTCATGACACCAACTCGTCACAGCCTCAGTTATGTGGATTACTTTTTTGAAGGTCAATTTTTTTTGTTTATGATTGCATTTATTAATAATAGACGCTGTGTTTTGAAACACAAAAGCCAAAGATTAAATGGCGATTTCATTAATTTGACGGATATTAGATAGGTTAATGCATATCAGACGGGAAATGCATTATTTGGGGGAAAATATTTTTAAAGATAAAAACTTTTTAATAAACATTTTGTGATAAAAGAAATATTTTTAACAAAAAAAATTATTTTTAAAAAAGACAAAATATCGATCATGATGCCCGAGTAACTTAAATCTCTTATTCCCTATTCTTTTAAAAAGCAAATGAGAGATTTAAGTTACTCGGGCATCATGATGGATATACCTCCAATCTAGGGCGTCACCTGTCGAGGCCTATGTAAACGCTGAGGGGTATTTCTTAAACCGACGAAATGATTTTTAATCATTTTTACATAGAATTTGAAAAACATATTTTCGGAAGATTTCGAATAAAATTCTAGATTTTTTTCAGAATTTCTTTAAATTCCAAATTTTCAAATTACCGGAAATAGGCTGCAAAAGTAGGAATTTAAACGGACAAGAAGAAACTGTCACTCTGTCCCTTTAAAGTCTCTGGCAGAATTTTTTCCGAAGGCCTGTCCGTGAAACAGTCCGTTTAAAGTCATACTATTGTACTATGAGTGGGAAGAACATTTCAAGGTTGTTCACTGAAAATAAAATTTCTTAAAAATATTATCATAATCACCAAAACTGATAATTAAACAATTTCAGAAATCTCATAAAGAACTCAAAAAAAGGTCCGATTCGGACTACCTTTTTTTAATTTTATTATTCACTAGATATTTCTGCTCAGTTTGAGCAATCTAAAAACTTAATCGGATGAGTCGTTTTCAAAAGCTGAATTATATAAAAATCATGGCTAAAAAGTATCATAAAGCTCCAGCAAGTACCGTAATAGATATATAAATATTGACCTCGACCTTTTTCAACTGGGACACAGTGATATAATGCAATTTGAAAGTCTCTGGGCGAAATAATTTTATCACTCAGCCTATTGAAAATACCCCTGACAAAAGCCCGGTGGTACATATCCTCGATATCATTGGTATATCGTAAAAAGGTATTTTTGTCCGATTCAGACGAATTTTTAATAATCGGACCACACTGCGAATTGAACCGACTGGTTGTGGTAAAACTTTCTTGGCGGTTAAGAACTTCACGAATGAGCTTATCTGGCCAAGACCGGTCAATAATTGCGATTGGGGAGGATTTAGATTCACTACTGCCCTCATTGTTTTTGATCAGTTGGCGCACTTTTGAACGTTCGATTTCGAAAATGAAAACCGGCAAAAGGCGCTTATGATAATGAGTGATGTCTGAGATAAAGGATTTAAAAAAGGCCCAAAAAATTAGCCTTAAAAATAGGTAGTCGAAAATTTAGGGAAACATTTTTGGAAATTTTAACAAAAATGCGTAAGCGGAAAATTCTGGAAATTAAGAAAAATTTCACGGAACACCATTGAACAAACCGGTAATTTAAAGTGAAATCCAGTATTTTCATCAGTAAAAAAAATGCTCAAGCTTACAAGTAAATTTTTCTGTGGCATTTTCGTAAAATGCGCTGGTATAAAACTGGGAATAGGATGCAATTCCAATTTTGAAAATAGCAAATTTAAATTGACGCAAAAAATCGGGAGTAAATTTAACAGCGGATTTTGTTTCTTTACTGGTGAAAATACTGGTTCTAACTACAGTAGACTGTACTTAAAAGCGGAATTTTCTCCAAACCCGTCCGTTTAAGTACACTTCGTCAAAAAATTTCCATGCGGGCCTGTCCCTTTAAACACCTTTGGCAGGAATTTTCACGCCCAACCCGTCCTAAGCACCTGTCCGTTTAAGTACAGTCTACTGTAACTTAGTCACCGGTTTCTTCCATGACATTCCAAGAAATTTAAATAAATATCAAAAATTTTCCGCACGCACTTTTTAATAGAATAACCGACAATTTTTCCCTAAAATTTGGAGAAACTTTAATTTTAAGAATATAAAATAATTTTTTTGAAGAAACTGTAATCTTGATAATTTTTGTACCCTAATTATGACTAAATTTAGTGTTGTTTCTGGCCAAGCCGACAGTTTTCGAAATCCCGTTTTGTCCGCTTAGACCTATTCGGCTCTAAATCACCACTAGATGACACTAGAGAGCTAAAAATTAAAGCTAAATTCGTTCGAAGTTAAATTAAAAACAAATTTATATTTTTTTGTTATTTTGCAAACTTTACTTGGAAAAATCTTTCTAAGCGGACAAAACGAAGTCGATTTTGAAGACGGAAAAATGCGTAGGTTTTGCCCGTTTTGTGCGCTTAGACTTGTGTCCGCTTGCTCAAGAACCACAGTTTATCAAATTTCGCATGATTCTTAAATCCTCTCCTGATTTATCTGCGGCGGATCTCGAGCCTGTAGACTGTTCACTTTCTTTTCTTATTCTTTCTGATTGCGCATTTAAAATCGCATCTAAAATATATTCTTGCTCTTGAGAATTTTCATTTTCAAAAATTTGGGGCAACATTTTTTCCAAATTGACAACATCGGTCGCGGATCTGGGGAGAAGGGTCACTATAATGCCATCATTGTCTTTTTGATACTGAAGATACATTGACCAATTTGGGTACTTGTCTTTTGTAGGGCTTCGTCCATTATCAGGTCGGTAATCCATGGTTGTGGACGAGTGACCTATTTTAGGGTAAAAACTTTTTTTTAATTTGACACGATTGGGATTACATTCAGATTTTCATTATACAAGGGGGGGGNAAAAAACCTACGCATTTTCACTATTTTTTGCTAAAATACTCTCAGTGCCAATCTCGCCAAATGTGCCAATATCGCCGAATTTTTGAGATTTTTATTACAAATTACTTTGTGGGCGTCATGAATGACGTCATTCTCATGATAGAATTTCCCAAATTTACACAAACGTTAGACAAACGTTCGCTTAGACAAATACGACAGTATTTTCAACTTGTATTTTATTGCGTTCGGTAGAGTATTAAATTATACGCATTTTGGTGATTCACTTCATTCCAAACTATTGTGAAACTCCATATAAAATAAAAAAAAATGTTTGACATATGACGTCATTTCGAACGCCTACGCGTTTTTCAATTTTGAACAAACAAATTATTTTCGTCCTCTTATCGCCGAATTATTTTGGCAACAACTTCCGGCGATATTGCCCCCCCCCTGTAGTGGGTTTTATTACATTTATATAGATTTTATTCAAGAGGAGTTCTTTCACTAAGACGCGTCCATATAAATTGAAAAAAATGTCCCACGAAAAGTAATGTATGGTACGGTAAAAAGAAGCTTTGCTAAGATACTTTTGTGACACATTATATTATATGTCACATATATCATACAAAGGGCGGGTGTATAAAACGCCAACCACGATAGCAGCGCAGTCATTGCATTAAGGAAAAAACACGCCTCTGAATTTTGGAGAATGATTTTCATTTAAGTTTTTGAAGAATTTTACAATAATATTTTTTTTTGATTTTTTCGAATTAAAAGACCCATAAAATCTGTGAATTTCGAATCGTATTTTATGGGTTGGCAGTAGAAGGGCAAAAACGCCAAAGGGCAAAAAAATCACTATTTTGTCATTTTCGGTCAAGAAAACTTAATTTTTGCAAAAATTATTGGATTTGTGTTCTTCAGAGCGCGATTTAGATCCAAAAAGAAACTTGAAAAACCTTTTTGGACGGATGAACATCTGAAAATGTCACCAAAAGCAGATTTTTTTCAAAAAAGGGCCAATTTTACAATCAGCTTCACCAGAATTTGTATTGCGATTTGAAAATATACTTTTCCGATCTTCATCGCGCTCTGAAGAAGATGAATCCAATAATTTTTTGAAAAAAAGTTTTCTAGACCGAAAATGACAAAATAGTGATTTTTTGCCCTTCTACTGCCAGCCCTATTTTATGCCAAAAAAAATTTGGTCAAAAAGTTTTTCGGTGTTTTCCCTTAACTTTATCTTCATAGTATTCGTCATCATCTCCATAATCATCATCATCACTTTCATTGTCACAAATGGTTGATTCCGATTCCAAATGATGTCGCTTTGCTCCGTAAAGTTTACAGATAAAGGAGTGTATAATTGTATTTAATTCCACTTGATTCCGATCAGTGCGTTTCAGATCAATAAATATTTCGTTTTTGATTTTTAAAACTTCGTGATATTGTTTTATAATATCGTTGCTTCCGTCGTTTACTTCGTTTGGCTACAAAAAACACTTCGTTATATTTATAAGGTTTTGAAAAGAAAAATCATTTCGTCAGTTTTACAAACAATATCTATTACGGGGCCTCCTGGTCGTTTTTTGCTAGATTTTCAGCCAAAATTTGAATATAATTCGGCTTTTGAAAACGACTTATCCGATTAAGTTCTTAGATAGCTCAAACTGAGCTTTTTTATGTTTTTGTGAGATTACTGAATTTATTTTATTATCAATTTTGTTAAAAATTGGAAACAATGGTCTGATTCGGACCATCTTTCAATTTATTTTTTTCTGAATAATTGTGCTCAGTTTGAGCTATCTAAGAACTCAATTGGATGAGACGTTTTCAAAAGCCGAATTATATAAAAACTTTGGCTGAAAATCTAGCAAAAAACGACCAGGAGGCCCGGTAATTGATAAACAAACAATTAATTGAAAAAACTTGTAAAAATTAAGGCAGGCGGTATTTTTCAAGTACCAAACATTTTTACGTTAGTTCACATGAAAAGGTATGGTAAGCTCATAATTTATGTTTTGTGAAATTTTGTTTCAAAATGCTACATTAATAAATAATAGTCTGAAATCTGCTTCAGAAAAAGTGAACAAACTAAAATTTCATTATGAATTTCCCCCAAATTGAGAAATCCATTTTAAAAAATGCATGAAACGAAAAATCAAATTTATAGCAAAATACCATTTCATGATAAGACGTTCATAAAAATAATGTTTGTTAGCGAAAAAATTACGCTGCCAAATTTCATGGGTTTTTTATCAAAGTCAATCTAGGTGATTTCACTCAAAATTTTTTCATCAAAATCATGAAATTTTTTTTACTTTCGCGCCAACATTAATGTTTTTAATACAATACTTTGTACAAAAAATTGCCAATAATGTTTTTTACTAAAAAGAAGAATTACTGTCGTAGGACAGAAATTTTTTGTCGTTTTGTCTACCTGAAAACGTGTGGTTTTGTCCATTTAAAATGTTTTTAACTAAAAATGCTCTTAAGAATTGAAAAAAAGCGCGAGAGAGCTAATAATGCAACCCAAATGTGCGCAATACTTAAAAATCGCCAAATTCTTGTCGTTTTGTCCTCTTAGACGCATACGACATTAATTCAAAATTGAGTTCGCATTTTAATTAAATACAGTTTTTGAAAATGATTATTTTTCCCTTGATGAAACACAATCATTTAGAAAATTAGTAGCTAGCGCCAAAAAGCTACAGTTCATTTTTTAGAACGATAAGGTTGTTTTTCGAAAATTAAATCGTAGCTCTCTTACGCCATTTTTTAAATTATACCTTTGCTTTCGTCGGCTCCAAAAGTGAAAAATGAATAAGCTTTTTATCGGAATACTGCATCAAAAGAGTCAAATCAAAGTTATTTGGTGAATAAACCAATTTGTTCATTCGATTTTTAAAGAGCTCATCGAGATTATACTCAAAAATATGTTGGTTGAAAGTTGCATAATTATCATCGTCTTCTATAATTGCCGGTGGATATGGGTCTCTTTTATAAGCTGCTTTCGAGTTCATAGTTGGATAAGTAGCCGTGTTTTGACCAGAAGTTCTAGAATCTTCAATCCAGTTATTTTTCTCGATACAATCTTGTTTTAACCGACTTAAATCAGGATCATATCATATTATCAAGCTGAATAAGCTACAGTACCCGTTCCATAACTGGTACAACTACCGACCTTAAAAACGTGTACCCGTTAGGGCGTTTGTACCAGTTAGGGCTCATATCTATTATTTTGCTAAGGTTTTTTTAGGTCAACTCACCCTAGTCATGACGGTTACGGGAAAACCATAGGCGATATCGAGAAACGTTTTTTTGCTTTCAACTTCCAACTAAAAAAGCTCAATGAAGATTTTTTTTTCTTTTTCATCGGACTACCGGTTCACCGGTAACCGTAGATTTATTATTTAGGCATTCTCAGTATAAAATTTGAAAAAAATAATCGAAACTCGTTTTTTTCTTCCAGGAATTCATCAAAAATATGGTTCAAGCAGTAAATGTGTAGACAATCGTGATATAAGAATGAACAAACATAAAAATTTAACTTTCCGACTGATTTCAAAAAATGGAGCCATCGAGATTCGAACCTACCCAAAAATTACATTGAGGTTTATATCCGGTGAAGCGGATGTCAAATCAACTTAATAAAATTTCTTCATTGAGCTTTTTTGGTTGGCAGTTGAATGCAAAAAAAAACGTTTGTCGATATCGCCTATGATTCCTTGACTAGGGTGGGTTGTACATTCTTTCTTCATAGACAAATAAGACAGGAATATTGTCAGGTGCGATTAGGTAGAGCGACTAATCCGCGCCATAAGCGAGAAATCCGACTAGAAATATCGGGCAATTGGTGTAGTTGGTTAACACACTCAAATCATGATGAGAGAGCCGCGGGTTCAAGCCCCGACTTGTCTATTCCCCCTTTTCAGTCATTACGAACCTAACAATATTTTCGTAAACATTTAACACTTTCCATTATTATGATCCCAGACCTAAAGGTAGATTCCATTATTATAATTTGATGATCTCGATTCANTTCCATAAAATATCGATATAAGAAATTTATTTCAGAAAGTAACCTAGGTTCGATTTTTTAAAAGGCTGTATTTATTCGATGAAATCAGAACTAGAAATTATACTAGGCCATAATATTAAGCTACGTTTTTTCAAGCTACGTTCACTACAGAGCTGGTTCCGACTTTTATATTTATTTTTCGTGTTTTCTTCGAGAAACTGATAAGTTTGCGGCTAAATCGGAAATTGAATTTTTAGTTTAAAAATGTGTAGGCTGACCCAAAATTAAAAAAAAAAACTTATGTCCTAGTTTGGCTATCTCGCCGAAATAAAATACCATTCTTACAAAAATCGAACCCCAACTTTAAATTACAAGGACATAATTTGAAAACTGAAATATAAGCTCAATTCGAATTTTTCATGTGTGAGGGCGTCAGCGAAAAGAACGCGATGAACCTCGCTGTACGTCTGCACCTTGAAAGATCGTACAATCCCGATTCGTTATTGAACACAATCCAGCGTTATCTGCACAAATTCGTATTACTGACGAAAAACTTCAAAAGTATTTTGTGATTACTAGAAATCCAGAGCTTATTCAAAATTCCCGATAAATATGCCAAGGAAGATCCTTTATTTTGGAAAGATAAAAATAATATTTTAAAGGTCTGATTTTATATGATATCATAAGTAACAAATTTAAAAATGTGCAGTAATATAAATAAATAGTTTTCAAATTTCGAATTTTACTTTGCATTTAAACTCTCAAGGTAATCGAATTAAAGTTTTTTAAAATGGAGCTTTTCGAATTTAAATTAACATTCCAACTTTTTCTGAAAATCTTCTTTTTTTTTAATAAAAATTTACCAGGTGGACTAATTACTCCAAAATTTTTTCAAAAGTTGCGTCTAAGTATTGCGCACATTTGGCTTGCATTTTAGCTCTCTAGCGCTAGATTTTTAGTGACATATTTTTTAAATGGACAAAACGACACGTTTTCAGGTGGACAAAATGACAAAAATTTTTCTGTCCTCTTGACGCATACGACAGTAGTAATTTCATGGGAAGGTATTTTTAGCTAAAAAAATACATAAAAATTATTATTTATTTTTCATGATAAAGGTACTGACGCCAATTCATGTGTTCGCCGTGTATTTTTCAGGGGATTTCGATCAATCTGGTGTCATATTTTCACAATTTGACTCCTGATAATACAGCTCAGAAAATTTGAAAACCAACCAAAAAAACGTCAAGTCAGATGTTTTCATTACGATGCCGGGGTCATAAAGAATCTAAATCCCTATTCTTTTCAAAGCAAAAATAATTTTATATGAACCCGGGGATCATAATGGATATCGGCAAAAACGAAATTTTGAACATCATCTCATAAGACATAACGGCAAATTTTCAAAGTGATTTAGTATAATTTTTTTTAATTTTTATTTCCCGATTACTACACTGATATCCCCTGGTGTGTACCGCTATAACGATAGTTCGGATTACGAGGCTCGGGTTCAATATACAATTTGTTCTCCTGATTTTTTTCTGAACCCAGGAATCGGAGTTGATATGGATGAGAACGGAGAACCTCTATTTGAAACATGATGGACAAGCAAAAAAAAGGCCGTAATTTTTTGGGATCATAACTATTAATAATTTATACAATGTTGAATATATTTTATAGCTCTTCACGTGAATTTTATTTTATTGGATTTATTTTTGAAAAATGAGGATAATTCATCTTGTTAAATTGCAACGATTTCAAAGCTGTTTGATTTGAAGCTTTTTTCTCAATAATTAATCGTGTTTCGTGGTTTTTTATAAGATTTTTTAAAACAAATATTATGGGTTTTATAATTTCGAATAACGTTAACAATTTCTTGATTACTATTTTGTTAATTTTTGATTAATATTTCAAAATCCAATAAAACTTTCAAACAAACGTGTAACAAAATGGGTAATAATATTAGTAAATATACATTAGTTAAAAAATATAGTTTTTCATAAGTCACCCTCTTAAAAAAATTTCAAAATTTGAAGTAGCCCCAACGAGCTTAAATTTTGAATTTCCAGTGCTCAATCAAACTCGCCAACTTTAATACGAAATATTGGGAGATACTTTTTTGCGTTAATACTTACGACAATATGAAAAAATCTCAGCTGTCCCTTTAGAGTCTAAAGTTTAGACGCAAACCACAGTAATTTAATGTTAAATTTAGTCTACATGGCACGATTCCGTATCCCCTTTTACCTCAGAGTTCACTTCCTATTGGCTCAAATTTTCTAACTTCCTGAATATGGCTGGCAACGTTGGTTCCACACCCATAATATTGAATTATTCTTCGATCCGATGCCCTTGACCAATGCAAATTTAGAAATGATCTATTTTTGAGAAATACTGCATTAGCAAATCAATATCCAAAATTGTCCTGTGATATAGCAGCTGAAGAGAATAATCGAAGGCTTAAAAAGGTACAGTTAACAAACTTTTTATAGGACAGGGCAAGCGACCAAGTTCTCGCGAAATTTTGGCGAATTTACCTGATATCAAATGATATTTCCAATCAAAGTTCTACGCTTCAGCCATATTATAAAACCTTAATTATAGCATGAAAACAGCCGTCCTTGTTAGTAAGACATTTTAAATTTCTCGAAATATTTTTTTTTTTCAAATTTTTTTGAATTTCATAAAATTAATTTTTATAATAATGGAAATTTTTTAAACGATGAAAATAAAAAAAAAAAAATCCAAAATTAAAGTGATTTAGAATATTCTGAATTATTTTATACTTTTTATATTATAAAACGGATGTCAAGTTTATCTTTAAAACCCCGAAATTTGCCATAAACTTACTACGTACAGAATTTTTGAAAAAACACATTTGTCTATTAAGACAAAACAGCTAATTATTAGAGTAATAATATTTTAAAAATACCCTTATATTGTAACGGTTATTGACAGTATTAATTTTCGATTTTACCATAAATTATATATTGAAAAAAAATGATTTAATTGACTTTTTAGGCATCACAATTTTATGATGATTTTTGCAAAAATGTGTACTCAAAATTGTTTTAAGAATTGTTTTCATTTTCACCAAAATAGACTAAAAAATTAACAATTTTTTTAGTGTGTACTTTCCCCTTGAAGATGGCAAATCCTACATTTATACATTTAAAATGGAAAATATGGATACTTTTATTATGATCAAGCTCCAAAAATTCGGTCTATGTGCTCTCGTACGAGTAGCGTTTTTGGTTGGAGTTTCTATGGATGACAGAATGAAATATTTAATGATATAAAACGATATATTTTTGGAAACGATCAGCCCGTTTCTTAGCGCAAAACGATACTTCTTCAAATTCTTCAACAAGTTCGCAGTCTAATAGGAGGGTTTCATTTCTTAAACAATCGTAAGAAACAACAAGAAATCTTTTTAGATTTTTTTTTTTAGATTTGAGCTTGTAATAAATGTTTCACCAGATGACGAAATAGGGGCAAATGTAAAAATATATTTACGAAATTGGCTTACTACATGATTCAAATAGTTTGAAACGCCTATTTTACGCTCTCCTCGTCTGGCCAATGAGCAGGCTTTGAATCTTTGAATTTCAGCCATTTGACCAATCAGAGCCAGGGCGTAACTTTAGGCGTTTCAAACTATTTGATTCGGGAGGGGTGACCGCTGCGCACCTAGTTATAGTAGAATTTCGGCTGTTTTGTCCTTAACATGATTTTATACGAACAGAGCAGTCAAAATTCAGCAAAACCTACAAAAATTTTTAAAATATATTCGCACATTTGCTCTCTATCGCTTTGTTGAGGCTTAATTTCATATTTTTTGATACTGTGGTTTGTAAGGATAATATAATCAAAACCTACGCTTTTATTTCTACATATCCTTCTATAAAGACAATATGAACGAGAATTCTCCAATTGGACAATTTTTCGAAAATTTTAAGGTTATGAGGAAAACGGTTTCATTGCGATTTTTTTTTTAATTATTTATAAACTATCTGTTTTTCTAGTTTTTTTCACAAAAAAACAAAACAAGTTCCATATTATTTTTCAGCCAAAATTTATTTTTTTATTACAGTGAAGTCCGTTTATCAGGACGCGTCCTATCAAATAAAAAGTACTGTAGCGCAAGAGGTACCTTACTGTACAATAAAAATATGCCTTGATATGACACATATGTCACATAAGAGTAGTACTATGGTGTATTTTTATGTCGAAAAAAGTACTTTTCGCGGTACAGTACATTTTATTTTGATTGGACGCGTCTTGATAAACGGACTTTACGGTATAAAATCAACAAAAATGGCTTCATCAACGGTTTAATTTAGTATGATAAGTTCGACTGTACACCTTACCTATATTAAATAAATAAGTCAATAGTTTTATAATATAAATAATTATAAATATAATAATGAGTCAATACTATTGACTCAATAGTTATAGTATAAAATGAAAATTATATTATTTAAATACCAAGTAACCCTTACTCAGTGAGCCCATTTGTCGCATATTCGAAAGCCAATAAAACAATTTTAATCCGTTATAAATATCTCCACAGCGTCTTCTATCACCGCCACTGACGGCGCACAAGAGCGAAGAAAAAGACGAAACGGATAACACTCCGTTTAACTGGCACGTGAGCTCTATCTTCATCACAGACGAGTTATCTGGGACGTAGAAGCGTACGAAATAAAAGTGCTCAATGACATTTTGATGGAATTATTCAAGATCGACTAAATGAAGGCTTTCAAGGGAGGATACATTTTTGGTCGACAACATTTTTGGTCCACTTTTTTTCTCCAATATTTTCTATGATAATGCCTAGGCGAGAAAAATCTACAGTAGATGGCGTTTAAACGGACAGTTTGGTAGAAACGGTTTGGGTCAAAAAGTCCCTCTAGCATGGTGTATAAACGGTCAATTTGGTTATTCAAATTCCTCGTTTGAAGGTGACGAACAGTTTAATTCCCAAAATGTTCATTTGATTCCACGCTGGTAGGACTTTTTGATCCAAACCAGTTTTACCAAACCGTCGGTTAAACGCACTTTACTGTACAATTTGAAGTAAAAAATGTGCAATTAAAGATTTATGTCGTGAAAATACAAATTTTTGATCATTTTGTTAGGGTAAACCAACCGATTTTAATGCAAAAATTAAAAATGTGAAAGAGTAGAAAAAAATAGAATGAAAATCTTTAAACATAAATTGATAACAAAAAACGGTGTCCAAAAACAATTCTCGGAACCTTTTTATAGTTTAAAAAGCCGCAGAAATACGATTTATCGCTTGTCTGACGGTGATGTTATGCACCGTTTTAGCGCTAGAGAGCTCTGAACTTTTTACGTTCCGAAATTTTATCCGAAACACACATCAAATTTGTATAATTTTTTCAAAATCTTTAATTGCACATTTCGTAAATAGGTTTTTTAGTTGAACGGCTAATGTCTGCATACTGACTTTTCCTAGCAAAAGATACGCATGATAAAAAGTGCACCGAAATTTTCTCGAGCAAAAATGTAAATCCCAATCGAGTGGTGTATTCGGCTTCTGGGGTCCAATTACATTATGTTACGAACTCAGTTTAATACAGAAACTGAAAAAAGCGAGCATGATCGGGAAGATATGTGTGTTATGCAAGTCGTCATGTTTCCACTGTTCCAGGAAGTGCTACAGATTCAGATCCGATAAATCAACCGGAAGGAAGCAGACGAAATAGGAAGGTGTCATATTACAAAGCAATGAAAAAACATTTTCACGATGGGTTTTTAAATTGTGAACGGTGAGATAAAATTTTAATCAAATCAAGGTTTTCCCAATTATTTACGTATAAAAAGTAATGTGTAGATTGGGAAACTTTAATTTTTTTTTGAATATTGCTCTATGGCGTTCTTTTGTGTTCGTTTTTCAGCACATTTCTTAAAAAACAGTGATCAAATTTTCTTAATTTTGCGCTCTAGCGGCACTTGTGGTCGTTTTGAGAATTTTCTTAAAAATGCTCAGTTCAATTTTGGTCTCTAGGGTAAACTTGTTTAGACGATTTTTTTTTGGACTAAATAAAACTCTTAAAAACTTTTATAACCTTAAAACCTTCTAGCAATAATTTTCTTTATTTTAGGTCGTTTTTGGAAGTTGATTAATGTTTTTTTTGCTGGCCAGAGTGTTCTAGAATTTTTAGTTAAATATTTTTGTCGTCTTTTTTTCAAGATGACTCATAACTCCAAAAATAACTACAATCGATACAAAATATTTCGACTTCATTGTCCGGAAAACTGAAAATGTGAAAACTGCATAACAAATTTCCTCCAAAATGACCGATTTTAAAAAAAAAAATGCATTCTGAATATTTTTGAATTTTGGTCCAGATGGCAAATTCGGTTTTTTGATTGAAACAAGCTCATTTTTGACGATTTTTGCTTTGAAAAAAGTCTTGATATTGCGAATGTAATTTGACACCTGAATAGCTCGACAAAAGTTGGAACTTTTCAATTGCAATGGAAGTTTGGATTGAACCGAAATTGGGAACTTGTACTGGAGGTCCCGATATTTTGATCGGAAAAAATTTCATGCAAATTGCTTCGTCCTATCTGAATCGAGATCATCAAATTATAATAATGAATCTCACTTTTAGGTCTGGGATCATAATATGGAAACTGTTAAATGTTTACGAAAATATTGTTAGGTTCGTAATGACTGAAAAGGGGGAATAGACAAGTGAGCTGGAACCCGCGGCTCTCTCATCATGATTTGAGTGTGTTAACCAACTCAACACCAATTGCCCGATATTTCTAAGTCGGATTTCTCGCTTATGGCGCGGATTAGTCGCTCTACTAATCGCACCTGACAATATTCCTGTCTTATTTGTCTATAAAGAAAGAATGTACAACCCACCCTAGTCAAGGAATCATAGGCGATATCGACAAACGTTTTTTTTTGCATTCAACTGCCAACCAAAAAAGCTCAATGAAGAAATTTTATTAAGTTGATTTGCATCCGCTTCACCGGAATATAAACCTCAATGTAATTTTTGGGTAGGTTCGAATCTCATGGGTCCATTTTTGAAATCAGTCGGAAAGTTAAATTTTTATGTTTGTTCATTCTTATCAACACATTGAGGTTTATATCCGGTGAAGCGGATGTCAAATCAACTTAATAAAATTTCTTCATTGAGCTTTTTTGGTTGGCAGTTGAATGCAAAAAAAAACGTTTGTCGATATCGCCTATGATTCCTTGACTAGGGTGGGTTGTACATTCTTTCTTCATAGACAAATAAGACAGGAATATTGTCAGGTGCGATTAGGTAGAGCGACTAATCCGCGCCATAAGCGAGAAATCCGACTAGAAATATCGGGCAATTGGTGTAGTTGGTTAACACACTCAAATCATGATGAGAGAGCCGCGGGTTCAAGCCCCGACTTGTCTATTCCCCCTTTTCAGTCATTACGAACCTAACAATATTTTCGTAAACATTTAACACTTTCCATTATTATGATCCCAGACCTAAAGGTAGATTCCATTATTATAATTTGATGATCTCGATTCAGATAGGACGAAGCAATTTGCATGAAATTTTTTCCGATCAAAATATCAGGACCTCCAGTACAAGTTCCCAATTTCGGTTCAATCCAAACTTCCATTGCAATTTGAAAAGTTCCAACTTTTGTCGAGCTATTCAGGTGTCAAATTACATTCGCAATATCAAGACTTTTTTCAAGCAAAAATCGTCAAAAATGAGCTTGTTTCAATCAAAAAACGAATTTGCCATCTGGACCAAAATTCAAAAATATTCAGAATGCATTTTTTTTTAAATCGGTCATTTTTGGAGGAAATTTGTTATGCAGTTTTCACATTTTCAGTTTTCCGGACCCGTTGTTTAATTTTACATACAATGAAGTCGAAATATTTTGGTATCGATTGTAGTTATTTTTGGAGTTATGAGTCATCTTGAAAAAAAGACGACAAAAATATTTAACATAAAAATTCTAGAACACTCTGGCCAGCAAAAAAACAACATTAATCAACTTCCAAAAACGACCTAAAATAAAGAAAATTATTGCTAGAAGGTTTTAAGGTTATAAAAGTTTTTAAGAGTTTTATTTAGTCCAAAAAAATCGTCTAAAACAAGTTTACCCTAGAGACCAAAATTTAACTGAGCATTTTCTAAGAAAATTTCAAAACGACCACAAGTGCCGCTAGACGCAAAATTAAGAAAATTTGATCACTTTTTTTAAGAAATGTGCTAAAACGAACACAAAAGACGCCATAGAGCAATATTCAAAAAAAAATTAAAGTTTCCCAATCTACACATTACTTTTTAATACGTAAATAATTGGGAAAACCTTGATTTGATTAAAATTTTATCATCACCGTTCACAAATTTAAAAACCCATCGTGAAAATGTTTTTTCATTGCTTTGTAATATGACACCTTCCTATTTCGTCTGCTTCCTTCCGGTTGATTTATCGGATCTGAATCTGTAGCACTTCCTGGAACAGGTGGAAACATGACGACTTGCATAACACACATATCTTCCCGATCATGCTCGCTTTTTTCAGTTTCTGTATTAAACTGTAGTTCGTAACATAATGTAATTGGACCCCCAGAAGCCGAATACACCACTCGTAAGGGAGTTTACATTTTTGCTCGAGAAAAATTTCGGTGCACTTTTTATCATGCGTATCTTTTGCTAGGAAAAGTCAGTATGCAGAAATTAGCCGTTCAACTAAAAAACCTATTTACGAAATGTGCAATAAAAGATTTTCAAAAATTATACAAATTTGATGTGTGTTTCGGATAAAATTTCGGAACGTAAAAAGTTCAGAGCTCTCTAGCGCTAAAACGGTGCATAACATCACCGTCAGACAGCGATAAATCGTATTTCTGCGGCCTTTTTAAACTATAAAAAGGTTTCCGAGACATTGTTTTGTGGACACCGTTTTTGTTATCAATTTATGTTTAAAGATTTTCATTGTATTTTTTTCTACTCTTTCAAATTTTTAATTTTTGCATTAAAATCGGTTGGTTTACCATAACAAAAATGATCAAAAATTTGTATTTTCACGACATAAGATCTTTAATTGCACATTTTTTACTTCAAATTGGTACAGTAAAGTGCGTTTAACCGGACGGTTTGGTAAAACTGGTTTGGATCAAAAAGTCCTACCAGCGTGGAATCAAATGAACATTTTGGGAATTAAACTGTTCGTCATCTTCAAACGAAGAATTTGAATAACCAAATTGACCGTTTATACCCATGCTAGAGGGACTTTTTGACCCAAACCGTTTCTACCAAACTGTCCGTTTAAACGCCATCTACTGTAGATTTTTCTCGCCTAGGCATTATCATAGAAAATATTGGAGAAAAAAAGTGGACCAAAAATGTTGTCGACCAAAAATGTATCCTCCCTTGAAAGCCTTCATTTAGTCGATCTCTGAATAATTCCATCAAAATGTCATTGAGCACTTTTATTTCGTACGCTTCTACGTCCCAGATAACTCGTCTGTGATGAAGATAAGAGCTCACGTGCCAGTTAAACGGAGTGTTATCCGTTTCGTCTTTTTCTTCGCTCTTGTGCGCCGTCAGTGGCGGTGATAAGAGACGCTGTGGGAGATATTTGTAACGGATTAAAATTTGTTTTATTGGCTTTCGAATAATGCGACAAATGGGCTCACTGAGTAAGGGTTACTTTTTTTGGTATTTAAATAATATAATTTTCATTTTTATATACTAGTAACTATTGAGTCAATAGTATTGACTCATTATTATTATTTATAATTATTTATTATTATTAAAACTATTGACTTATTATTTAATATAGGTAAGGTGTACAGTCGGAACTTATCATACTAAATTAAAACCGTTGATGAAGCCATTTTTTGATTATTATACCGTAAAGTCCGTTTATCAAGACGCGTCCAATCAAAATAAAATGTACTGTACCGCGAAAAGTACTTTTTTCGACATAAAAATACACCATAGTACTACTCTTATGTGACATATGTGTCATATCAAGGCATATTTTTATTGTACAGTAAGGTACCTCTTGCGCTACAGTACTTTTTATTTTGATAGGACGCGTCCTGATAAACGGACTTCACTGTAATAAAAAAATAAATTTTGGCTGAAAATAATATGGAACTTGTTTTGTTTTTTTGTGAAAAAAACTAGAAAAACAGATGATTTATAAATAATTAAAAAAAAATCGCAATGAAACCGTTTTCCTCATAACCTTAAAATTTTCGAAAAATTGTCCAATTGGAGAATTCTCGTTCATATTGTCTTTATAGAAGGATATGTAGAAATAAAAGCGTAGGTTTTGATTATATTATCCTTACAAACCACAGTATCAAAAAATATGAAATTAAGCCTCAACAAAGCGATAGAGAGCAAAATGTGCGAATATATTTTTAAAAATTTTTGTAGGTTTTGCTGAATTTTGACTGCTCTGTTCGTATAAAATCATGTTAAGGACAAAACAGCCGAAATTCTACTATAACTAGGGTGCGCAGCGGTCACCCCTCCCCGAATCAAATAGTTTGAAACGCCTAAAGTTACGCCCTGGCTCTGATTGGTCAAATGGCTGAAATTCAAAGATTCAAAGCCTGCTCATTGGCCAGACGAGGAGAGCGTAAAATAGGCGTTTCAAACTATTTGAATCATGTAGTAAGCCAATTTTCGTAAAATATATTTTTACATTTGCCCTCTATCGTCATCTGGTGAAATCATTTATTACAAGCTCAAATCTAAAAAAAAAAATCTAAAAAGATTTTCTTGTTGTTTCTTACGATTGTTTAAGAAATGAAACCCTCCTATTAGACTGCGAACTTGTTGAAGAATTTGAAGAAGTATCGTTTTGCGCTAAGGAAACGGGCTGATCGTTTCCAAAAATATATCGTTTTATATCATTAAAATATTTCATTCTGTCATCCATAGAAACTCCAACCAAAAACGCTACTCGTACGAGAGCACATAGACCGAATTTTTGGAGCTTGATCATAATAAAAGTATCCATATTTTCCATTTTAAATGTATAAATGTAGGATTTGCCATCTTCAAGGGGAAAAGTACACCACTAAAAAAATTGTAATTTTTTAGCTTATTTTGGTTAAAATGAAACAATTCTTAAACAATTTTGAGTACTTTGCAAAAATCATCATAAAATTGTGATGCCTAAAAAGTCAATTAAATCTTTTTTTCAGTATATAATTTATGGGTAAAATCGAAAATTAATACTGTCAATAACCGTTACAATATAAGGGTATTTGAAAATATTATTATCTAATAATTAGCTGTTTTGTCTTAATAGACAAACGTGTTTTTTCAAAATTATGTACGTAGTAAGTTTATGGCAAATTTCGGCGGTTTTAAAGATAAACTTGACATCCGTTTTATAATATAAAAAGTATAAAATAATTCAGAATATTCTAAATCACTTTAATTTTGGATTTTTTTTTTTTTTTTAAAATTTTCATTGTTTAAAAATTTCCAATTATTATAAAAAATTAATTTTATGAAATTCAAAAAAATTTGAAAAAAAAAATATTTCGAGAAATTTTTAAAATGTCTTACTAACAAGGACGGCTGTTTTCATGCTATAATTAAGGTTATTATAATATGGCTGAAGCGTAGAACTTTGATTGGAAATATCATTTGATATCAGGTAAATTCGCCAAAATTTCGCGAGAACTTTAGGTCGCTTGCCTGTCCTATACAGCTGTCCTATAAAAGTTCGTTAACTGTACCTTTTTAAGCCTTCGATTTATCTCTTCAGCTGCTATATCACAGGACAATTTTGGATATTGATTTGCTAATGCAGTATTTCTCAAAAATAGATCATTTCTAAATTTGCATTGGTCAAGGGCATCGGATCGAAGAATAATTTCAATATTATGGGTGTGGAACCAACGTTGCCAGCCATATTCAGGAAGTTGAGAAATTTTGAGCCAATAGGAAGTGAACTCTGAGGTAAAAGGGGATACGGAATCGTGCCATGTAGACTAAATTTAACATTAAATTACTGTGGTTTGCGTCTAAACTTTAGACTCTAAAGGGACAGCTGAGATTTTTTGATATTGTCGTAAGTATTAACGCAAAAAGTATCTCCCAATATTTCGTATTAAAGTTGGCGAGTTTGATTGAGCACTGGAAATTCAAATTTAAGCTCGTTGGGGCTACTTCAAATTTTGAAATTTTTTTTAGAAGGGTGACCTTATGAAAAACTATATTTTTAACTAACGTATATTTACTAATATTATTACCCATTTCTGTTACACGTTGATTGAAAGTTTTATTGGATTTTTGAAATATTAATACAAAATATTAACAAAAATTAGTAATCAAGAAATTGTTAACGTTAATTCGAAATTATAAAACCCATAATATTTGTTTTTAAAAAATCTTATAAAAACCACGAAACACGATTAATTATTGAGAAAAAAGCTTCAAATCAAACCAAATCTTTGCTTGAAATCGTTGCAATTTATGGAGCCAGATTAACAAGATGAAATTATCCTCATTTTTCAAAAATAATCCAATAAAATTAAAATTCACGGTGAAGAGCTAAACATAACTATCCAACATTGTAATTAAATTATTAATAGTTATGATCCCAAAAAAATTACGGCCTTTTTTTTGCTTGTCCCCATCATGTTTCAAAATAGAGGTTCTCCGTTCTCATCCATATCAACTCCGATTCCTGGGTTCAGAAAAAAATCAGGAGAACAAATTGTATATGAACCCGAGCCTCGTAATCCGAACTATCGTTATAGCGGTACACACCAGGGGATATCAGTGTTGTAAATCGGGAATAAAAATTAAAAAAAAATTATACTAAATCAATTTGAAAAATTTGCCGTTATGTCTTATGAGATGATGTTCAAAATTTCGTTTTGCCGATATCCATTATGATCCCCGGGTTCATATAAAATTATTTTTGCTTTGAAAAGAATAGGGATTTAGATTCTTTATGACCCCGGGCATCGTAATGGAAACATCTGACTTGACGTTTTTTGGTTGGTCTTCAAATTTTCTGAGCCGTATTATCAGGAGTCAAATTGTGAAATATGACACCAGATTGATCGAAATCCCCTGAAAATACACGGCGAACACATGAAATTGGCGTCAGTACCTTTATCATGAAAAATAAATAATACATTTTTTATGTATTTTTTTAGCTAAAAATACCTTCCCATGAAATTACTACTGTCGTATGCGTTTAAGAGGACAGAAAAATTTTTGTCATTTTGTTCACCTGAAAACGTGTCGTTTTGTCCATTTAACAAATATGTCACTAAAAATCTACAAATAGCGCTAGAGAGCTAAAAATGCAAGCCAAATGTTCGCAATACTTAGACGAAACTTTTGACAAAATTTGGGAGTAATTAGTCACCTGGTTAAATTTTTATTAAAAAAAGAAGATTTTCAAGAAAAAGTTGGAAATGTTAATTTAAATTCGAAAAGCTCCATTTTAAAAAACTTTAATTCGATTACCTTGAGAGTTTAAATGCAAAGTAAAATTCGAAATTTGAAAACTATTTATTTATATTACTGCACATTTTTAATTTGTTACTTATGATATCATAATAAAATCAGACCTTTAAAATATTATTTTTATCTTTCCAAAATAAAGGATCTTCCTTGGCATATTTATCGGGAATTTGAATAAGCTCTGGATTTCTAGTAATCACAAAAATACTTTGAAGTTTTTCGTCAGTAATACGAATATTGTGCAGATAACGCTGGATTGTGTTCACATAACGAATCGGGATTGTACGATCTTTCAAGGTGCAGACGTTACAGCGAGGTTCATCGCGTTCTTTTCGCTGACGCCGCTCACACATGAAAAATTCGAATTGAGCTTTATTTCAGTTTTCAAATTATGTCCTTGTAATTTAAAGTTTGGGTTCGATTTTTGTAAGAATGGTATTTTATTTCGGCGAGATAGCCCAAACTAGGACATAAGTTTTTTTTTAATTTTGGGTCAGCCTACACATTTTTAAACTAAAAATTTCAATTTCCGATTTAGCCGCAAACTTATCAGTTTCTCGAAGAAAACACGAAAAATAAATATAAAAGTCGGAACCAGCTCTGTAGTGAACGTAGCTTGAAAAAACGTAGCTTATATTATGGGCCTAGTATAATTTCTAGTTCTGATTTCATCGAGATAATACAGCCTTTTAAAAAATCGAACCTAGGTTACTTTCTGAAATAAAATTTCTTATATCGATATTTTATGGAAAATCAGGATTTGGGTCGTTTTTTGATATAATCATGAAATTTTCTGTCGTGTTTGTCTAAAAGGACATGTTTGATTTTGTCTTATTATCCAAGTATGCACTGAAATGTCGTAAAATAGCACTAGAGAGCTCAGAAAAAAGCAAGCCAAATGTTTGCCTCTTAAAACAGTTTGGTAGTAATCTGTCAAATGTGCCATTGTTTTAAAAAAAAAACAAATATTCAAGAAAATTAAAAAAAAATTGTTTTATATAACTACAGCATACATAATATGTATTACATATGATTTGTTTATAAGAACAACTGAGATGTTTCCATATTGCCCTCATAGACGCACAGTATTAAATTTTAAATCAATATATTATAAAATTATTAATTGTCCTTATAGACGAAAAAGTTTTTAAGAATGACGGACAAATTTGGGCCATTTTGTCCTTATAAAGAAAAACGACAGTAATTCCATTTACAAAATTGAACTAATAAGGCAAAAACTTTCCTTCTATGGAAATAGTAATTTCCGTGATATTATCATCCTGATTGCTCATTTCCGCCGAGTAAATAATATGCACAGCAGGGCGCCAAGCAAGCAATAATTTGACACTGAAAATTTTTGAATCTCGTTTTTTCCATTCTTTAACAATATAACCTTCCCGTAGATGACAGGCTATCACACGAGATAACGGAACGTTCAGGATGCGGCGACGAAAATCTTTTTCAAAAAGAATAATTTGTTTCTTTTGAATGATATCTCGGCCGTAGGACAAGTTTTCGGACTTGTGCCATCTACGAATAGTATCTTATACAGGCTTGAAAACAGCATTTATTTAAATTAACTTTCTGGCAAAAACAAATTTACGATATGTTTCAAATTTTTAATAATTTTTTTATTTATGCATGAAAACTGGGTCGTTTAGATGTTCCTAATTCGTATTTTAGTAATGCTGCTGATTCGATCAGATTATTATGGTCTTTGAAAATAAAAATTATTGTCTGATAAATCAGTGATAATGGATTTTTTTAAAATAATTTTGGCTTTGGCCAAATTTTGGTCGTTTATCCTTATAGACGATTTCCTGATGGGCGAACTTGACAGTACTTTAAATTTGACCTCATTAAATTCACTTTGTAATTAGACTCAACAAAAAATATTCTGATATTTGACCCCAAAAAATTAAAAAAATTTTAAAGTCATTTTGTAATTTGATCCCAGTTTGTTCAAACCCTAACTGAAACATCCCAATAAATATCTGAATCCGGAATATATCTGCTACAATTGATTCCCTTCTGGAAACTCCAGGAAAAAATGCCCCTTGCCAAAGGATTAATAATCTGGTCATCCGTTCTATTAAGATTCCACCAATCAGGAGGCCAATTTTTTCTAGTTTTCAAATCCATCATAATATACATTCCCTGAGTCGCAGACGAAATAAACTTCAGCAAATGCTCATTGGGGACAAAGCCAAAAGTATGGTAAGGAGATGATTCGACAGCCTGAATAAAACTACACGAAATTGTTTGGTTTCGAAGTTTGCTCAAAATATCACTAATCGAGGCCTCACCGGGCACAGTACTACCATAACCACGATTACTTGAGCAGCTTATATTGTTTAATAAAAAGAGTAAATTTTGAGACATCTTTTGGAAATATTAATTAATAAAAAATCATGCTATTAAAGAATGATCTAAAATTCATAAGATATGCGCTTTTTGAGATTAATATTTATGGTGTTAACTTTCAGTTGTTTCCGTAAAAAACGTGTTTTTACATCTAGGAGTTAAAAAATGAAAAAAATCATATTGGTTATTTTTTTCCAGAGATCATCTGCAATATCTCGAAAAAATTTAAATTTATCAAAAAATTTTCTGTTTGAATTGATTTCGACTGAAAATTGCATCCAAATTGTGCATTGTAAGTTGTTCGAAAATATTAGTCGCATCAAGAAAATTTAAATAGATTCATTTTGAGAGAAAGATTGATAACATAAAATTGCACCAAACCTTTTAAAATTAAAATACGGAGAACTTTCAGGGTGGGGGTTTAACTCTTTTCTCTCCGTTCTAAAGCATTCCAAAATCGAAAAATTTCAAAGTATAAAAAAAATTAAAAATAATCGGTTATTAGATGAGAAAAGTATTTCTTTTGGATGTTATCAGTTATTACTAATAGTAATAAAAAAGCTGTTTTTATAATTTTTTTACCAATGTTTTGTTGGAAAAAATTTCCCAGCAAATTTTTAAGTAAAATTAGAACTGTAGAATCGCCTGAAAAATGAATTTTATTCAAACGGCTCCTGATAGCTGTTTCCGTCGAATAAACATCAGTGCATCCATCTGTGATTATAACAATTCCAGCTAGACAATTTGATGGCAGCAACTGTAAGGCCAACATTCCAGTCCTAAGCATGGGCACTAATCCTAACAAATGGTTTGAAAATTTTATGATTTAAATTTCGAAATCATGCTCATAAATAGTTTTCGTATCGAAAAGTACCATGTATCTACCGGGTTTTCGAAAAATTTAACGAATCGAATATTTAAAATGAAATATGACACTTTTCAATGTCATATTGCACGATTCACATAGAAGAAGTTACAACTGGTGCATATCGAAGAGGATACTGACGTACATACTATTTTATGAAAAAAAAATCCTCTTCGATATGCTTAGCGTATGCAGCGGGAACTCTACAGACTAAAAAATGAGCCCTCTAGTGGTGATAAAATGAGTTCTAAACCCTCATTCTCAGCACTGACCTACATTTTGCGCATTATGAACTCAATTTTTTTGTTCGAAAATGCCGCTTTAAATCGGTATCATACTGGACATAATGCCAAAAAAAGTTTTTTTTTCTTTTTGGTTTTGATACAGTAATTTTTTTTTCGGTGATTATTTATTTTTCCATCAAAAATTTTAAAATTTGCCCGCACTACACCCTAGCTGTGCTTCCCAAATGGTAACTTTTCCTATTAGTATCTTGAAATATTACACCAAAATACATTTTTCGATTCCTGATATGTTTAACAGACAATTTAATACATGTCCTTATCTTTACGAGATTAAATTTATTTGTTTGAAATTTTTTGATGACAAATTGTATAAAATAGTAAAAAATAAACCATTTTCCTTCGTCGCTGCTATCGGTAACTTCGTCAGTATCATGTGATACGACTTCAAATGCGATATTGATCTGGGATTCAATGGATTCTATCAAATCGGGAAGAGTTTCTTGATTCAGAACTCTTCCCTGTTCAAAAACTAAATGACCATTTTTCTCGCCGAGAAAGCCAAGAACAGAACAGAATAATTTTGGCTGAAACGTAGCGTCATTGTCAAATTGACCAGGGACTTTAAAAGGTCGGATAACTTCATGAATAAAGATTTTGAAGGCGTCAATCATTTCGTCCACAATAACCAAAGATGTCAGATTATTAATTGCAATCGCTTAACAGAATTAAAAAATGTTCATTGGAAGTTTTCTTGAAATATGACCCCAGAAAGTTTAAAGATCTTTGGTAATCTTTTGCTGATTCTTGAAATATCACGAACAATTTTCATTCGATTAATTGTAAGAAAGTTTGAATCAGGGGTCATATTTCATAAATAAAGAATATGATTCCGAATATTAATCACTGTATCGGCTGACCCGATTCGGGTCAAATCAAATATGATGCCCGTCCCAAAAAATATGGGAGTTTCGCTTTAAAAAATGTAATGCTTCATATGAGTAATGTGCGTAGGTTGTGATGTCACTGTTAACGAAAGGGTTATAACGGAGCATATGTTCAGGTTTTGAAGCGAATCTCTCGAAATAAAATAAAAATTGTCTCGGGATGGGCATTATCTGCGACATATTAAGAATATTTTCTGAAAAAATTTAATTGAGTCACAAACTCAAAATTTCCTAAATTTATAATTCAGTTCCTGAAGGGGAAAAATCAAAAATAAAAACATATCTGTAACGTTGAAAAAAGAAAACGATATCTGCATGTTCGCTAATCGCATATCTTTCAGCATTTAGTGGCGTCTGCCCTATCACACGAATGGTGTCAGAATCACTGACAGTATTATTCCGCTCAAAATTGGGTAAAGATTAAATACAAAAATCCGGGTCTATGATTTTGGTTTAAAAAATTACATTTTTGTTCGTTTTTTTAAATACCTAGATAATATTCATATTTTGCTATGAAAAGTAAGCACGCATTTATCAGAAATACAAGTAAAATACAGATTTACGAAATGTTTAATTTTTTGAGTCGCTCGCTAAACTAGTACCAGTTTTTAAAGGTGTTTTTGAACTTCTGCTTATATTTATGACAGCCAAAAAAGTAGGTCACAAAAAAAAATCGAAACATACTTTTGTATTTCTTTACATATAACGCCTCGAATTATTATGGTTTTTGAAATACCTAAAAAATAACAATTTGAATAAATGTACCAAAAATGTATAACCCGATTCTTTTGAATGAAAATCTATACCCTTCCTGAATAGATTCAAAAATCCATTTTGCCCTGGCATCTCTGGACACCCTAGTGTCATATTCGACTAGGGCAAAAACCTCCTCGACATCAATCGTCTCCTGCCGGTCAGACATTACGGACGTCACGGTGGGAGTTTAAACACCGTCACTACCATATAATCAGATTTAAAATGCTTTATAATGCAGGACAATCTAAATAAACTTTTAAATACAATTGATCATAGTTATTTTACCTAACTAGTTTCGAATTTATTTTAATTCATTTTCAAAGGTTTTTTGTTTCAGAAATTGGTATGAACAGTTTAAATACAAAATATAGGTTCTAGCAATAACTTTAGCAAAGCTTTTCGATGTACCACATGTTAAAAAGTTTCGGATCATTGCGGCCTTTCGCTACAGCCTTTCACATGAAAAAGTATATAAATTTTTCGAAAAAATAGTAAACCTTAATATTGTTAAGAGGGGGCCACTAAATTAGGTCAGGAATAAAATTTCCCCAATTTATTTTGATGTTTTTTAATAAAATATCCAATATTGGAAGAAGATTCTCAGCATGAAATTTTTATAAAGCCCTCTACAGTAGTGGTCAGCATTTTAGTCCTAAAAACAACAATTGCACTTTGAAATACGCTTGAAGAATTTTAATTACAAGCTCAATTCTTCTGAAACGATAAACTGTCGTTTCACAGAAAATCAGCATTATAAGTAAAATAAAAATTTACGGAATTTTTCATACAAAATTATACGATGTATTATACAAAATTTATTTTTTTGTTTGTTTTCAGGTATATTGAATGCATTTTAATTTAAAAAAAAACTTCGGTTTTATCAAATCATCTTCATATAGATTGTATAGAACAGATTTTTTTTGAGTAAAATCAACATTTAGGTGAAAAAATCGATTATTTTTTGTTAATTATTAATTTTCAATTATGCGAACGTTTTTGAGTATTCATTATCAAGCATTTAACATTATGAGTTTTTAACAGAAAAAGTACACAAAGTCAAGTTCAGCGCAGATCTAGATTTTTTATTGAGCGTCATTTAGGGACGATCACCTCCTGAATATTTAAAACTTTCGTGGCGAAAATTATTGATCTCAATTATAGACTTCTTTGTTTTCAAGTTAGAACAGTTCATTAGTAAAACTAAGTTAAAAACACATATATTTATTTTTTGGAAATAAAGGACAAAAATTAAGGCTCATTTAGCGACGATCACCTCCTTAATGTTTAAAATGAAGCAAAAAACTTTCAGATCATTTGGGCTCCTTGTGCAAAAGTAATTTTAAAAAATTTGACGAGACTCATTTTTCTCAGTCAGAAGTTTCTCTGTGATCAAATTAAGATAGTTCGTTACTAAAATTATAATATTAAAAAAACACAAATATTTATTTTTCCACGGTGTCAAATGTCACGAACGTATGACTCACCAGAAAACTTATTTAAAATGCGTCACGATGAGTAGCCGATGAGTAATGCCTAAGGCTACAGTTTTATTGGTTTACCAAAAATTGTAGGTTGTTTTCAAAGTCGATGAAAACCACTATTCTGTAAAGTTATTGAAGTAAAATAAACGGAAAAAAAAGCTTTTTTTATTTAGTAAGAGATTTTAGAAAAAAAATATACCAAAATAGGGGTTTTATCAGGTAAGTGATTTTAGAAAAAATAAAGGAATAATATCCAGTGACTGGTTTTCGTACGATCCGACTAGAAATAAAAATCGGGAACTTTTGCATTTTTCTCTCGCCGTTGATAAATATAAAATTGATGATAGAGAGCAACACAATTTTAAAATTGGTGCTACATTATAGAAATTGGCGCTAGAGAGCAAAACCTCGGAAATTTCTATCTTTTTGAGTTTCATTCGGAATACAAAGGTCTAGACTGTCACCTATCTTTTGGGGTCGAAAAAAATGTCGAAAGTGTTAAAATTTTTTATTTCCATGTGATACATTACCTTACAGGGAGCAAAAAATTACATATCGAAGAACCTGCCTAGTGTAATTTTTATGTCAATCGTCTATGTTTTTATGTTGTTATTGACATAAAAATTACACTAGGCAGGATCTTCGATATAGCTAACTCGAAATTTTAACAGATTCTCTACAGTAGAGTTCGTTCGTTTCGTTCGGACAACCAAAATTTTCTCGAGTTATTTATATAAAAATGTTAAATTGAAATTACCCACGGACAGCCTAGTCTGGAATGTTATTATTTTATCACCCGAAAAATAAAATTTATCGATTTTGAGCCCGTTATTTTGAGAGATTATTAGCGCAATAAATGGTTAATCTCAGATTTAATCAATTAGATGACAGTATTTTTGAATTTGAGGTCGGGTCTAGGTCGCTCAGTCAATCATGAAAAGAATGATTATCGTCTCTAACCGGCTAACCAAAAGTTTTAATTTAACGCTATACTAAGGTAGGAACGCAAAAAAAAATTTGCCTGGCATACAGTATGTTTCTTTGTTAGTCCGGAAATGGCAACTTGCTGTGAAAGGCTTATTGGTGGGAATTTCATTCACAGCGAGTTGCCATTTCGGGACTTAATGAGAAACATACTGTAGAAAAATTATCTTCATGAAGTTTATATATATGGGTAGCACTTCCACCATTCCATTTTCGGCCAAAATCGACCAGTTAGGGTTGATTTTTCAAATGTAGGGATTTATGTGAAATTTTATTGCGCTTTTTGTGGTGAGCATATTTTTTTTCGAAAATTTGGGTTTTTTGGTCAAAATCGAAATATAATATGGGTCATATATGAAGGGTGTGCTGGGTCATATATGGGTTCTTAAGGGGGTATGCGACTCTGATTTAATAAAGGCCTTAGAGGCATTAAAAATGCTCCAAATTGATACGGGGTGATAATTAAGTGTACTAAGAACCAAATCATCAAAAATTTTTTTTCGAAATTTCCGCATTTTTTCGATTTTTTTCTAAGTATTTTTTGAAAGATGAAGTTAAAAAATAACGTTTGCTCAAAATTGACCACTAAAACTTCAAAATATCGACTTGACGTAAGCCAACTTTCTCATCAGTGTTTCACTGGCTTTCTTTTGAGCCTACTTTCGAAAAAATCGAAGCACTTTTTTTTTCGGAAATTTTTGGGAAAATGACCAAAAAAATCATATTTCGAGTTCTAGCTCGAAATTTCAAAAAAGCTCTCCNTCATAATGCTATGATTTTTTGAAAATTTTACGAGTTCAAAAAATAAAGTTCAGACTCAAATCTTCCCTATAATAGGCAAAAATTATTTTTATAAGTAGATGCTCATTAATTCTGGTTCAGCTAACGATATTAAGCAGAAAAAAGTAAGCCAACTATTTAATTTCGTATTTTAAATTGACTCCAGTATGCCGAGTTGATGCCCCCCCGTTAAGGCGCTGGTCATGTCTGATTTAAAATGATAATTAACTGTACTAAAAACCCAATCATCCAAAAATTTTTTTCGAAATTTTAGCATTTTTTCGATTTTTTTCTGAATATTTTTCAAAAGACGAAGTTAAAAAATAACGGTTACTCGAATTGGACCACTAAAACTTCAAAAACCTCGACTTGACGTAAGCCAACTTTCTCTTCAGTGTTTCNTTTTTTCGAAATTTCCGCATTTTTTCGATTTTTTTCTAAGTATTTTTTGAAAGATGAAGTTAAAAAATAACGTTTGCTCGAATTTGACCACTAAAACTTCAAAATATCGCCTTGACGTAAGCCAACTTTCTCATGAGTGTTTCACTGGCTTTCTTTTGAGCCTACTTTCAAAAAAATCGAAGCACTTTTTTTTTCGGAAATTTTTTAGAAAATGATCAAAAAAAATCATATTTCGAGTTCTAGCTCGAAATTGCAAAAAAGCCCTCGAGAATCTCTTACATATGTCCTAAGAAATACTTGATAAACATTTGAACCATTTTGCAAATATATCCTCGGAGGAGATAGATTTTGAAGTCTGCAATTGTTAAAAATCGTCGGTTATTTGGCGTTCTAGAATTGTCAGTCGCCGGATCGAAAAAAGCTCTCCATTAAAAATGTATATACTACCGTTAGCGTGATCTGTGAAAATTTGAGCTCAATTGGATATACCGTCTGGAGGAGATAGATTTTGAAAATGTCACCTGTTACGATACTGTACCTATTGGTGTAATGGTCAAAAATATTTGTGATGTACTTTTTTGCAAGATTATGGATAGATCTACAAATTAGCATTTCGGTTTTTTCTCATGAACTGTTAGTTTTCAGTATATTTCACCGACCGAAAATGTCAAATCAGAGTCGCATACCCCCTTAAAGGGGTATATCTGGATAATTTGACATATTCACGGTGATATATTCTGAAAACTAACAGCTTATGAGAAAAACCGAAAATGCTTATTTGTAGATCTATCCTAATCTTGCAAAAAGTACATCACAAATTATTTTTGACCATTACACCAAGGTACAGTATCGTAACAAGGTGACTTTTCAAAATCTATCTTCCTCAGACGGTATATCCAATTGAGCTCAAATTTTCACAGATCACGTAACGGTAGTAATATACATTTTTAGGAGAGCTTTTTTCGATCCGGCGACTGAACAATTCTAGAACGCCAAATACCGCGATTTTTAACAATTGCAGACTTCAAAATCTATCTCCTCCGGGATATGTTTGCAAAATAGCTCAAATTTTTATCAGTATTCCTCGAAATTTTAAAGAGATAAAGGAGAGTTTTTTTGCAATTTCGAGCTAGAACTTGAAATATGATTTTTTGGTCATTTCCGAAAAATTTCCGAAAAAAAAGTGCTTCGATTTTTTCGAAAGTAGGCTCAAAAGAAAGCCAGTGTAAACACTGATGAGAGTTGGCTTACGTCAAGTCGATATTTTGAAGTTTTAGGTCAATTCGAGCAACGTTGTTTTTTAACTTCATCTTTTAAAAATACTTCGAAATGCGAAAATTTCGAAATTTTTTTCTGATGATTGGGTTCTTAGTACACTTAATTATCACCCCGTATCAATTTGGAGCATTTTTAATGCCTCTAAGGCTTCATTCAAAAATTTTGAAAATTTTCTAGATTTTTTGTCAAAAATTTTTGGAACTATTTTTTTTGAATTCAAAATCAAAAATGATCAATATTGGCTACCTTTATTTTTTCTCATATGTCTCTGTTTCCGTTTTGGTCGACTTAGGTGACAGTCTACAAAGGTCATTTGAAAAAAATATATTTTGTAAAGTTATTAAAGTCAAATAATCGAAAAAACTATTTTTCTTCAGTGAGAGATTAAAAAAATCGAAAAATGTCCGGGATGTACCCTAGTTTGGATAGGGAAATGTCTAGTGATTCGTTTTCGTACGATCCGACTAGAAATAATAATCAGGGAACATTCAATCTTCCTGGTACTGAAAATGATGAATCGGACGATGTAGAGGTCATTTTACAAATTCCACAAGAAAACTTAAAAATCAGTATTGTTCATTCTAATGGATCTATTGAAGACATTAAAGAAACGGATTTTAAAAATACACTAGAGGCAGCGTTTCAAATCGGAAATTACGATTCGCGATCGAAAGTTCAACTTAGTATATCGAAAATCCTCCCTACTGCGCCGTTTACACCAGTAGGCGTAACTATGGAGCCAGTGTCCAATCAGAATACTCGATTGTCGACTTAATTCAGAATCCCGATATTTCATTGGTCACTTACGCCTACTGGTGTAAAAGGCGCAGTAGGGAGAATTTTCGATATAACCGGTATATCGAAAATCCTGCCTAGTCGTCGATTTATCTGGAGCCATAACTTTGATAAAGTGGCCAATTAAATCGCGGGATTCTTGAATTGAGTCGACAATCGGGTATTGTGATTGGACACTGGCTCAAAGTTATGACGCTCGAGATAAATCGACGACTAGGCAGGATCTTCGATATACTGAATATCCTTTTTTTAGAAGCGATTTTGAAAATACAAAGTTTTGACACCTTTCTTTTTATTGGCTTAGAAGTGACTTTTAAGTTAATGAAATAATTTCATCACAATATCCTTGCTGATCAATAAAAAACGCGGTGTCAAAATGTTTTTTTTTAATCGAAATTAAAAAAGAGACATACTGTAAAAATAATTCCTGAGAAATTTAGTCGAGAACAAAGTTTCTCCATCAATCTTATGATTTTGGATACACTGAAAACCGGAAATTAAAATTTTCTTTCGAAATTTTTAGCAACTGCTATCTAAAATTACAGGGAGCTCTATATCGCTGGCTCAATATTGCCAAGTTTGCGAATATCGCCGAATAAAACCTACGCAATTTCAAAACTTTCAGCTAAAATCCTGCTAGTGCCAATATCGCCGCAATTGCGTTGGCGTTTTAGGTTTTCATTATAAATTACTTTGGGTAATAAATTACCTCATATTTCAAGATTCAATTTACTTAATCTATTTTTTTTTTATTATTGTATTGGGTTTGGCGGAGTACTCAATTCTACATTTCGAACGCTCACGCGTTTTTTTTAAACAAAAATTTAATTTCTGTCTCAATATCGCCGAAAGTGCCAATTTTGTCGAAAGTGCCCTATATCGCCGAAACATTGGCGATATTGGCCATCTCGGGAAGACCACGCTTCTGATTGGCTTCGAAGTGACTTTCTTCGTCAATCAAAACAAATTTTCAGCAACTACTTTTTATCCACATGCTTTTTGAAAATCTGATTAAGTGCCCCTTACAATTCTCGATAATGCATCCAGTCCGCCTACTTTGAACCTAGGCTCTATGTTTTTTGACCTCAAAGAGTCCTTATTCTGTCTCCATTCTGAACTCGAAAAATTCATCTTTGGAGGCCCAAATGGACCGATTGAAAATACCGACTATCATATTGTGATAGAACTAGCAGACGCCCCAGATGACATTCTTATTGCTCTCACTTGTATTTTTATGGCAAACTGTAAATATAAAAATTTATTTATTGATGAAAACGCTGAGCAAAAAGAAAGAGATATTGGTACGTAACTTTAAAATACATTTTATCGGTCGATCAGATCGACTCGGTCTTGTGCTCTTAATTGAAGATTTATTGAGATAAAATGTCACATAATTAGTCAAGAAGACTTTTGCGATTTCAATTATTATCTTGATTTTCTGATGATATTTTTGAAATGCTCTGCGAAAATCATATGTCATTTTTTCCTTCAAAATTTTAGAATTTTTTTTTTAATATATTGCTCGCCGAGCGTGTTTCCGTCGAATAATTGTCAAAAGCGGAATGTTTTCATCTTCTAAAGAAGTGAAATTTGAAAAACTGCCTGAGATGAAGTTTGGCCTACCACTTTTACAAGTTATGTCAAAATTTCAGCTAATTCCGACATAAATCCTGGGAGGAGATAGCTTTACCCTTTTGGCTTAGGTCCGCTTGTGTTGCTTATGTGTGAAGGAGTGTATGCATACAAAACAAATAGTTCTACAAGATGGCTAATCTGAATTATATTCTTAAAGCCCTGTATGAATAATTTTTTATCGAGGAAATTCAATTCCAGTGACCAGTACCCCTTGACCTACTTAAAACCAACCGTTTGAATAAAAATGTCAAAAACAGTGAAAATCCTAAAAAATTTCTGGCTATTAAAAAAAAGACCGATTTTCACTTTTAACGTTTCTTATTTAAAATCGTCTTATGCATTACGCATTCATATTTTGTTGCCAACGCGTTTTTAGAACATTCGACTCCATAGTTTATAACGAGCAGTAATAGTGCTGCACTGTACGTTTTCTTTTATCATATTTTTAAGTCATAATCTAATTTTAGGCGACAAAGTAAATTACGTCTTAACCCAGAGTGCCGAAGCTATTGGAAAAGGATTACTTTGGACTGGTGAAAGGACAAATGAGCTTATAGGCTCAAGTGCAAAATCTTACGTTAGTAATAATCCTTCTTTGGCGCCAAAACCGATCTCAAATAATGTGAAAAAGGGAGTAGAATATGCTGCAACTGGAACAAAATATGTTGCAAAAGGTAAATTTGGCCCTATGACTTATTACGAATTTGAGACCGTTTGAAAATGATATTATTTCTGAGATATTTAGATGTAGAAAGCAAATTGTCAAAATAATGAGCGAGATATTGCTGCGCTAGGCTGTTATCGGTTTTTCAGCATTGGAAATTTATGATAGTTATGGAAAAATGAAAACGTACAATTTGTTCAGAATTTTTTTTCGAAAAATAACGGCTTCTGATTGACTAAAAATCGATTTACTCCAAATTCCTGCCCTACACTTGAGATTCTACCGGAGTTGATGTGTGGAATCTCGACAACTCCGCGAAACAGTTTTTAGTAATTTTTTCGCAAATTAAATAATAAATCTAGGCACGCCTACGCATTAATGATTTTTTTAATTTAAAATGGCATTTTCGATCAAAAATAGTGAGAATTCGAATTTGGTGTAACGAAATAAAATGATTGCCACACTTTTATCAACCCAAATATAACTTTTGATCGACCAACCGAGGAGGTCGAAAAAGACCGATAACAGCCTATGCTGCGCCCTTTACGTATTCTATCTTTCTCATATTGATACCTGAAGTTTAAAAACTAATGGTGAGGCTTTAAAATTAGTAGTAAATTTATCTCACACAAAGTACACGGGTTAAGGGATGGTGCTTCCTACATTTTCTGCATTTTTTTGTCATAAAAATGCACCAAATCATTTTTTCGTTTGTTTTGAGCAAACTTTGAAATCTTTTTTTGCATATATTGTAGAATAAATATAGCACTAATCCACAAAAACGCTCCTATGAAGTTTTGCATACTGATTCTACAGGCTATGTTAAAATTTATTTTTATTTCATTATAAAACCTTGGAGAAGATAGATTTTCAGTTATGGTTTATGTCTTCATGTATCGCTTATGTTTCAAGGAGTGTATGCATACAAAAAAGTTTTGGCACATTTTTTACGCAAGCTGAATGCTAGTTCTACAAACTAGCTAATCTGAATAATATCCTTGAAGCTTTGTTTGGCTGTTGTTTCATCGGGAATATGTCAAATTAGGAACCACCATACCGTATGGTCCATACCCTTAAGTTTTATAATACATTATCAGCCCACTTTTTTCACTACCCCCTTAACAATTGGAGGTACAGTTTATTCACAATTTTATTTACAGGCACTGGATATTTAGCATCTGCGATTGGATCTGCCGCAAGTTATGTTGGTAAAGAAATTGCCAAGAATGTGAATCACAGTTATGGTGATAAACTCAGTGGTGAAAAGTCCGGGGGTACAAAATGGACACAAGTCGGAAAAGTTGCTACGGGTTTCCTTCAGAGCTATGGAGTTATCTGGGGTGCATTAGAAAAGGTTTGAGAAATTAGCATACTTTTTCCCGATTCAATTTATTTGAATTGGACCCGAACTAACTCAAAATCTCTCTATGAAATTAAAACTCTAATATGTTTCATTTCAATTCATTTTGAGGGGTCAAAGTTTGACCGTCAAATCTTTTAAAAGATATTTTGATCGACAAAAATTATTTTTAGTTTTAATTCCTATCATCGTATTTTTACAAAGATATGCTGTCGTTTATACAGAAATTTCTTGAAAATTCCAATAAATTTTGTTGTAATTTTCCCATTTTCGCAACGACTTATCCGATTTAGTTCTTAGAAAGCTCAAACTGACCACACATATCTAGTGAATAATAAAATAACAGTTAGTCCGAATCGTACCATTTTTCGATTTTTTTCTGAGATTGGTGAAATTGTTTAATTATCAGTTCTTGTCGAAAATTTGGAAACTAGGGTCTGATTGAACCATTTTTTGTTAATTAATATTTTTCTAAATATTTGTGCTCAGGTTGAGATATCTTAGAGCTCAATCAGATGAGTTGTTTTCAAATGCCGAATAAAATAAAACTGTTGGCTGAAAAGTGGCATAAAAGCCCCAGCAAGTACCGGAATAGATAAAGTACAGGTTGAGTCACCAAATTATTATGGCTTTAGCTGGACTAGATGTTCGGATATAAATATTTGTGAGTGTGTGATGGTGAGCAATCAAAAAGCGTGGATCAGGATTTATCATAATGAAAAAACTAATTTTATGTTTAGACGGGAAAAATGGTGGCGATTGGCTCTCGGGATGCTTCCACAACTGTTGTGACTCATCGACATGGCGACGAAGCTGGCCAAGTTACTTATAACGCCATGGATGTTGGCGTAAATTTGACAAAAACTTTTTTTCATATTGAAGATATGGGAGTGAAAAAGATATGTAAAAATATTGCCAAATCATCTGGAAAAGAATATTTGCATATTCATCTAGAGCGACGAAAATCAGCAAAACTATCTCAACAAGAGCCTTTTCCAATCCAACAATAATTTTATTTTCATAAGCTAATGTCATTAACCCTCGGAGGCACAGAGCCATTTAAATGGCTCAACTATACTGATTCAGCCAAAAATGTATCCCCTTTTCACACTTTCCGGAATATCCCGGAACTTGCTCCGTTTCATGAAAGTTGATAAATGATTTCTTGAACCGGATTTTATTTTGGGATTTAATTTTCAAAAAATATCATTTAAATTTTAGAATGAAAAAATTTTGTTTTTGAAAAAAATATTTAATTTGTAAAAAGTATTCCACAGTATGACTCGTATGCCATATTTACCTTCATATAATGATAATCATGAAATATTTTCATTTTATCGAGAAAACTACCAATTTCTTATAAAGTATACTTTAAATCGTCAATTTCAAGGGGGTGGTGCTTACAAAAGTTACCGAATTATTTTTCAGAATGTATCTCCTCCCTGAGTTATCAAGGTACAACGATGATTCATGACTTAAATTAACCGGACAGAACGTGAACACATCAAAACAATATTTTGCACTAGTTAACATAGGGTAAAAATACTGTTTTTTGGTGATTGTGAAGCCAAATCCAACAATTTTACCCAAAACTCTTCGTTCTGATGTGCTCACATTTTGTCCAGTTAATTTAGCATGCGGTATATAAAAGGGGATCCGAAGACCTTTGTTAGAGATACCAATCTTTGATATCACTTGGTACTATACTAATTAGGAGAATGAGAGCGAGGTCACAAGTAACGCATGGGCGGCGAGAGCATTTACCAGTATCTTCGATAGTGGCCAAATTTATTTTTCCTTTCTATAATATAATATATAAATACTCGAAGTTGAGCTCTTTAAAGTGGCCATGGTGCCTCGGCGGAACTTTTCTTTCGGTGCCTCCAAGGGTTAAACATATTTGACGTAGCCTATGTTTTATCAAATTTCTTGGCTATATTTTTAACTCATTCATGCAAAATAATCATTAACACGCACGAAATTAGTGTGAGTCTCAATTTTGGGACTTAAAATGGCTACCAAAAAAGAGCTCATTAGTTATTTACTTATGCAGCATAAGTTATGCTACTGTTTTATGAGAGTTCAATCAAATAAATTATTGCCTATTCTGATACACGTTTTATTTCTTTAGGGAATGCATTCAAAAAAGAGGAACAATATATTGTGATATGATAGTCACCTACTGTATATTTTAATTGTTTTTGATAGACAGCATTGCCCAGACTTGTAAAGGGGTGCATTCTAGTGGGGATTTACTGGTTGATTCTCAATCCATATCTTGTTCCAACACTCTTGAATCAAAAACAATTTTGTATTGTACAATACGTACTATACAACTACGTATAGCACAATATAACATTGAAAACAGGTGGGGGTTAAGAGGATTCTGGGTGCTAACACAGTTATTGCTAAGGAGTTTTTTTGAAAATTCACGTTTAAAAACTTGTTAACTTCTTAAGGGTGATGCACGAGGTCCGCTCCACCAAACACAAGGCGGAGAAAGCGGTCCCTCCAAGACTGGTCATCAAGG
>SCLH01000600.1:144525-161616 GCA_004367855.1 Oikopleura vanhoeffeni
TAGTCAATATTTTTGAATTCGTGCAAAAGTTTTTGACATTCTGTTGCAGAATTGATTTTTATTGTTTGATTCAAAGATGATGCTTTGGAAGCATGTTGAAACTTAAATTCGTCATAATATCGTCTATTGTTTATGAAGATATTGTCGATGAAGATATTTTCGATGAAAATATTGAAGATTTCTGGAAGCGTGCGGTCAATGCGACAATTCTTAAATATTTAAATTGGGTGAATGTCACGGCAGAAAATCTGAACGTGGATTCCGAGTATGGACTCCGACTCGAACCGGTATCCACATCATCGGAATTTCAAACAGAAGACCGTTCAGATTAGCCCACTTGACCTTCTCACACACGAAGCTATTTTAAAAAAACGGTCTCGGAAAAAATATTTAAGTTTTCTTTATTTCGAAGAGTATAATTTTTCTTTATGAATCCAAATTTTAGTCATTTTATTTTAATATTACCACAAATAACACGTGAAACTCAACAACTATTACACGAACGTATTTTACAACATCGTCGTAACAAACAGGTTTTTAACACCTAACATAAAAAGGTGTACTAAATACTTAAAACATTTGAAAACAAAATATAGTGTTGTACCGAAACGCACAAAGTTATCCACGAAATGTTTTTCGAAGGTCATTTCTCATTTTCAGAAAAAAATCTACTTATTAAACACTTCGAAAAACATTCGAAGTGACTGTGCTAAACTGAGAAAACATCTTTGAATATAAGACCCAATAAATGTATGCATTGATATGTGTTTGTATACATCCAGATATCTTATCATTAATCGAGCTAGAATAAGTACTCTCTTCTGAGGCTGATTTCTTAGGTTGGCGAAAAATGACCTTTTCATAATTCAAAAATGTAATTTCGCAAAATATTGTAACTGATTAGCGCGTAAAATAAATCAACTTTCGAATTCTGTGCATCTTCTCATCCTGATAAGCTGTTTAGCCGAAGTAAATAAAAACTATTTCTTTGATAGAAAAATAAATAATTTTTTATGCTCAAAACCACATGAATATAATACAATAACACTTTGGAGAATAGGAGCAACTTTCGCAATTTTCTCAAAAATTTATAATATATTAAATATGATATTCGGTATCAGAACCCCTAGAAAGGTTTTGTCAAAATTGGTTTTCGTTTTTCTATAAATCGTGTTTTAAAAAATTTTCAAAAATAAAAAAATGGCATACAGTGGGTGTCACACAAGGTAGGAGGTCACTCTTCCCGCTTTTGTGCGGGAACCCACTTTTTGGCGAGTTCCTGCAATTATTTTTTTGTGCGGGAAACCAATGTTTGGCGAGTTCCGGTTTCCATTTTTGGTGCGGTAACCCGATGTTTGGCGAGTTCCCGTTTCCATTTTTTGTGCGGGAACCCGATGTTTGGCGAGTTCCCGTTTCCATTTCCCGTTCGAAAGCAAAAAGCAGGAACCCGCCAAAAATCGAGTTCCCGTTTCAAAAGCGGGAAGAGTAACCCAGGACCAGTTGGGAGCAATATCGCCGAATTTGCCGAAAAAAACCTACGCAATTTCACGATTTTACAGCTAAAATACTTCTTATGCCAATATGGAAAATGATGCCTAGTGGGCGTTTTTTTATCAGGCGTCATAACTTTGAGCCAGTGTCCAATCACATCACCCTATTGTCGACTTAATTCAAGAATCCCGCGATTTCATTGGTCACTTTCTCAAAGTCATGACGCCTGATAAAAAAGGCCTACTAGGCTGCCTAGTCTAGGCATCATTTTCGATATCGCCGAATGTGCCAATATCGCCGAATTTTTTGAGAATTAATTTTTAAGTGTCATGGATGACGTCATTTTCAGAATTGACTTTCGCAAATCTAGTCTTTTCAACTTTTATTGTATTGCCTTTGGTGGAGTATTTAATTCTACGCATTTTGGTGAGTTACGTCATGCGAATCTATTGTGAAACTTCTTATAAAATCCAAAAATTGTTCGACATATGACGTCATTTCGAGCGCCCATGCGTTATACATTTTTGGACAAATTTTTTTATTTTTGTTCCCATATCGTCAAATAACTTTTGGCGATATTGCCCCCCGTACGAAATATTTTTGATACCATCAAAAAGTGCTTTCCTGACCACGTAGCAAAATAAAACGAGTACCCAATTGCCTGTAATTGTCCATTTTTCATAGAAAAACCAACAAATAAAGAAAGTTTTATTGGCCTTATTTATCGACGACATGTCTTACATATTTTCAACCTATTTATTCTTGTGTCAGTCTGACATTCTGTCTCAACATTCAGAATGTTTTGACATGTTTCTGGTCAGCAATGTATATTTTGGTAATTTTAAACACCAGGGAGTTAAAATTTTGAAATGTCATATGTTGATATTTTGCAGAATTTACTCACGTACAACTTTTTTCCTCAGTCAATAATTTATCAGAAATCGGAATTCTGAATTCCTCTTTAAAAGCCGCGTAGGCGTGACGCTGTCCAATCATCGCGCTGTATAACTTATTTATTATTTCCCACGATCTTCAAGTTATAAAAATATAATTTTTGTCTAGAGAACTCCGAAGAAGAACTTTTTGCGTTTTCTTGCAAATACACTCAACACGATGCTCTGGAAAATTATGAGGGGGTAGTCGGGCCAATATTTGAGCTGTCAAAGCAAAATACAGCATATCTTCTCTCTTATTTTACTGCGAAAATATGAAATAAGGAATTTCTGAAGTAAAAAAATGTGTATCGATTTTATTGGCTCATCTAGCAAAAAGAATTTTTGGTCATTTTAAGAACAAGGATTTTTTTGTTCTCGATATTTTATTCAAAAAAAACAATGGATTTAAATTCAGCATTTTCATGATTTGAAAGTGATTGAGTCATCCAGTTCTAGAAGACGCAAATTACGAGCAACCCTAGTTTTTGTTAACGGTTATCTCCCAGGAAATTGTCGATTCGGAGTTCAACAACCACCCGCTCAACCACAATGACCGGTCGAGGTTGAAGGTCATTAAAATATTATCAACAAATGATAAATTATGTACACCAAAGGTGCTAGAGAGCAAATAGCCCTAACTTCTGTGTGCAGAAAAAAAGCTACGCTAGCTCGTAATTTGGTTCGAATATTACGGGGACTTGATTTTTTGAGATTTTTCGCAGAAGTTTTACTTCCAGATAAATTATTTCGAAACTAGACATCAAATACAAATGTGAGATAAGCCAGTTTTTAGAAAAGTGTATTTTGCATGCAAAACACTTAACATTAAAATTAATTCGTATCTTGGGACAGATAATTTTTTTGGAAGTGAAATTTTAAATTTAAGGGGGTGGTGATAGTGATTTTGGGATTTCAGAGGCTTCGTATCGGATAGTTTTGAGATTTGGTGAGAATTCAGAAAATTGTCTGAATTTTAGTGAATCGGTTCTGTTTTTTTCGATTTTTTGCCTCAGGGGTCAGCAATCTGGTTGAATGTGACAATTTTGAATATGAAAGTGAGAATAAGAAAATTCAATTGCCGCCAAATGATTACTTGAGTACTGTTTGCTGGAAACGATATAAGCAACTTTGTTCTGATTTCGAACAGAAACGGTGCTAGAGATCAAAACATAATTTTGATGAAAAACTTTAATTTTTGTCTAGAATCCGCTGTGTTCAAAATCAGACCATAAGTGCTAATATCGTTTCCAGCAAACCGCGGTTAACCGTACCAAAGGAATCTTTTGGTGGCAATTAAATTTTCACTTTCATATTCAAAATTGTCGATTTCGCGCACTGTTTTGTCGATTTACAGCCAATAGGCGGAAATTCAAAAAAAATACGACCGATTCGATGTTCACCACCCCTTGGGCTTGCTATATTCCGAAAATTACGTTCCTTGCATTTCCACAGAAAAAGCCTTATATCAAAACGTCGAAAAACACCCTTTCGGCACATTCAACTAGATTGCTGACTCCTAAGGCAAAAATCGAAAAAAAAGAACCGACATGTCACTTGATTACTATATAAAATTGGAAATACTAATAAAAAGTGTATTCATCTGCTTTTATTTGAAAAATAAGCCATTTTTCAAAGAAATTTGTGATTTTTTCATCATTTTTTTTTACTTTTTTATAAATGACTTTTGATTGATGATATAGATCTAATCGGATTAAAATGTGACCTAGGGTAGATACTTGTGCGTTGGTACCAATAAAAATAAAATTTGTGAAGACTACGATGAGCACGTGATATGCTTCACTTTGGTTTTCCAACTATATTTTCAAGAACTAAAAATCAAAATTCTAGAATTTGAAATGATTGATGCCAAAAAATAACTTTTCAACTTCTTATTGCAAAAGTAATCGGAGCTTCAACTACCTTGAGCTTTCTGTAAACAACGTCCAAAGTATAGCCGATATATCCTTGGCGGAACTTTTTTTCTGTGATTCCAGGGGTCAAGTAATCCTGGGTCTTAAAATGACCAGAAAAAATTCTCTACAAGATGAGACAATAAAATCCATACCATTTTTCATTTTTGAAATTCCTTATTTCGAATGATCTTACTAAATCTATTGTTTTTCAGATTATTTTAATTGCGTTGGTTGAACTAGAACTACATCGCTTGGTTAGTTATGTGGGCAGAGGAAAAAACAAAACTCATCAAGCGCCGTCAGATGCGGTAGCTTTGGGAAGTAGAACCGAACCAAAATCAGCTTTACCCTCAGTTTTAAGGGCAAATCCGACACAGGATAGGGGATTTTATTTTGCCGCATTATTTGAAATAAAACACTGGTTTCAGGTTGAACTCTCTTTCTTAATTAATTAAATTGGGTTATATTTCAAATTTTTAAAATGGGGTCATATTTTTAAATTCCGTTTTTATACTTTGGGTTATAGAAATTTCCTTATAACTAAGGTGCGCACCGGGAAACCCAATGAGCCGATTGTTTCAAAAACAAAGTTGAGATTTATCAAAAGTTTTTGAAAAAAAATGGTTCTGTTCGCCCAACTGTAAACAGTGTGGATACCCCATTTACTACTGAGAGGCACTTTGGTTGGTAAAAGGATATCTTGGCCATTTTTTTGAAATTCACGAATTATAAATAACCCTAAAATAGATTCGAAGTGCTCTAAAAAAATCAAGTGGGTATGACGTCCATTCTCAACTCCGTGGAAGTAGCTCTGATTTGACCTCTCTTGAAAAGCATATAAAACCGATAGAAATTGAATCAAACCAGCTCATTACAAAAGTCTTAAATAGTAACCACGAAACGACCATTGGTTATTTATTATATGCATTTACAAAATTAAAAACTCAACGACACCCCCACCAGCCTAAGGTTGACAATGTTCTCACTTCTGGAATAACGTGAGTTTAATTTATTATTATTCAAGGTCCGGACTCTGGAGACACCCAAACATTTTTCACTATTTTTGGCTTTAAAATGTATCTCCTCCGAGGTTTAGTTTCAAAATGGGGCCAAAATTTTTTAAAGTACACTTTGTTGTATTTCTAAGGATTCTCGTGCATTTTTTTCCTAAATTTCGATGCAGACTTGAAAATATGATTTTTTCGAAAAAAAATTCAAAAAAAATTGTGCTTCAATTTTTCGAAAGTAGGCTCAAAAGAAAGCCACTGAACATAAAATTGGCTTACGTCAAGCCGATATTTTTAAGTTTTAGTGGGCAAATAAAAAAATAAAATATTTTTGACTTAATTCTGAAAAAATACTTGATCGGAAATACATTTTTTAGACATCCCGAAGCAATTTGGGGCACTCTGATTGCCTCTCAGTCTTCCTCAAAATCAGACACGCACAAGCGGTAACCGTCGGCATAAAAGCTATTTTAAAAGACGATTTACAGTAAAACCGTGTGTCATCAACTTGGAAAAATTTGATAATTTTTGTATAGATACACTCCTCAGTACGTTACCTTTACGAGACTACTTATTTAAAACGGAGAAGCTATAAGTTATAGCCTATAAGTTATATAGGCTATAACCTTTTACATTTTAATTTGAATTAAACCAAAATTTTCACATGCTGTAAAATCAGTCTGAAAAAAACCACCTAGGCAAAAGTTCTGAGGAGCTTTTTGTCCATAAGTGCTATATTTTTTCTTGAGCCATTATGGTGTAACATCATTGGTGTTATAAAAAGGTCGAAATGGCTCAAAATCTCCAGAAGATCCCGTAATAGATATACCTATTACTGTAAATGGTCGATGGGACCTTCTTAGGCTGTCACCCGTGGATGCTAAAACAGAGGATAAGAAATGAGTCAAAAATCTGAGGATTTTGGAAAAATTCGAAAGAAAAATATTTTTGAAAATTTTTTGATCATAAGCCAATTTTTTGCTTATACAGCAGGGTGCGGCGTAAAGTTATTTTGTAATTAACCAAGGAACATATTGGATACAAAAAATTTTTATAATTTTGTATTTTTTTTTCTCAGTCAAATCAGCGGGCGACAGGCTTTAAAATCGATATAAACTTTTCAAAACTGAAAATAATGATAAAAATCCTATTTCATCAATTTTTTTTCAGATTTTTATCGTTAAAAAAGCCGACTATATTTCAAAATGATACAATTCGTGATGCTATTTACAACCTTATCAAAACGGAAGGTTTCCCACCGAGTGCTCGAATGAAGGGTTCAGAATATCAGCAACTGGTTGTTTTTGCAATCAATTTACTCTGGTGCTCTCACAGAAATTTACAAAATTGGCCCCTAGACTAGGGTGGAAAATGCGCCAAAAAGTCGATTTTTTTAAAAATTGAATTTGTAATTGATTTTGCGACAAAAATACATGTATTGTAAATACAAAATTGTAATTTTCAATAATTCATTTTTGCGCTCCCCACAAAATTTTAACTTTTTTATGCTTTGTGGAGAACTCTGTGATTACGAGTTTTTTAAGCTCGGGCCTTATGTGAAGTTTACATGATTCCGTCGTTTCAAAACCCATGACCTGATAATAACAATTGAAAAAAACATGTCAAGGGTTATTATCGGTTCATATTGAAAATTAAAAAAAAATGTTTTTGGCTTTATTTATAGGTAGTTTTACAGAGGGCACGTTAATCCGCCTAAAATTATCAGCCTAAAAATAATCCGCCTAATTTTTACTTTTAAAAAAGTCAATTTTTAACTAAACTTTTTTAGAATTATGTTGTTTTCTGGCGTGCATGAAAAAAATAAATACCTTTACTGTCAAATTATTTAAAAAATTCAGTTCCCAGAACAATAAACCTTATAAATTTGGAGTACCAATTTTTCAAAAATTAGGCGGATTAACGTTCCTTCGTTTCACAGTGTTAAATATTGCCCTTCATTATGTAAAATTATTGCTCGAGAAAAAAAAGAAGGGTCTCGAGATTGACATCGAAAAAACGAAAACATTATAGGAAGAGTTTGGAGCCGGAGAACCAGGGGTAATGTTCAACCAATAATTATATAAAAAAAGTCCCAGGGGAATCAGTGGTAATAAAATGTTTCATAAAAAAAATTCGAGCCAGTTAGTGGTCAAAAAGTAGGTTTCAAAATAAGAGGTTTCAATTTGTCGATTTTCGCGAAGTAGGTCCTTCTAAGGAGACAAAACGGAGCGTACCTTAGATTTTTTTTTAGTTGAATTCTTTCGTTTGAAAGTTCAAAATTTCGCCGGTCCGAGCCCTAGTTATAGGTCAATTCATTTATAGGTGCGCGCTCATTGGCTACTTATAAAATCAATCTCGAGACACTTTTCCGGAGTAACGATTTTACATACTGGAAATCGGATTTAAAAAAAGGTCGAGATCGGGATTTCAGCAAATTCGCATTTTCCATCCTATTCTAGATTTTCTTCGAATTTATATTGACGATGCTTGCAAAAATCGCGAATGGGTCGATCACCCACTGTGTGTTAATTTCAGTGCAAATATTACCAGTAGATTCAGAACAAAGCAAATTCCAGAGGATAAAAGGGTGTGGGCAGTTGAATAATATAAACCGGCAGAACCGGTAGAAGTGCCCATTGTCAGATTTGATGAATCGGCATATGTAGAAGAAGTTGTATACGTAAGTCCTAAACATTTTTGGCCTACATACGATTTTTTAGAGCCGGTTTTTTAATTTTACCGGTAATTTTCGATGTTTTTTGTCTAAAAACAATACTCGTAAATTCCCGGTAATATTCGAAAACAAACAAGCTTTGTAGCGCAAAAGCCAGTCAAAACGTGTATTATGAGTCATAATTTATGACCCAAAATATCAGAAAAATCTTATGATTAAAACTTTGATTTTTTCAACTCATATCTTAATCTATTCCTTAAAAGCGGGTCATATTTCCAATTTCATTCCGTTTTATAAAAAAATTTGGTTAATTTTCAAAATAAGATCCTTTTTTCAAAATATGGTCATTTTTTTGCCACTTTTTAGTCAACATTTTTATATAATTCGGCTTTTGACAACGACCCATCCGATTGAGTTTTTAGATAGCTCGAACTGAGCACAAATATTACGAGAAAAATAAATTAAAAAAATGGTCCGAATCATACCATTGTTTCCAATTATTTAAGAAAAACTGATAATTAAACAATTTTAGTAATCTTAAAAAAAAATATAAAAAATGTTATAAGAAATATAAAATGTTATAAAAATTATCCACTAGATATTTGTGCTCAGTTTGAGCTCTGTAAGAACTTAATTGGGTAAATTGTTTGCAAAAGCCGAATTATATAAAAAATTGGACTTAAAAAGTAGAAAAAAGACCAGGAGGCCCCGTAATCGATATGGAAAATCGGGTCATATTTCGAATTTTGGAATTATATTTTAAATTAATATCCCTTTTTCGAAATCGGGTCATATTTCAAATCTTTAATTCAGAATATTATTCAAGAACAATTTCAAAAAAGAGCGACTCCAGATATGTTAAATCGAAACCTGGTGATAACTGCGGCCTGGTCTTGCGGCCTCTCATCTGTCCGTACTTTTCTTTGTGGAAAACTGGATGCTATTTTGACAAATAATAAATTGTTAAAAGCAGCTCAAGAAGCTTTATCATATTGCTGCACAAATATTGCGCACAATGAACAAGATAATATAGCTAATATACTCAATGTCCGCTGGCGCCAGGAAAAGATTAAAAACTGAATTACTGTGGTCCGATTTTTTAAATAGATCAATTTTATTGAATTTCTCAGGTCGTTTTTTTAGGTGGGCCACTTATTATTTCGACTGGGCGAACTAGAAAAGATAGCGACAAATGGTTTTCTGCATGTGAAACCTTTGAAAGTATGTTTTTTGGCTTCTTAGGTTGATCACGTGACCGGAAATCAGTCATCGAAATTGCTCAAAATGACCGAAAAAACGATTTTTTTGCGAGTTACCGGTGAACCGGTAATCACCGGAAGAAAAGAAAAATTTGCACTATCACGAATTCGGTTAAGATTCAGATGCAAAAAACCATTTGTCGCTATCTAGTCTTGTTCTCTTAGAACAGATACCCCTTAACGTGGCCCACCTAGAAAAAAATGACCTGAGGTCTAAATGTACTCATGCTCATGTTTTCGCCGAATTTTACTTATGCAAACAAATGCACCTATAACGCCGTTTTGATCTATCTAAAACAACGGACCTGTCGTTTTCGTTCATAAGGACAATATTACCAGAATCTATACTTTTAATTTTGACGCTCTATAATCAGGGACCGTCCCTGGGGAAATTATATACTATAATAAGGTAGGAACGGCAATTTTTTTTAGCTAAACATTGCTTGGATTTTACAAATGTTTTAGCTAAAAAAAATTTTCCGTTCCTACCTTATTATAGTATATAATTTCTCCAGGGACGGTATTGTATTTAAATTGTAGCACGTAAAAAAATATGAGTTTCAGGACTAAAATTTTTTTTAAATCGTCAGGAAGCTTTTTTTTGCGGAACCCACCTTTGTCAGCATAATAACTCGAAGGCCACAAGAGATATTAAACTTTTTAACAAACGTTTTTTTTTATCATGTAAACAAGACAATTTGTGATATGGAAAACTGTTTTTTTAGGTGTCAACCAGTTCTCCGGTAACATACCTTTAAAATTACCGGTTTTTCTGAGGCAAAACATGGGAATTTTCGATAAATATTTTTTTTCGAAAATATACCGTTCGAAACATTTGTTATTCCCACACTTCTGTTAATCTGTTAATGCCACACAGAGACTGATTATAATCAAGAAGAAATCCATTTTTATTAAAATAGGCGAAAAAATTGTGCCTATTGAGATTCGAACTTCTGAACTTTCGGTTTAAAACATAAATTACCGGTAAACCGGTTGACATTCAAAAAAACAAAAAGTTTTTTATATCACAAATTTATAATATTTTTGAAATGACATTTGGTTATGATATTTTAGCCACATTGGAATTTTTAATATTTTTTTGTTATGATATTTATTTAAATTTTTGTCATTTACAGAAGATAAATGTTAGAAAATTGTAATAGTTAAAATTTCCTGTAAGAAACCGCCAGTATTTTATTTGAATTCATTATTGCTCTTGATGGAAGCTAATCCAACAAATTTTCACCTTATGATCCAACGAATAGTTTATGCTGAATTTGAAACAAACCGAAATAATCAATCTAATTTGGCAGTGCTACAATTCTGCATCCAAAATAGCCCAAAAACAAGGGAAGCCGCAGCAAAAGAGCTAGCCAGAGTTTATCTTATAATTTTATTCCAATCAAAAAGGTTGGTGTCATATTTTGGTCGCAGAATTTTGAAAATGTTAGATTTTTTCAAAAAAAATAAAAGGCCCAATATGAATTGGCCCTGGCTGACAGGTCGTGAAAAATTCTGCGATGTTTGTATCTTTCAAATAGTTACAATCTATAAGTAATCCCTTTTTGTTTGGCTAAAAATAGAATTTGAAAAATTAGGCCCTTTCTTCAAAATTTCGGCTGTAATTCACTACATAAAAATTAGGTTGAAAAATAAATTCTTCAAACATTTTGGTTAATTTTAACGGAAAATAAGTTGACGGAAAAGTGTCTGATAAAGACAGAATTTATAAGCTGAATTTGTTTTTCTATCTAATAAAAGCGATTCGTAATTCTGTTTTTTTAAGGACCTTCAAATTAACCGGTAGGATAGTTCGGAACTGGTACATACGATATTTTTTTAACTTTCGACCATAATATAACTTTCCAGACTTCGTTTTTCTGCAGAGGCGGGTTTTCGATTTCTTACCGGAAATTATCGGTTTAAAAAAAACAATTAAACCGGTAAAAACGGAAATTGAAAAAACTGGTCTGCAGCAGAACCTAACTCGGAAAGTTATATTATTATATAAAGTTATATTATACAGCATGAGTCTTTTCGATTTCTCTTCTTTTTTACCCAGACGGCTAGATAGCCAAAATCCTAAGCAAAGTATAGGCAATTTTGGCTGTCTACCCGTCTGGGTAAAAAAAGGAGAAATCGAAAAGACTCACGCTGTATAACTCAGAAATTTAAAAGTATCGTATGTTACTGTACAAAATACGCAATGTACGAATTCCGAACTATCTCGCCGGTTAGAGGGTGGTCCTCAAAAACCAGATTTCTATTTGAACATTTTTTCGAAATATGACACCTCTTAATAAGCAATACAGTAGATGGTCAGAATCAGTTTCTTGTGATTATGCGAACTCTCCGAAGTTTACTCCGCGAAGTTGTCAAAATCGGAAAGGGTCATATTTCAGATTTCCTGATGAGTTTTTCAAAAACCCTGATGGACGAAGCCAGACCACCTCTGAATGATTCGGACATGAATCGTAGAATGATGCTTGATGGTCTAGTAGACCTGCTTATTCTAACCCTAATGTTGCGGACTAATCCGATTAAAGATCAAATTTTGAAACCTCCTGGTGGGAATCAACCTCCCAAGCAGGGACAGTAGGGTAGCCAAATATTTTTCAGGTTGCAAAAGATTGGTCCTGTGTAACTTTCTCTTCAGTGTTTCGTTGGCTTTCTTTTGAGCCTACTTTCGAAATAATTGAAGCAAATTTTTCTTCGGAAATTTTTCACGTGACCTTGAAAAAGGAATGTTTTGAGCTTGGGCTTAAAATTTAACAAAAAAGCTCCTTTCAAGTTTCTGTATATTTTAGGCCGGCGTTTTGGGAAATTCTTGAGCGAAAAATCTATAATTTGTTTTTAAGCCATAAAAATGTCATACATCTGAAATGAAGAAGTCCCCATTACACAAAGTTTCGAAAAAAAAATTGTTGAAATTTCAGAACTTTCTGTTTATTTTTTGAAAATCCTTGGCCACCCTAAGAGACAGGCCGAGGAAATGGAAGAAAATTTAAAAGCGTTCAAGAACGATATTCCAGTGATGCAACAGGATGTCATCAGATGGATTCAAGGAGCAGTTATAAGAGATTTTAGGCCAGATCTGAACGAAATACAAGATTTACTGCGAAGACTTTTGTTTATTAATATTCAGCCCGGAAAACCGATTAGGTAAGATTTTCCAGAATTTATACCCATTTTTAAATTTGTAATTTGACACTAATGTTGTCAACTTTTTATCAGCAAAAAATAAATTGAGACTAAAATTTTTAACAAATATTTTTTGTTAACAATAAATTTTACCCCAGTTTACAGAAAAAATGTTAAATTTCTTTATACCGATTTTCAAATTTGTAATTCGACACCAATTAGTTTCTCTTTTTATTAGCAAAAACGTATTCTAGAAAAATAAAAGAAAGCTATATTTTACTGCGCGTATCATGGCGGCGTAATTTTTTTTAATAAAAAATCGTTTTCAAAATAAAATTTTAAAGTGCAAAATAAAAAGTTTGCTTGATTTTTATAACTATTTTTGAAAATTCGTTAAAAAATTTTCTTATCATTCGAAAAATTGTCAATAGAGTTTGGCAAGATCTGTAGTTTAATTTCACATCAGTTTTAAAAAAATCTTTATCAGAAAATGTATTTTTATAAGACTTTGAAGAATCCGTTTCGACACCAATTTTATACTTTTATTTTCGTTTATAAGGACACCATTTATAAGGACAATATGGGAAACCCTACGCTTTTTATTTTGTCATGTCCCTCTAAAAGGAGAATATGGCTGAGATATACAAAAAATAACAATAGAGACAATCGAGCACCAAAACGTAGGGACAAATTGTCCAAATCTCAGCTGTCCTTATAGACGAATCGTACATTTTTCAAAATTGCGTGGGTGTTTTAAAAAAAAATATGCGTAGGCTGTCGCGCCACTGTAAAGGACAGTCACATTCGATAAAAATATTTCTTTAGTGAATTTGACCAGTGGCCTCTTGAACCGGAAAGAAGTGCCGTTGTCCGCGCTATAGTAACATGTGATATCCGCGAGGGCACCCTAATGCGAATTGCTTTTATCGGAACAGAATTTAACGCTGTGATGGGTTTAGACCTAATTTGGCAATTGGTACAACGCTGCTGTGATAGGGAGGTTTACTATTTTTTCTCGAATTTTTGGGTCAATCTTTTCGTTCGAAAATTTTCGAATTTTTAAGAAGGGTATTTTATCTCGGTGGTATACGATCTTGTTGACATTTGGGGGCATGATTTACTTTTTCAGGGTTCGTGCCACTGTAGAGCCGGTTAAATTTTTTTGTTACCAGTAATTTATATTTTCTTTTAAAAACGGAAATCGAAAAAACTGGCTCGGCATTGCCATGTTGTTTAAAAAGTTGTATTCCGACCCAAAATTTCATAAATATCGTATGTGCCAGTTACGAGCAATATCACCGAGATAATATACCCTTCTCAAAAATCGAACTTATCTTAAGAAGATTATACTTTGGTATGAACAGTTACTCAGCGTCATAACTGTGACGTCAGAAAAGATAGTGACCAATCAAATCACACGATTCCTAAATTATGACGCTGAGTAACTATCCATATGGATATACCAAAGTATAATCTTCGATATAGGTTTTTTAATACAAATGTATTTTTGCAGCATCAGACTTTTTATCACACTGTTCGCGCCTACTCATTTTTTTATGTGAAAAAAAAGAAACCTCTTGCTAGTGAGGCAAATGTTCTAATATCCGATTCCGAGCAATTGGCCGAAAAATTGCTCCAATTAGTTTGGCATAAAAACCCGCCAATCCAGCTTTCTGATTCGTCGAAAAAGCTTGGGTTGCATAGGTCTCTGTGGAGATGTTGGACCCTTCTTTTGGTTTTATCTGCGTTTTCTCCAGCGACTATAGGTAGGGTTTCGCACAGAAGCTTAAAATCCAATGCAAAAATTGAAAAAAATAATCAGTGGCGTTTAAAAAGTCGACAAATTCGTTTTAAAAAATATCAATCTGGTGGTCATAATATTTTGTTTCAAGAATTCTTTCATTTTAATTACCGGGAACTTTGTCAGGCCGAAGAGGAGATATTATCAAAAAAATTTCGTAAGTGAATTTTTCCCAAAATTAGGGTGTTAGAAATGTTGATCTAAAAAAACCTAGAAAATGAATTTTTGTTGTTTCTGGTCGTAAATATCCTGTATTTCACGATGAAATCAAAATAATATTTTAGCAAGATGGAGCACACGTTAAATTTGTGATTTTAAACAAAAAAAAACTTAAAAGTCCCCGCTAAATTCTACCGTGGTAAAAAATGTTTTTCAATAATTTTCTTAGTTTTAAAATTCCACTTTAGAAGTTCGTTTTTAGTTAAACCCCTTGTTAAATAGTCGAAAATTACCCCATGCGCAACCCTAAATATAGGAAAATATGGGTGGGATAATTTTCCACAAATGAGAATGTTGATTTCGTTCTGTATCACGGGAAAAGCCAGTTTGACAGCGGATGAGCAGCAAAAAATTATAAGGCAGCGGGTTAATGAAAAAGATGCGATTCTAATGGCAGAAGCAACCACTAGAGGGCTCACTTCAATTACACAGGACTGGCTATATCTATAAAATGAAATTTTCACCAAATTGTAAATTGATTGTCAAATGTGTCTATAAGGACTGCGTATATTTGGACAAACAATAGAAATTCTGAGTTTTTTTTAATTTTCGAGAAGTAGGTGCATATATATGGACAAAACGACACTCTTAAAAATGTATGATACTAACTTTTTCGACAATAATTTGACTTGCTCGATGTGAAACCAGAAATTTCTTCTAAATTTTTCGGTTTTACCACTTTTCTTACCATTAAATCAATATTCTCAATCATAAAAAATGTATAGATTTTTTGAAAATGTACTTTCATTATAACCGTTATTTTTCAGAATTTTAAAATGTCCAAATTCTGAAAAAAATTTGTTCACACTTTTAAGAGGGTGGAGTCCACCCGGTGGACAACAAAAAATTGGCCAAAAACGTAGTTTTGTAATCGGTTACACGCTGAATGTAGAAACAATAAAGATATGAAATATTTGAGTCAATAGGCGTCGAGTCAGGGTCGAAGTTGATCGCACTGATACAGCAGGGTCCGGCGGATAGGTGAATCCGGGCTAATAGGTGAAGGTTTTGAGCGAAAAAACTTTTCCGGCGGATAGACGAAAGCAAAAGATAGGGTTTTTTTCAAAATTCCTAGGCAAAAAGATAGGCGTTTTCGAAAAGTCCAAAATAAAGATAGGCATATTTGAGAATTTTTATGAATGACAAACTATTCAATTAATTTGTCGTTTTATCTATTTATCTAGTACAGTTGATTTGCCTCAAAAATTTGCACACAATTTTTGTTCAAATAAATTCCCAGCAATGAGATGAGGAGACAGTCGAGATTTCCTTCAAAAATTTCTTCGAAGGTTCTATTTGGTTACAAGGTCCACAAAATATTATTAGTATCAAGTAGTGGGATTTTAACACGCGCTAGAGATAGCAAGCATTTTAAAGATTAACTTAGGTTAGGAAAGGGTATTCAGCGAAAAATTTTGTCGAATAATTTTCAGAAACATAAATAAAAGTACCTAGAACGATTTTTCAATGTTCCAGCAAAATTGGGCCATTTTTTTCTCCGGAGAAAAAAATGGCCCAATTTAGCTTTTGTTGTTTTGGGCCATTTTTTCTCTGTCAAACGCTGGCTAGCCGACTGGAGAAAAAAAATGGCCCAATTAAAAACAAACTAGGCTGTAGAAATTTATTTAATATATTTCGCCGAATAAAATCAAATAAATGCATTCTAGAAGCTAAATTCAAATTACTGCGTGAGTCAATAATCCGAAAAGTAGTTTCTAAGGTTTTCAAAACCGTCACTTTTGCATTTATGAATAAAATGGAGCAAAAAATCAGCCTTAATTCTCACTCTGATACCCTTTAACTAAATTATAAAATCTTGACCTTGTTTTTATTGACCAATCAGGCGTATTTCCAGCGTCCGGAGGTGAATCCGCGGATAGGTAATCCGCTAATAAGGTGAAGGTTTTGAGCGAAAAAATTTACCTATCCGCCGGACCCTGCTGTAGTCACTTCTGCCGGAAATGACGTTTGAAAATTTTCTATTTGAAAAATTAAAAGTCTAATTCCTCTCTGAGTTTTTGAGATATCAATTTTATTTTTTTTTAAATGACAGAATTTATAATATCCACATCACTGATCTCACAGAATTTTCAAAAAAAAACTTGAAATCTAGAAAAAACGGTTATTTTAGCCGGAAAATCATGGGTTTACAAAACCTATCTAGTCCCTCAATTTTCAAAAAAAAATTTGAGAAGCATATACAAAAAGACCAAACACCACTGATCTGAAAGAATTTTGATTAAACCTCTTAAGACTAAAGTTGTCGTCCAGAGAGGTCAAAGTCACATGTCAAAATTAATTTTTAGTCGGAAATTTTTTTTTCCAATTTCTATTCAAAATTAAATTTTCATAACCTATCGGACGCAGAATTCAGTGCAGTTTCAGAAAATGTAATTTTGATATTTCTGCGATAAAAATTAAGCCTCAGAACTTAAAATCAAATTGCCAAAAAAAAGACTATTTTCTAGAATAGTACATTCGAGGGTAGTAAGGACTCTAAAAGTACCACTTATTGATTTCAAATGCAGAAAATATGCAGTTTTGAACTTTCTAGGAAAAATATCCTCATTTGACATTTTTGTCCAGATTTGCGTTGACCACCCCCTTAAATAAATGAGTGGAGAACAAAAGCTTTTAAAACCAACAATTTT
>SCLH01000600.1:170198-196677 GCA_004367855.1 Oikopleura vanhoeffeni
AGTAAAATTATTGAAGGCAAGTCAAAATAAAAAACTGATGTTTTTAATCATTTGTTCAAATAGAAAGGTCGTTTTTTATTCATCTTATTAGAAAAATGGTAATTTCAAGTATTCATTTTATTAAAAAGAAATGCCGAATATTTTTGGTACACATCGAATTTGTAGCACCATCGAATTTTAGAGGGAGTTAGAGCAAAATTAGCGCCAAATTTTGAGTTTGAAAATGACATTTGTCCCTCTTTAAAAAGGCTTATAAAGGCTTTTAGCCCATATACTAAAGTCCGGCCTTTTGATATTTTGCATCATATTAATCATTATAGATTCCTAGAAACCGCTCTAAATTTTTTCAAAAAATTAACAGGGAAAATAAAGGATTTCAAAAAAATGTCAAAACTGAAATTTGCCCCAAGAGGGAGGTAATTTTACAAGAAAACTTGATCATCGGGCAGATTTTCACTGCGAATCTGATAAAATTGTGAAAAATTAAATTTGAAACCGCCAGAAGTTCATATTACATGATTTCTCATTTTAGATAGGTTTATCTTCGGCTAAAAAACCATTTTCAGTATGCAGAAAACAAGTGCTCGATTTGAAATTTTTAATATTAAAAATTTGCATGACATTCGACAGCCTAATTACAGCACAAAAATGAGCTGTTAAACCTAGAAGAACTATGCCCAATTTTGAATAATTTGGTTTCTGAAGAAAAAGTAGCGAAAAATCCACGTTTGAAGCCGATCAGAATTTTGATTAATGATTTAAAAAAGAAAATTCAGGCTGCTAGCCATAAAAAACTTGAGAAACGGACTGGTACAATTGATCTTGGAGAAATGGAAAATAAATTCATGGAGAAAAAAGTGAACGCCGCCTTCGAAACTGTCGACTTAAAAACACAAATTTTAGAAATTTGCAAGGCTTTATCTACGCAGAAAAATGATCGAGTTTGCGGATTTTTATCGGATTTATTTGTGGAAAAAAATTTCGATCTTCTGCAAATTGTCCCCAAAGAGGAATTAGAATTATTTTTCAAGTCCGCTTCAAGACTCCCTCAGGTAATTATTTAATAAACAGATCTTTTCAAAATTTTAGATTTATCAGAATTAAAAAGACGCTGTGGTCTGTTTTTTGGCGGTGGTATTTTCGCTTACCAATAATTTTGTAAGAGCATTTTTTATAAAATGGTAAAAAAACTTTTTAAGAAAACGGATTTGTATCAAACTGCCAAAAATTAACTAAAAGACGAAAAATGGGAATGCTTCACCGTTTATGGGACAAGCCCAATTTTGAAATAAATTTGTTATTTGATACACTTAAAAATTTATAATAATAACTAAAAACTGAAATTTTATCTTTTTATAAAACTTTTCATTATTTTTTTTTTGTAATTTGACGGCTTAAAAATTGAAAAAAGGGGAAACACTGTAATATAACCACTTCAATGGTGTCATATGACAAATATTTTCTCTTGATTAACTTACCTGGAGGTAAATATAGGTATTTTTAGGTTCACAGGTCGTCAGCCTTAAAATATGAACACACTAAAATTTGCCAAAAAATTTTGCCAAAAAACGGACCCAGGGCAATATGAACAGTTGTTCTTCGTATTAGAAAACTTAAGTAATATTTTGTCAAAAAGTGGCTTATCATACAAAAGCCTGTACAAAAGCATTAATGTAAGGTAAACCTACTGTATGATTTTTATATTTAAATACAGAATCTAAGTATTCTCACTTTAGCTTCAATCCTTATTTTTACACCATGCTCGATGGGAGACAATTATGCAATGTATCGAATGGTTACTCTCTGAAAAATCTGCCGAAATGGACTCAAACGCCGTGCTTGATTTCCTCTGGGCGGTCGAGCGGCTACGAATGCTTTGGCGCGGTCGCGAATTAGTTTCTGAAAGATGCAGACAATATATTCTAAATTTCACAGTGAGCCAAATGACATTTTACATTGAGCATTTTGTCAGGGAAGCTACGGGGAATAAAAATAGTCTGCTAGACTTTCGTCTTACTCAACTTTTTCATTTTATGCGAGCATCAGATTTTTCGCCGGATGATTTTGAAAAAGTGACCGAAATGGTCGAGAAAAAAGGTAGGGTACGAACGCACGCACATTTGCATGAGTATGTTTCGGAAAAAATTTGCCGGATTAATTTTTTTTTTAATTTATGGTGATGTTTATTACTTGGCCGGGGTCAAATTACAAAATGACTAGAACGAATTCCTGGAGGCCATTTTTAATTAATGACTCGAAATAAAATAAAATTTCAACTTCAATTGGATATATTAATTACTACTATTACAGGGGTAAGGTTTTCCCTTCTTTTTTCCAAACTGGTTACACTTGATTTCCCGTTTGATTGGGTTGTCAGAAGAGTTTCTCAGATTCAACCAATCAAAACGGCGGAAAATCAAGTGTAACCAGTTTGGAAAAAAGAAGGTAAAAAACCTTACACCCTGTATACTATAATATCATATTAATAATATGATAACAATTTTTGGATAATGGGATAAAAATTTTAATAGAAAATTTAACAATTTTCAACTTCCAGCTTTAAAAATGATGAAAATTAAAAAGGAAAAAAATCGTGGATTGAAATTTTTGGATAAAATTTAAAAATAATTTAAAATTCGGCTGTGAGTAAACGGCAGTAATCTGGACATTCAGATTTACGTTTTAGCCTTAGTTTCAACGCCCTTATTGGTTAAACTTAATCGCAAATCCAAGGAGATCCCCTTCTTGAAAATGATTAAAATTTATTGCCAAACATTTTCTCTCGTAGGTTGTTTTCCAGATCGACAGGTTCTCTGACTTAAAAGATGAACAAACTGTAATTTGACTCCCTGTGGGTGTCAAATTAAAAAATATGACAAAAAGTTTTCTCATGAAAAGTTGTACTATATGGAAAAATTGGCCTTGAACCATTTTCGTTTTCTCAGAACCGACTAAAATTTGCGTGCGCATCCTTATTCCCGAGTCCAACCAAAAAAATCATATTCTTTTTATAGAAAATTATAAAAATTTGGACTCGGGGATTATAATCGATATTTAGGGAGCATCCTATTACAAACATAATTCCACCTATAAACTAAGTTAGGCCCGACAAATTTTTTTATGCCTACGGTATTTGTTTTTCCATATGTTTTAGGTAATCACGAATAAGAATGATCTATGAAATCAATTCACTGGGAAAGTCTTCAAAAAATCAAAACCGTTTTTGAAATTGCCTATTATTAAGCCTGAAATTATTCTTGAAGTTTATTTCGAAAATTCCAAGCTAAATCATCGTCAATTTCAACGGTTTTGCATTTTTGACAACTTTTGGTGAAGTTTTGAATTTTTTTTCGAATACATGAAGTGCCGAGCATGAGTTGCCTAGGCTAATCTCGTGCAGGGGCGGGATATTGTATCAACTAGGGCAAAATCAAACTGGCCAATGAGTGGCGCCCACAAGGCAACAAACCCCTGATTTGTACTGTAGATCATTTGTATTAATGATTTCCTAGAACATATCAAAAATCAGCTACCGTAGGCAAAAACGGTTTTTCCGTTCCTACCTTAGCGTAGAGTCTAGGCTCTAGACGTTCCCTGAACTGCATGAAAAAGTTTTTTATTAATTATTAATACTTTTCATAGTTTTGGTTCATACCCTAGATAAAGGAAAAGATTCGATGGAGGAGCAAAATTGCATGTGGAAAAATTTGTTGACAATGTTATATCTATTTATGCCTAAACAGCGAGAAATCGAACAGGATGATATTTCAACGACGAGTTCGACCATTTGCTCGACCGATAAAATTGTTTATAGAGTGATTCTAGATTTAGCTGATATTGGAGAGAGGGCTATTATTGGAGATAAAATGCAAGATGCAAATTTATTCTGTATAGCGCTGGCCACAAGCTACGGTTTAAATAAAATACTCTGAAGCCGATTTAATAGGGCCCTCTGGCAGGGTCGATAGTGAAATGTATAAATTTGAGATTTTGAACATAAACAGGCAAGAACAAGAGTTCTAGAGCATAAAATTCCAATGTTTTTCCTGGATTAGATTATTGAGATCAAATTCTTCAAAATGATAAAAAAAATATTTTGTTGCGCCACCCAATTATTTTTAAAATGCAGTGATAAGGGCAATATGGCAAAACTTCAGTAAACGCTTCTTTGTGTTGGTATGTCCCTTTATAAGAACAACCAGAATTTACTGTAATACAACTTCAGTCGAAGTTCCCATCTTTCAGCTTACCTTATTTTTTTTAGAGTAGACAGATTTGACTGTGCCACCACGGAAAACCCTATGAGATTTCACGAAACGTTTTTTGTATCCAACTGAAAAACTCAGGTGAATTTTTTTTTGTACAACCGGTTATTCACGATTTGAACTGTTTTTCGGTTTCTCTTGGATAATACAGGGTATTATTACACACAACTTCCTGCAACACAAATTATATCGGTTAAATTTTATTCAGAATTTTTTTGACACCAAAAATTTTGTAATTTGACATTCAATAACTTCTGGTTTTAGGAAGAAATAATAACATTATGAAAAATCTCAAAAAAACTTAAGTTTTGGAATTTTATTTTTCAGTCATTATTCTCAGATTTTCGTCTTTTTTTCGTTTCATTTCTAATTTTGAAAAAAATATCGAAAAATCCCAGTTATATGCAAAAAACCGTTTCGTGTTATCTCATACGGTTCGTTCGTGGTGGCAAAGTCAAACCTGTCCTTGCTAAAAAAATACTTTATGAAAATACCAAAAGACTGATTTTATTTCGGGTTTTAAAAAATGTGTAGATTTTGCCAATTTTGTCCGCGGAAACCAAGTCCCAGACAAACTTTTTTTTTGATAATTTGAATTCTTGAAATGATGCCATGTTTTTTCTTGTTAAATTTTGTAATATGATACCAAAATTTCAACCTAATTAACGTCACCCTCAGCTGTTATTACGTCATCTGCCTCTCCTGGCGCGATTGTTAAAGGGGCGAACCCACCACGATTTCAAGGAATTCAAGCAACAAAGACATATTGACTTTTTCACCAATTTTGCTGGACTTCTCGTTCTTCTTGACAACGAATTATTCAAACAAATCTACAGAGCTCATTTTACGGCCATTATGGAGGACTTTATAAAGGTTAATTAAATATTTCGAAATTAACGATTTTCATTCTCTGAATATGCCGAAAGATGGTCGTCATGAAGCTTAAAAACGTTTTTATTTTCTGAAATTTGACCCGAAAATTAATAGTAAAATTTATATTAACAGTGAGCTTTTTTGGTATTCTGAAATATGAACCAAAAATTAATCTCTTAAGATTATTTTTTTTTAATTTACGCCAAAAAAGGAAATGAAAATTAGTATCCAGAAATATGACCTCGAGCTGATAAAATTTGTAACTTTTAGTTTTAAAAATTAAACTTTCAAATAAGATAAAAAATAATTATAAAATAAATTTATTATCCTGAAATATGACCCCGAGGATAGAGCTTATAAAAATTGACACTTTAATTCTCTGAAATTAAACGTGTTAATTAAAAGTGATTTTTTAATGAAACTTCAATCGTTTAGTATCATGAAATATGATCCCAAGATTGAGCTTACAACCTTTTTTTTATATTTGACCCCACAATTTAAAAATTGAAATCAATATTTCGCGAGTTTATAAAAATTGACATTTTTCTTAGTTTCTGGGCGTCTTTCCTCGTCAAGCTCGTCGTCAATGTCGTCGATGTGTAATTAATATCTTGCAAATGTTGCGAAAATTTCTGGACAAGGATTTCTCAGCAGCCCTAAATCTCCTCAATGGGAAACGGGACATGTGGTTTGATCTCAGAAATCAGTATGGCGAAATGAGAGACATCGCGCTGTTCACTCAATTATGTCACGATAACAAGACAATTACTGTTTCGGATAAAACAATGCTAAAATTAAATATCCAAAATGTTTCTGTCATGATTCCACATGAGCAAAAGGTAAATTTAAATTGTATATTTGTTTGATCTCTACTAAGGTAGCTTTTTTAAGGTCACCCACTCTTTACCCCCATTCCATTTTTTAACAGCCACGAAAAAATCAATTCCTATTTTTTTGTACAGTACAGTTCGTTTTAACGGTTTAACGGTGGTAGAAACGGTTTGGGTCAAAAAGTCTCTAGCATGGACGAATTCTTTAAATCGCCAAAATGTTCATTTGAACCCACTGTAGTACTTTTTGGTCGAAACCCGTTTTACCAAACTGTCCGTTTAAAAGCACTCTACATGTACTGTAATTTGACACATGTTCAAAATTTTGGAAAATAAGAAAAACTTTAATTTGACCCCTTTCGAGGGGTCATCTGGCAAAAATATTTTATCAAGTATTTTTTTTTAATTTTCACATTTATAAAGTCAGTTCATAAAATTCTTATTAAAATGGTCCGAAAAAAGTTAAATACAGGATATTTATTTATTCTTTGCTAACGTTTCGCTTATACAGGATTATTATCGAGAAACGTTAAAAAAAATTGATGAAAAGTTGTCAGAAATTTTTTTTTTCACAAAATAGTATAAGAAAATCTTCTGAAAGCGGTCCCAAAACGGCTAAAAATGTCGAAATTTTCCACCAAAGAGTAAAAAAAATCTTTATGAAATATTTTTCTACTGAAAATGGTTCGAAAAAAGTCGAGTTCATAATTATTCTTATAAAACAGGTAAAAAGGTGTTTTAAGTTTTGCCATGGAGCTAAACATTACTGCCATGGACAGGCTAATGGTGTCTACCTGTCCGTTAAAAGTCATATCACTGTAAATTATTTTCAGCGTTTGATCGATCGGAATCTGGAGACAAATGTTGAAGATGGCCTCGAATTACTGAAAGAAGCAGCTCTTGAACGCGGCGGAGGAACTATTCAGTGCTACGAAAATATGCTCTTGTCAATGATAGAAAATAGTTCGAGTGCGATTTGCCGACGATTATCTTACGAAGCGCTTTTATTGATTATTAGGCAAAATCCAAAAAAATGTTTTCATCTGTATGAGCCAATGATGGCAGCGTTAGGTAATTTGACACTCTTCGGTTCACATTTCCACTGATTTATTTTAATTTTAACTCCGTGGCGCAAATGATGAAATAAATCAGGCATTGGAGCTGAGTATCAAATGAAACGGAACGCCTCTTAATTTTTGTCTGGATGGTAGAATCGAGCTGTTTTCGACTTTTCTATCGGCAAATCGACGACAAAATTTTGAATGCAACAAAAATTACATTTCTGTCATGTATGGATCTCGAGTTACAGCCCGTTTCGTTCCATTTGATACCCAGCCCAATAGGGTCAGAAAACAGTTTTTTTTTAATTTGATTAAACCGAAATATGTCGTTAATATTAATACATATTTATTATTTTCGATAAAAACGGCAAGTGCGTTACCGCAAAAAAATTGGGATTAAACAAAATAAAATCAGAAATTTAAGAAAACTTGAGGTCATTTGAAGAAAAAATTCGAAATTGGAAAACGCGTAGGCAAAAAAAATATGTTTTATAAAAATCCATATATGGAAAAAATAATTAAGGTTAATTTATTCAAATTTTTTAAGTGACTTGCTTGTGTAGAAATTCAATAATTGTCACCCCCATTTAAACTTTTAACTGTCTTTTTAACCGGTTAAAATTCTCCATTTTTTTCCTTTTATTATTTTTTTCGTGCTGCAATTTTCTAGATTTTTCTTCGCATTTTTGTATAAAAACTTCTTCTACAAAGGTTCGCAACATACCCGATAAACGTAAAAATAAATTACAATAAAAAAATTAATCTAAGGATATTTCAAAGTCTGTAATATGACTCCAGTTGGGTCATATTACAAAATACGTCATTTTCGGTCATATATCGAAAATCCTGCCTTTGTGTCGTATTTGTAATCACTCGGGTCAGAAATTATGAGAAGTGAAGCAATGAAATACAGGATTCATTCACAGGACCAAGACAATCCACAGGATTCTATTCTTGTGGACGTAGTAGATAAACATACGATCACATAGGCAGGAATTTCGAATATAAGTTGATATACACACATGTGAAAAAATTCCATTATGATTCCGAAATTTTCAAAAATTATGTTTGGTCTGCTTATATCTGCTTATCTAAAATATGTCGATTTTTGCGGCATTTAACTCACTGGGGCATAGTTTCTCGTATCAAAAAAAAATTAAAAAAAAAATAGAAAATTAAATGAAAAATTGTGTATTTTTTTATTTCCAGAACATACAACCTCCTTAACAATAAATGATGATCAAGAATTAATTACAAATATTTTAGGAAACGGTGCTGATTTACTGATTGGAATTGAGCAATCTCAAAATATCACCGAATTTGCTGTTCTATTCATGTCAAAAGCGGAAGAAACCCTGAAACGAGTTTTTGTAGAAGGCTACAATAAGGGTGTCCCAGTGGCGCCAATTATTGGCCGAACAATTCAGCTGCTGTCTCTTTTGCCTTCTTATTAGTTCAATTATTTTCACAGCCAAAACTGATCTTTAAAAATGTTCTAGTTCTCGATATTAAAATGAAAGCTCTGAAAAATAGTATTTTTATTAATATGATTAACTCAAAGACCCCTGAATCTTGTATCCAAATTTTATAATTTAGATGCTTTGATTGCGCTTCTCCCCTTAAATCATATTTCTGATCGTTTTGCCTCCCGGCGGGCCCTGCAACATTTTTAAAGCAAATTTCAACATTGGATAATACAGCATGTCACGTTTTTTCTTCTTTTTTCCAATTTGCTATCTGCCAATGAGAACGATCAATTTTGGCTAATAATCGGTGGAATTCAAAATTATGCAAATTGGAAAAAAGAAAGAAAAAACGTGACATGCTGTATATTTCATATATTAACTCGGAGACCCTGCAACCTTGTATCTACACTCCAATGTGATAATCTTATAAATCATGCGATATAACCAAAGTTTTATAATGAACATGGTCTGTTTTTTATATGAGTATTTTACTTCGGTGAGAGTAGCTCCAAACGTTTTTTTTGTTTTTTCCGACGATTTTTTATCACTAAAAAATTATTAATATTTTTTTCCAAGCATTTTTTCAATTATTAAAAAATCTTTCTGGTCTGTTCACTTTTTGATGAGGATTTTAGCTCGGTGGGAGATCAATTAGCATTAAATTAACTGACACAAACGATGTTTTCCAAATCTTTTGGGCAGCTGACTCAAAAAATCGTAGTTCAATCTAAATGAAAATCAGACCCATATATTTTTTTAAATGCTTTTCAAGACATTTGTCCTCATATTTCTAAAAAAGTTAAAATTTATTTAACACACAACAATTATCGAAATACTTAAAATCTCATAAAAAGTGGTCATAAAAATAACAAAAAAAAATTACTTTAAAATTAACAAACTTTAAAATTTTCCGAAAATGTTCTAATAATTTGTAGAAACCTTTCGAAATTTAAATTTTTGCCTTATTTAGAATCATAAACCGCAAAAATGTCTCAACCTTCCCAAGAACAGATGATTGCCATGCAAAACGAGCAAATGAAAGATTTTCTCAAGTCGTATAACAAAACGACTCAAATGTGTTTCAACGATTGCGTCAAGAACTTTTCCACTGGTGATCTGTCGTCAGATGAGACATCTTGTGGCCAAAAATGCGTCAGTAAATATCTCGAGTTTTCGGCACGTGTTGCGCAACAATTCATCAAACGGAATAATCCCCAATAAAAAATCATGACGATGTGACGTAATATATTTATTTTAAAATGTGCATTTTACACTTTTGCGAACTGTGAGCGCAATAAAAATTTAGGTTAATAAACATATGTTGAAAATAATGTTGTGTTTGTCCATAAAGACTTCGTTTATAAGGACAAATGGGCCGAAATATGGGCACAGCCTACGTAATTTACCTATTTTTAAATAGCATCATAATATAGCAATGATCATTTTTGTTGTTTAAATAATGATTTTTTTCGTTGCTTTTCATATTCCAAGATATATAAACTTTCCCGAATCCTTCAAATCGAAGATAATACTTCTGCGTTTTTCTCATCTAAATAGGCGAGAATCTCGAAAACAAGTTGAGAATAACGCACAAGTATTATCTTCGATATAATGCTCTTGAAACAGCGCTAGAGAGCTATTAATTTGGTAGTAATTAGTCAACTGGGGAAAATTTATTTTTAGAGCAAAATTCGTTTATTCGGACAAAACAGCGGTTTATCACATAGGCAAACACAACAGAAATTGATATTACAGACGGTCCGTGGCCCTAATTAATTTTTTATTCATAAACGTTTCTACTTTTTATGTAGAAATGATCCACTTGAAAATTTCCCCAAATTGAAAAAATGCCTAAAACCCACAAAAAGCAAGATTGAAAATGTTTGATCTTCAGTCCCAAGTTGAACTCGCCAAGAAATTGAGCATACAAAATTTAATTAATAGACAAGATCATGTTTTTCAATATCTTGAAAAAGTCTAAGGTAGTTTTTTTAAAGTAACCACGGACATTCGGCATCATAGCTCGGAAACCATATTTTGTATCAGCAAACAAGTCAACCGGTAATTGATGTTTTAAACCAAAGTTCAGGGGTTCGAATCTCAGTAGCCCCATTTTTTTGTCTATTTTATCTAATTGTATGTATTTATGATACTAATCGGTTTCTATGTGGTGATTGATTAACAAAAACGCTCAAAAAAGTTTTCTAGTGATTAAAAAAAATATTTTTAGTCAACCGGCTGACTTTGAAAAATCAAAATGTTTCCGATATCAGAAATTTAGTTGGCTACAGTGTAGCCGCTACACGTTGCAAAAAACCGTTTGCTGATACATAATATGGTTTCCGCGATATGATGCCGAATGTCCGTGGTTACTTAAAAAAAAAGTTACCTAAAGAATAGGATGATCTTTTTATGAATATTGATTGGTTTTTACAAATGTTAATTGCTCGTAGTTAATCTCCGCAGCGACACCTGAAGGTACAAATATAAAATTGCGCAAAATTGTTAATTATTTGTTTTTATCAATTTTAGAGATTTGAAAATAATGGGATCAAAAACCCAAAGTCAAGAGTAAGTATTTTTAGAAAGAAAAAAAATATAGTTTATTTATCGCATTTACACCAGTTAAAAACATGCATGATCTTTTAAGGATTAAGAACAGTAAAAATGCATGAGACTAATTTTTAGCTAAGTTTCTGTCAGTGCCCATGTCGCCGAAATTACGTAGGTTATGGGAGTTTTTATTAAAAGTTACTTTGAGTGCGTCATGAATGACGTCATATTTCGAGATTAAATTCTTCAAATCAACTTTTTTTCGATTGTGTTCGGTGGAGTTGATAATTCTATACATTTCGGAATGTTTTTTGTAAAACTCCCAATAAAATTAAATAAAAAACTTTCAAAATTATTTCGTCATTTCGAACGCCCACGCATTTTTCATTTTATTAACGAAACGAATTATTTCTGTCTCCATATCGCCGAATTTTTTAAGGAAAAAATTTTCGCCGATAACGAGCATCCCCCAATATCATTTACTTTTAGAATGGGGCGTCCCCGCGCCAAAAAGAAGAATTTTTCCCGGGATGTGAAATCGTGTGATAATCGAGGTTGGAAGGATTTGACTGCTGATGAGGTGAATTGTATAATTTGTCGAAATTTATTAAGTGAGCCAATCACGCTCCCCTGCAGATGTCAGACCAGAATGAAACTCTCAATTTGTAGAAAATGTTTTTTACAAATGACCTCTGCCGATGATTCCACTTGCAAGGGCGAATGTCCTCAATGCAGATTAAGGTGAACGGTTAGATTATATAATTAAGGAGGTGAGGGTATCTTTAGCATGCTTTATAAAACGCCTCAAACCCCTTTACAAAATTTCATTCGAAAATTATACAAGCTTAGCTTGAAAGGATGCAGCTGAGGATAGATGGCTTCTAAAAAAGAGCTGTTCGTGTGAAATAAAATGTTACTTATGTCCACATGCAGGGTGTCACATTTTTGCTTCCGTTCTTGATTTTTGCACAATTTATTATTCGCCATCAATACGTTTAAATTTGGCAAATACCTACGTGTTTGCCAAATTTAAACGTTTTGGTTGGCGGATAGTAAATTGTGCAAAAATCAAGCACGGAATCAAAAATGTGACATGCTGCACATAGTTAATTTAATTAACCAATGAGTGCGTTCGATTATCTGCTAGCCTTTTGATTAGGTAAAATTATCATGGCTTTTTGCCGTAATTTAATTTTCGTGAATTTTTGGGCGTTTCACATTTTTAATTTTATAAAAAAATTATATCATAAAAAAATTGCCACTATTTTTTTCAAATGGACGTATGGTGGAAAGTTATTCGATTTTTTAATGATGAATAATGATAAAATAAAAACCGACAATTTTACAACTGTGTAAAACTTTTTTGGAAAAGTTTTGCCATGTTTTTTTGTGTACTGTTTCCCGTTTGGCTATAAAATCATTGTACACCAAAAATATTCACGTAAGAAAATGTTGTCATTTTAATTTTAACGAAAAAACCCTTTTCTGTTTTCCATGCGTTTAATTTTTTTATTAATTTGTCCTCATTATGATTCATAATTTATGATATTGATCCAATAAATATTTTAAACCCGTTTTTCTTAAGATGACACAAGCCGACAAATGAAATTATTTTACACTCTTTTTTAAATCAATATTTATTGATGATTTACAGTGAATTTTTGAAATTACAGTTTGAGTTTTCATTTTTGTATGGTTTTTGTTGGCCGTTTGAGATAAAGCCGAGTTATTTTGAATAACTCAAAAAAGTGAAGTGAAAACTCATCCTATTATTTTATTTGTACAAGTTTTACGAAAATTATATCAGAAATATAAAAATACAGGTGATTGAAACAGAGTATACATTTTTGATCGACTTCTTTCTCATATATTTTGCTATTAAAAATGTTAAGACGCGAAAAATTTAGCAATTTGAAGAACAAACAAGTGCAATACAAATTCTTTGTCGGAAAATACAAATTTCGGACTGATTTTGATAAATATCTGGCTCGCAATTATTACAAAAATATAATTATAAATAGGATGCGCAGAAAGTAAATTTATTACTTAAACGGTCGATTTAGCGACAACGGAAAAATTGACGAATTAAAAAATATAAAAAAAAATTTTTACCGGTTTTCCGTAATACATCGCGTTATTTTTTAAGGGGTATCAACGGTTTTTAACTGTCGGTCTAGGGACAATTAATAACCTGCACACAATGCCTCAGAAGCAACAAAATGATTCTGCTCTTTCTAAAAAAAATTTCGAGATTTTTTCAATTTCGAGTTTTTCAGATTTTTTCTAAGTATTTTTTGAGAAAACATAAACCTCATTTTAATGAAAATTCTAATAGATAAAGTGAAAAGTGCACTTTTTTACTGCAGTTTGCAGTAGCTTCAATTGAGGTACTGTCAGGTGTACAATCGGATGAAAAAATTCTAGAAACTCCGAAAATTGACCTTCCGGCTTGAACAAATGCAATTTTCGATTAAGTAGGAGCGATGTTTTAAAAAAAAGTTTCCACTGGAATTGAGCAGCACATGTTTGGCACGTATTTATATTAAAATTTAAAAAAAATGTACCGAATCGGGTTTTCGAGAATTCGTTTTCAGTTTTGAATTTTACATGTTCTTGATGCTAGATAAAGGGATCAAAATTTAACCTGACGTAAAGCAGTTTTTTGTTCAGTGACATGCGCTGTAATTTGATGGTAACTTACCAGCTCAATACGATGAGATTTCTTTTTTCTAGATTATCATGAAATTACCTTCCGGCTGAATATCTGCCATTTTTTTAAATGGAGGATGTTTACAAAAGTTTTGCCTAGAAATTTGAGAGACAATGTTTCTCCTAATAATAACAAATTTTAAAAATTTTGTACCGAATGTTTGTGAGGAAAAAACTGGCTAGCAATTCTAAATTACATGAAATGTACGTTTTTTCATTATTCTAGAACAAAGTCCGACTCGGAAATTTTCGCGAAAAATATTTCGATAACTGTAAAAGTAGTCAGTATGGTTTTCTTACGAAGTGTAATCATTTCCTTAAGCCGTTTCCGAGATAAAAAGACATTGAGTCAAAATCAGTGGTTCTCGAATCTCCTCCCACTTGGTGCTGTGGTGTTCAAAATCTGTTTTTACTTTTGGTCGGAGCAAAGGATAGATCTTCCTTTTTAGGCTTTCGGAATTTCTCTAACTTGTTCTGTTTTTGGGTCTGAGCTCGATCTAAAAGTCAAAACCGATGAGTACCCCCTAAATAAGAGAAGGTACTTGAAAAAATTTTCAGAAAAGATTGAGAGAAATTATTTTTTTGGGAATAACTGAAACCTTTTTAACAAATTTTAGAATATTTTTTTTTAAATTAAAATTTTAGAAATGTAGCTAATTTTTTCTGACAGTAGCCCTAGTTCTGTAGAAAAAAATTGAGTTTTATATGCTTAAAACGGAAGTAAGTGCTAAGAATGACCACTAGATGGCCGAAAATATTTTTTTTCTGGCCGGAATCGTTTTTTTCGAGTACAATAACCCCCGTAACACTAATGAATTTTCTCAACTACTGTACTGCAGTTTTCTCTGTAGTTATTCCGCTGCGCACCCTAATTATAAATCCACCGGTTACAATGGAAATACAGCGCGAGTTTTTTAGATTTCTCCTCTTTTTTACCCAGACGGGTAGACAGCCAAAATTGCCTATACTTTGCTTAAGATTTTGGCTGTCTACCCGTCTGGGTAAAAAAGAGGAGAAATCGAAAAAACTCACGCATGTATAAATTTTTTCTCAAATTATATTGTACTTTTACTGCTGATTTCGGCCTACGCACTTTTTATAGCAAATTTTAGGCATTTAAAAAGTTGATAAAAATCTTTGTACCAATGAGTTAAAGTGAAATGGCTTTTAAAATAGATGATCCGCATTTTTAAAAATGTATACCAATTTAAAGCGATGATTCGCTGGTAGTTGTGGAAAGGGGATGGACTTCGAGATAATTCATGATCTCATCTAAAGGGATATATTCTCTTTTAATTTGCAAGCTGTTTTCGGCTGAATAATTGCTAAGGCGAGATATAAATTTAGCGGCTAAGGATAATTATTCAATCGGGTCTCGAAAACGGATCATCCGATTTCTAAATCTTCAAAACTGGTTGACGGATAATGTTAAGATCTCGGCAACTAGTCTATTTTCGTTCACGACTGGATTTCCGGTATATCGGTAAATACGAGTTTAATAAAAAACGGCATTTTTTGCTAAAGTTCTCAAATACCTTGTTTTCGAGATAAAACTTTGTGTTTGTCTATAAGGACATAGAGGCAAAAATTTGGCTACAACCTACGTAATTTTGTAAAACACGAACGTCGATAATGACAACCGGCCCAAAGACCCTTTTTATATTAAGAAACCATTATAATGTAGCAGGTATTAATAATTGAATTTTTCTACAAGTTTTTTGAGGCAACAGTTTTTAATGGCACCCTGTCCCTGTAGATGTATCTTAGGAGCTATCGATGTAGACCTGGAAATTTAGCCTATTAGAGTTTATTTTCAAGATTTTTTTCTGCAATATTTTACTTTATATTTTTTTAGAGCTATTTTTTTCGATTTTTAGAGCATAAAAAGTCTATAAAGACAAACGGCAGTTTTTGACATGGCCAAAACCAATTTTATTTTTATGGACAAACACTAAAATAGTCTATTTGCCGAGATATAACAGGATTTTCTGTTTTCAAGAACATTTAACTGACTGAATTACTATTACTACTGAATTAGTATTATTATTAGCCGCTAAATTTATATCCCACCTGAGGCTGTTTCTTGAAGATTTTGGAGTTGATTGATATTGGGGATCTGGAGTCTTAATTTCATCAAAATCTAAGGATTCAATTTCTTCAACCCATTTGTACGATCCATTGATTCCGATTTTTTTCGTATTTTTTTCGATAATATTCAAACGGACCATTTCAGGTAAAATCAGGCGCACAAATAATCTAGCTGTTTTTAGATCTATTTCGTACATTTCAGCATACTCTTTTACTATTTTGCGATATGATTTTTTTGGATGATTCTTCAAAATTTTTTCCATGGAAAACCATTCTTCAAGCCAAATCTCCGGCATTACCGACATTTTTTTTAAATAATAACAAATTTTTGTTTTTCAGAAATGTTTTTGAGGGTTTTTTCTAGAAAATTTTCGATTTATGATTACTAAGTTCAGCAAAACAAGTCCATTTAATGACGATTTTACACCCTTTGCCCCCATCCAATGTTTTAACGGAACAAGATATTTCCAAACGAATTTCTGCATTCAACAGCCAATAAAAAACTCAAAGCCAATTTTTTTTTATTCTTCACCAGGCCTCGGCAAGCCAGCAAATTTTTCTGGCTTGACGTTAGCAAAAATTTTGCCTGGCTTGACTTTTTGCTGGCTTGACATATTTCAAAAAATCTTTTTTTGAAAGATATTTAAAAAAAAACGACTAAAAATGGAGTGATTTCAAATTGCATTTGACTTATAAAAAGCGAAGATTTTTAACTGGTTATCTGTTATTTGACAGGATCATCCCCTGTTAAATATGCAATATTAAAATAAAATTAGTGCCAAATTTGTGTCTAAAAAATTGAAAAATGGAGCTTATGAAGCAGTAATTATAAGCCAAAAGCGTAGGATATAAAATAATTTTTTTATTTACAAAGGAGCCCACTGGCCAATTGATCTACAGAAAGGACAGTGATTTGGTCAAGTCAAGTCAACTCAAGCCAGCAAACCTGGCTTGATATTAAAGCCAAGGGTCTCATGACTTGGCTTGGGTCAAGTCAAGCCTGGCTTGCCGAGGCCTGTTCTTCACCAGATGATCAGAAATTTAGCGGAATAATTTTAAATTTCTATCCTGAGAACACCGCACATGACAGTTCTGTAGTTTTTCGAATTTCAGGGTTTCAAATTACAACAAAAAATATTTCGAAAACGTTTCTGAGAAAAAGTTGTTAAACCAAAATAATTTGATCTTTGACTTTTCTTTGGATGTAGATCTTCAAGTACCCTAAAAACATTTCGTCCGCTACCGATATAAAATTGAATGATTCTCGAAAATTTCTCAACGATAAATTAGCTTGAAATAAGTTGTTCTAGAAAAATTAATTAAATTCAATTTCCCTTTGAAAATAATCTGCTAACGCGAAATGTGATTGCAAAACAGGATATCAGCATAGCTTGAATTTTGAGCAAATTTTTTTACGAACAAAAAAGCCAATTTGCTTGTTTTTATACACCCGAAAGTATTTCAAAACCATCGTTTTGAAATTTTCAAAGCATCTTTATTTTAAAAATTTTCGATTTCTGTCCGTTTTTTTTGGCATTTCACTGATCACCTCATCAATTAACTCGTATTTCCTATTTTTTTAATGTATTGTCGGTCTTATTGTACAAATTTAAATTTGAAAAATCTTTAACCGTGTAAAAGACTTATGAATTGGATTCGAAAATCGAGCAAAAATGAATTTACAACTCAAATAAATTTTGATCTCTGGAAAGAAATCCAGCTTCAATTCAAACCGTACAACCCTGATGGAAAAAGCTCAGATCAAACTGAAACCATCAGACACCAGATGTCACATAGTGGTGAAGTGAGACTAGAATTTGACCAGGCACAGGAAGCTGCGAGAAAGAGGTTTTTAGAAGAGAAAGAAATTGAAGAAAAAGAGCATAGAGAGCTCATCTCACAAATAACGGACGCTGATTTTTTGAAAGATCTAGAGTAGGGTGGGAAATTGGGCAAAGTTTTTTTTGTAACAAAATCAAAATTAAAAAAAAAAATTTTATGAACTTTTAATTCTTAATAAGGTATTGTCCTTATAGAAGGTGTCCTAATTTTTATACAGCCTGAGTTTTCTCGTTTGCAACTTTTTTTTTTCGTCCGCCGGTTAGACAGCCAAATATTACAATCTATAGCAAAGTATAGGCAACTTTGGCTGTCTACCCGGTGGACGAAAAAAAAAGTCGCAAACGAGACAACTCAGGCTGTATAATTTTGCTTTATCAAACATTTTTAACCAAAAAAATTCTGTGAAAGTAGATTCTAAAAAGAGTAGAAACTTGTGAAATTCTAATTCGTAATGAAATGTTTTCAATTTGTATACTTACAGTATGTAAAAAAATTGTTCGAGAACAAAAGGTCCAATTTGCTCTGGATTGAAAGTTTAAACTTAATTCTCCTGTAAATTATAGGCTTTGATCCAAAGAAATTTCCCATGTTGTTCTCGAACAATTTTTCGAACTGTTTATTATGAAAAATTACAAATATAAGTTTTTTATACGACGCGGCGGTTATTTTATTTTTTTATAATTTTATCCGAAGCGTAACAAAAAAGTTATTGAAACCGATTTAAAAAAAAATCAATTTCAAAAACCCATTTTTTTGCATCTTTTTATTATATTTTGTCTTTTTTATTCTTTTTTGTTCTAGAAAAGGGCTTTCTTAAAACAAATAAGGCCTTTATCGAAAAAAATACATGGACAAATGTTGATCTAATTTTTTTTCGTTTTGGGGGATTCCCTTCAAAATATGAAATGCGTCATATAACGCAGGTTGTAATTTCATAGAGTTCATCTCTACGAAAACAGTAAAATTACAACCTACGCCAAGTCATATGAATCATCAATCTTAAAATCCGCCAACTCTATTTTTCCACTTAATTTTTGTTGGAAAATTTTTATTTTAGTTATATTTACTTTTCGTTCTGAAAAAGTTCCCGGTAATGAAAATTAACAATAATTTATATCTGATATCAAAACTCCAAGTTAAAGCAAAAAATAGAAATTTTAAAACAGCATAATTTGACAAAAGATGGCGAAAATTTACATAAAATAGAATTTTCCACCCTAATTCAGAGGAACAAAAGCGGATAAACGATGACATAAAAAATCGTCAATTTCGCCAAGAACAGGAAGAAAAAGATGCCGAATTTGCCCGTAAATTATACGAAGAAGAGGAAACGGCGATAAAATCCTCGAGTACAGAGAGTTCGTCTAGGGTATCCACCCCTAAATCTAACCAATCGCGAAGAAGCAGCATCGAAGATTTTTTTGAAAAGTCTAAAATTGTACAGGAATCAAAAGATGCCGAAATGGCTAGGAGACTGTTTGAAGAGGAAAATAAAATTGCGGGGACCTCCTCGTATAAACCGGTTTTAAAAAGCAATTCTTCGTCTGCCAATTCTACCCCAAAATTAGACAGGTCTCGAAATGGCAGCCTCAAAAATTTCTTTTCACCAAAAACTGAGAGAATCAAAACTATGGAATTGAATCAAGAAAAAATAGGTTGGGTTGACAAATTAACCCTCAAATTTGCTCGGCGGTTTTACAAAGTGACATACTAATTTTTTGTCAAAATAACCGATTTTTTTTTAATTCTTTGAAATTTTAACGGGCTCCGAGTTTTAGCCATTTTTCGTCAAATAAATTAAAAAAAAATCTGAATTTTGTAATTTGTAGCATAAAATGAATTTTTTAATACTAATAAATGCTAAATTTAAATTTTTTTAAATTAGTATTTTTTGTAAATATTTAACCCCTTGGAAGCTCATCACTCACTTTATAGTTGGTGCAATGAAAACTTTTGAATCCTCGCTGAAATCGGATGAAAAAAAGAGTCCTGCAACATTTTTTGATCAAACCCCAACATAGAGTTTGGCACGAGGAATGCAAAATGGCAAGTTAAAATTTTCTAGTGAAAACTTTCTGTTCAAAAATTATTTTGATCTTACTTTTTAGAGAATTTCTTTCAAAAAAAACACTGCTAAAATTGCGGTTGCTGATCAAAGACAGTGTTAAACGATAATAAACATCTGAGGGAACTGAAAGTTTCTTAGGAAAAGTCTTTGAGTCATCTTTCAAAAATAACAAATAGAATTTCCAATCGATCCGGAACTCTTTTTTTTTCTTCTGGAGTGCAATTTTTTTCAATTTTTGAGAAAAATTCGGAAAAAAATATGGCTTCAGATTTTTTTCGAGAAGTAGGGCTCAATGAAAGCACGGCAACAACTGATCAAGAAAAAAAAGGTTTTTGGCTTTTTAACTCAAGAAAAATAAAAAACAAAAAATGTTTTTCCCGAGTCCCCCCTTAGGCGGTTAAATTATAACAAACGTTGTTTAATAACTTTATTTTGATCATTCGCGTCTGCTAATCGTTCTATTTATGAGAAAACGGGAAGATAGATGAAAATCGAAAAAAAATTGTGAAAGCCAAGGTCTTAAGAGTGCGATAATTGAAAGAAATGTTTTTGGAAATATTCCTGTTTTTCAATGAGAAGTAAAGTGAATCAAGTCCAATCTTTGCAGCTTAGTTTCGCCGATTTAGATAAAATTTTAAAATCTAATTGATTACTCGCTAAGTTGGACTATCCTTACAATTAAGATCATTCACGGCTTTTTATAAAATGTAGTTAATCCGTAATGAAGGCTCAAAGTCGCCCCACTTTATGAGTGGTGCATGAGCCTCTGCCGAATAAAAAATTTGGAGCTTCCAAGGGTTGGAAAAAAAAGCGATCCCACTTAGATACATGCGAAACCACCAAAATTCAAAGTTGCAATTTTCAGCCGCTTATTGTCTTAATATATAGTCCTTGATAAATCATATTTTTGTTTTTGGCGAAAGTTTTTTAACCAATTTAATCGAGCTTTCGCCAGAAATCTTCAGAATCTTTTGAAAAAACAATTCAAAAAGTCCATGGATAATTATTACCCATCAAAAATTTAAAACGATCTCGCATCTCAGTCTGAATGTCTCACGAATTCTTCTCAAGATCCCAAATTTATTCGATCAAAATATCGAAGATTTCCGTCTTTGACAGATTCAGACCGAACCCTTCGCCAGAAGCCTTAATAATTTCTGACTGTGAATCGCCAATTATAAAAAAATTAAACGCGATGGAAAAAATTTTTTGATTTTGGCTAAAATTATTATTGAACAATTTATACGTGAGAAGATTTGAAACTAAGGAATTCAAAGTAATTAATGGGGTCAAGGTATTTTAAAGCATGGAAAATCATTTTGAATTCACGATTGCACAAAAACATCCGAATTAATTTTTGTTAGAGTCAAATTATGAGTAAATAAATCGATTTCAATTTCAAAAAAATTTTATGAACAAAAAATTCTTGGACTTATAATGACCAGAAATCATCCTCTACAAGATGATCCAATAAAATGCTTCAAAATTTTGACTTTTGAAATGCCTTATTCATCATCTATCTAAAAATTAGCTCGTAAATAATAGTAGAAACTGTATAGCAAACATACACTTACTCAAACTAAATATCTTGGCCTAATTGGAAAATTGAACACATGGTTTCAAAATATTTCCAAATAATTTGACCTACATTTCAGATTATTTTCGAAATAGAAAAATCGGGCCTTATATTTTTATACCCAAATGCTGTCTTTTTATATCGAAGAAATTTGGACTCATAATCGTCGACTAAATGTAGTTCCCGCATCATGCTTTTGAACCCGCGCCTGTGATTGGCTGGCGTTAGTTAAGCTTTAGGTGTGGAGGCGCGCAAAAGTGATAGTGGATCAAGAAAAAATATAGGGAACGTTAAAGAAATAATTTTTTGAAGGTTATATTACAAATAAAGACAATTCTCGAATTGTAATATGACCCTTGTAATGTGAACCCTTTTTAAGTAATTAATTTAAAAATTAAACGGTAGTGTCACTTCAAAGTTTGACTACAATTGGATATAATACCAAACCGCGCCAAAAAAATTGAGTGTAGTCAGAGGTCAACCGAAAAAAGTTCTCTCACTACATGGGCCAAAGTGGTAATTTCCCAAAGATTAATTAATTACGGATCGAGAGTTTATACGCAATTTAATTTATTTTGTTTCAACTTCACCCTCAAATTATATATTTAATTTTCAGACCGATTTTAATTATCTTATAAAATACAGTAGATTCTCTGAGAATTTGGTCAGTATCTATTTTACTTACAATAAAGGCTATACTTGGTATTATATCGAATGTATAACGAACCATAGGTAATTTTAAGGTGCGAAAGATTTGGATTGTGCCACCACAGACGAACAGTCATGACTCATACGGTGATATACCGGAGATATCACGAAACGGTTTCTTGCATTTTCCCTGATTATTTTTTTCAAAATTCGAAATTTTCAAATGACCATTTAATTCTTCGATGATGAGTCATTATTTGTCCTAAAACCGGAGTTGTTGAATGTCCAAATTTCATAAAATCAATTTTATCACCAACTAACCATGTAATGGAACCATTTTTATATCCAATATATTTTTGTTTAAAGTCGATTTTACTCCTTGGTATAGACCCTACCCATAACCCTTTAATTGGAAACCATTACTATTAATGAAACCCATTATTGTAAAACAAGGAATTATCATTTTTATGGAACCATTTTTGAAAAAACAGGCATGTTTGAGTAAATAAACTCTGTTTTTGGTGTTTAATTTGCTCAAACTCTTTCTAAAAAGTTTGTTGATTCGGCTGCCTTAAATTGGATCCCTGAACATGTAATTTTAAAAACAATCTAAAATACTTTTCAATTTTGCAAAATTACCCTGTAGTAGAAACCATACCCTTTAAATGGAAACCCAAATGTGTATATGTTTTGCAGTGTACCGTGTTTAATAAACTGTATTATTTAAGAGAAACAAATTATAACCATTTCAATCGTGAATTACCGGTTAACCAGTGGAGCAAAAACGAAAAGATATCTTGGCCTGAGCTTTTTCAATTTCCAGTTGAAAAACCGTTTGTGTAATCGATTCATACGTTCGTCTGTGGTTGCCAACAGTCTAATTCTGTCGCAACTAGAAAAATTTCCATAGTGGAAACTGCCTAATTTTTTCAAAATGTTAATCCTCGGAAAATTCCTAATTAATTCTCATAAGCCAGAGTGCGTAATTTTTCTCAAAATCTTGCCTATCATACAAAACATTATAAAAACTTGCTACTTGAAAATTCACCGTCCTGAATGTTCCGTTATTTCAATGTACAGTTCATTTAAAATAAAACCCTGACAATTATCTAAAAAATATTTCTATCACAGAGGTTCTGGTGTATAATAGAGTTCGGACCGAGGGGGAATTTGATCCACAAGCAAATATAAACTAAACAAATATCAAAATTCTAATAGAATTTACAAACAACAATTCAAGAGAAAAAAAATGACTTCAGTCCAAATTACTTTTGACTTTAAAACCAAGAAAAATATAAAGGGATGTCCGTGGTTGTTTTCATTTATCTAGTGACTAGATTCTAGTCCTAAATATTTAAAATCCGATGAACTTGAGCACGAATGAGCGCATGTAATCTGATGTTTTAAAAATTTTTTACGTTCAATTTTCTAATATTTTGACTCCGTTTAAGATTATAAAATATTTTGATTATATTTTTTCCACGCTAATACAGCTCTGAGAATTTATTACTGTTGCAATTTAGACTTTCGGTCGCCTCAAGAAACAATTTTCACTTTGTTTTGGAACAATTTTTTTTAGAAATTCAATCTGAAAAGTTAACTTTATAATTCAAAATTTTCTGAAAATTCATCTTTTATTTTTTAAGGAAATGTTCACGCCGAAACGTGCTACATAGAACCAGGCGCGCTTGGATGTTTTATCTTCACTCGGCGGCAAACCGGAAGTCCCAGTATTCCGGTCGCAAATGCGACTCTCTGTTCAAGTACAAAAAAAAATTCCAAAAGGATTTTTGAGAATAAAAAAACTGCCCGGTATGATCGAATGGTGAGCGGAGTAAGCCTATTTCGGATAGGTAGTTATGCTTGTGTCACCATAAAATGATAAGCATGAGGTTTAGGTAGTATTTGAGATGAAAAATAAGCGGAAGTGATGAGTAATTATATGTTTGGTGGCACAGAGACGAGATGTCAGCGAAGTGCAAATGTGTTGTTGGATATGTTTCTCAAGATATGCTAGAAAGATATTGTAGTAACGAAAACGGCAAAAATAATTGACGGACCATGATCGGTTGACCTAAGGGGAAACTAAATAGAGTAGAACTGTAGATTGTGCGAAAAAAATTTTGGGCCAAGAAAAGTGCGAAAAAATGACAAAATTAAATTTATGATTTTTTAAAAGAGGTTAGAAAATATGTAGGCATCTATGAAAAAGTCAAAGTTAGATACTGAATGTTTTTACCCACAGATTTCAATAACTAAACAAGAAAAAAATTTTGACCGGAAATGGTGAAAATTTGAAAATGTTATTTATTTTTTTGAAATTTTCATATTTAAAAAAATCTAAACTTTACAAAATACATGTATTCGTAGTTGTCTAAGCGGAACGTTTTGAACATTTCAAAAAACTCCGCTAAGACAACTTTGTCAGTAGATAATAAATAAATTTCTTGGGCTGGAATGATATGTATATCGGTTTAGCTTTAGTTAACGATAAATAAAGCATTGAATATTTCATTATTTTCGTTATTTATATCGATGCAATAAGCGAGTTTATGGCACCCCTTTAAAACGCTTGGAATATCATCTCCAAGTACACAAAAAATTTCTTTGCTTTGATAAGAGATAGAAAAAAATAGATTCAGGGTCATAAATTATGAATCATAATAGATATAATCAATCAAAAAAGAGTGCTTAAAAAAAGTATGGGAAGATCAGGAATTGAACCAGGACCTTCTTTATCAAAAAGTAAAAAACCATCAAAATTAGCCAGCGTTCGAACAGGTTTTATCAACTTCCAACTCCGGGCAGGATGCAACTGTACTGCTGAAGAATTTCTATTGTTGGTGAGCAAGTGCCTGTTTTATTCATCACCTACCGGAATGGGGCGATTTTGGCCAATCGATTATCACCCCTACTAAATGGCTTCGAATTCCAAATTACGCTAGATGCCGCAGACTACTTATTCAAAAAGTTCATTCCGATGTTGATAAATTGGCGCAGGTCTTCAACCAGAGGACTTCTTTATACGATTAATGTTCAAAACGACCTAGTTCAAAACAACTGCAAGTTATAATTATGGAAAAGTCTGCCATTCTTTTGAACAATTTGAAATAAGTTCTTAAGAAATCCTTCCTAAAATAATTAAGATGGGCATCCTCATTTTTTAATCTCTCTTAGAGAAATTCTTTCTTTGGCCTCCGTAGGTAACAGCCTTTCTAGAACACATCCAGTTTTGTCGCTGCGCATTTTAGCACGAAAAAATGGCCAACGGATTTTTATATAATAACAGCTCAGGAAAACTAATTGACTGAATTTTTTTGATTCCTTAACAGTTGGGATATCTGTAATACCGAAGGTTTACCGGTAACAATTAAATAGAATCGATTCTAGAATAACGTACATTCTTCGAAGCCAATTTTTGGCAAGTAATGCAACTTTTGTTAGAAATTTAATGGATTTTTTTGTTTGACTCCTCTTAAAATTTAAAAGAAAAAACTGTGTAATTTTGAACTGCTATAAACGAGTGTTCATATGACAACAATTTTATTGAACAAATTTTTTTATTGAAACTACCCAGGTAGGTGTTTTCAAAGCTCTTGCTGTTCGTCTATAAGGGCCAAAAAAAGAATAAGTTTTGTAGGGCGCTAAAATCGAAGAACTAATGCTGAAAATAAATGAGTTTAAAAACTTTAGTTGAATCACTTTCCCGTCAAAACAATGGCCGAATATTTTGTTATTATTTTTTATGACGTTAAATGTCCGTTTAGAGTACCGACCAACGATCTTTTAAACCAGTCCCGAGTTAGCTCAATCGTTTTGGTCTGGCTGCTGCCAGCCAAGAAAGCACAGCGATTCTGCTCTTGCGCTGATCATATTTCTTAATTGCTGTTAAATGATAACATTTATTGGATGCTCTTATTACTGCGTAACTACCGGTGTCTTAAATGTACAAGCATCAAAACTCTTTTGTGGACGAGAGGGAGATGAGCTCGTAAGATCAAGTGACTGGTAATGAGAAAATATTGGTTGTATACCAAATATGGAGTTAAGCTAGGGATCACGTTAAAGAGAAAAACATGAAAGTTATTTATTTTATTTTATTGATCCAAATCGATTAACTTAAGAAATATATAGTTTTTATTCAACCAATTACTTTTCTGAAAATTTTGATAAAAACTAAGACATTTTTTTTTCATTCACAGCAAAAAAAAATTTATTAAAAACGAGAAAAGTTAGGCTTTTTTTATCAAGGATGTTGGGACGACCGAGTAATTGAGATTTCTCAGAAATACTCTTTTTTGATAGCCTCATTTTGTAGAGCAATTTTTCCACTGGAGGTTGTTTCAAATGCCTTAGGATTTTTTTTGCTGGAATTTTGATTTTTTTTCTAAAAATCAAAGTATTTGAGATTGTTTTGAGAATTTGAAAGTGAAAGGTAACTATATTTCGGATCTAGAAATTTACATTGTCACTGTTCAAAAATTGTGAATGTAGCAACTT
>SCLH01000600.1:196698-211877 GCA_004367855.1 Oikopleura vanhoeffeni
CAGAAAATTGATATTACAGACGGTCCGTGGCACGTAATTAATTTTTTATTCATAACGTTTCTACTTTTTATGTAGAAATGATCCACTTAGAAAAATTTCCCCAATTGAAAAAAATTTAGCCTAAAACCCACACAAAAGCAGAGATTTGAAAATGTTTGAATCTTCAGTCCCAAGTTGAACTCGCCATAAGAAATTGGAGCATACAAAATTTTAATTAATAACAAGATCATGTTTTCAATATCTTAAAAAAAATCTAAGGTAGTTTTTTAAAAGTAACCACGGACATTCGGATCATAGCTCGGAAACCATATTATGTATCAGCAAACGGTTTTTTGCAACGTGTAGCCACTAAATTTCTGATATCGGAAACTTTTAGTTTTTTTCCAAGTCAACCGGTAATTGAATGTTTTAACCAAAGTTCAGGGGGTCGAATCTCAGTGAGCCCCAATTTTTTGTCTATTTAATCTATTGTATGTATTTATGATACTAATCGGTTTCTATGTGCGGTGATTGATTAACAAAAGTTTTCTAGTGATAACCTTAAAAAATATTTGTAGTCAACCGGCTGACTTTTGAAAAACAAAAGTTTCCGATATCAGAAATTTAGTTGGCTACACGTTGACAAAAACGCTTTACTGATACTAATATGGTTTCCGCGCGATATGATGCGAATGTCCGTGGTTACTTTAAAAAAAAACTACCTAAAGAATAGGATGATTCTTTTATGAATATTGATTTGGTTTTTACAAATGTTAATTGCTCGTAGTTAATCTCCGCAGCGGACACCTGAAGGTACAATATTAAAATTGCCCAAATTGTAATTATTTGTTTTTATCAATTTTAGAGATTTTGAAAATATGGATTATCAAAAACCCAAAGTCAAGTAAGTAGTATTTTAGAAAGAAAAAAAAATAGTTTATTATCGCATTTACACCAGTTAAAAACATGCATGATCTTTTAAGGATTAGGAAAAGTAAAAATGCATGAGACTAATTTTTAGCTAAGTTTCTGTCAGTGCCCATGTCGCCGAAATTACGTAGGTATGGGAGTTTTTATTAAAAGTTACTTTGAGTGCGTCATGAAAGACGTCATATTTCGAGATTAAATTTTCAAATCAACTTTTTTTCGATTGTGTTCGGTGGAGTTTGTAATTCTATACATTCGGAATGTTTTTTTGTAAAACTCCCCAATAAAATAAATAAAAAACTTTCAAAATTATTTCGTCATTTCGAACGCCACGCATTTTTCATTTTAATTAACGAAACGAATTATTTCTGTCTCCATATCGCCGAATTTTTTAAGGAAAAAATTTTCGCGCGATACCGAGCCTCCCCAATATCATTACTTTTAGAATGGGGCGTCCCCGCGCCAAAAAGAAGAATTTTCCCGGGATGTGAAATCGTGTGATAATCGAGTTGGAAGGATTTGACTGCTGATGAGGTGAATTGTATAATTGTCGAAAATTTATTAAGTGAGCCAATCACGCTCCCCTGCAGATGTCAGACCAGAATGAAACTCTCAATTTGTAGAAAATGTTTTTACAAATGACCTCTGCGATGATCTCCACTTGCAAGGCGAATGTCCCTCATGCAGATTAAGGTAACGGTTAGATTATATAATTAGGAGGTGAGGGTATCTTTCAGCATGCTTATAAACGCCTCAAACCCCCTTTACAAAATTTCATTCGAAAATTAGACAAGCTTAGCTTGAAAGGATGCAGCTGAGGATAGATGGCTCTAAAAAAGAGCTGTTCGTGAAATAAAATGTACTTATGTCCACATGCAGGTGTCAACATTTTGCTTTCCGTTCTTGAATTTTGCACAATTTATTATTCGCCATCAATACGTTTAAATTTGGCAAACACCTACGTGTTTGCCAAATTAAACGTTTTGTTGGCGGAATAGGTAAATTGTGCAAAAATCAAGCACGGAATTCAAAAAATGTGACATGCTGCACATAGTTAATTTAATTAACCAATGAGTGCGTTCGATATCTGCTAGCCTTTTGATTAGGTAAAATTATCATGGCTTTTGCCGTAATTTAATTTCGTGAATTTTGGGCGTTTCACATTTTTAATTTATAAAAAAAAATTATATAAAAAAATTGCCACTATTTTCACAATGGACTATGGTGGAAAGTTTATTCGATTTTTAATGGGAATAATGAGAAAATAAAACCGACAATTTTACAAACTGTGTAAAACTTTTTTGGAAAAGTTTTGCCATGTTTCCCATTGGCTATTAAATCATTCTACACCAAAAATATTGACGTAAGAAAATGTTGTCATTTTAATTTTAACCAAAAAACACTTTTCTGTTTTCCATGCGTTTATTTTTTTATTAATTTGTCCTCATTATGATTCATAATTTATTATATTGATCCAATAAATTTTTAAACCCGTTTTCTTAAGATGACACAAGCGACAAATGAAATGATTTTACACTCTTTTTAAATCAATATTTATTGATGATTTACAGTGAATTTTTTGAAATTACAGTTTGAGTTTTCTTTTGTTATGGTTTTTGTTGGCCGTTTGAGATAAAGCCGAGTTATTTGATAAAACTCAAAAAAGTGAAATGAAAACTCATTCCTATCATTTTATTGTTACAAGTTTACGAAAATTATATCAGAAATATAAAAATACAGTGTATTGAAACAGAGTATACATTTTTGGTCGACTTCTTTCTCAATATTTTGCTATTAAAAATGTTAAGACGCGGAAAAATTTATCAATTTGAAGAACAACAAGCTGCAATACAAATTCTGTGTCGGAAAATACAATTTGGACTGATTTTGCATAAATTTTTTCTGGCTCGGAATTATTACAAAATATAATTATATAGGATGCGCAGAAAGTAAATTTATATTACTTTTGAACTGTCGATATAAGCGAAAAACAGAAAAAATATGGACAGAATTTAAAAAAAAAAATAATAAAAAAAAATCGGATTTTTACCGGTAATAACATCCGATTTTTTTAAATTAACGAAGAATGATACTTGAGAAATTTTTTTTGGAATAACTGAAACCTTTTAACAAATTTTAGAATATTTTTTTAAATTAAAATTTTAGAAAATGTAGCTAATTTCTGACATAGCCCTAGTTCTGTAAAAATGAATTTTATACTGTATGCTTAAAACGGAAGTAAGTGCTAAGAATGGCCCCTAGATGGCCGAAAATATTTTTTTTCCTGGCCGGAATCGTTTTTTTTCGAGTACAATAACCCCCCTAGACTAATGAATTTTCTCAACTACTCAGTTTTCTCTGAAGTTATTCCGGTGCGCACCCTAATTATAAACCCACCGGTTACAATGGAAATATAAATTTTTTCTCAAATTATATTGTACTTTTACTGCTGAATTCGGCATACGCACTTTTTATAACAAATTTTAGCATTTAAAAGTTGATAAAATCTTTGTACCAATGAGTTAAAGTGAGAATGGCTTTTAAAAAGAATGATCCGCATTTTTAAAAATGTATACAACAATTGTAAAGCGATATTCGCTGGGTATTGTGGAAGGGGATGGACTTCGAGATAATTCATGATCTCATCTAAAGGGATATATTCTCTTAATGCAAGCTGTTTTCGGCTGAATAATGCTAAGGCGAGATATAAATTTAGCGGCTAAGGATAATTATTCAATCGGGTCTCGAAAACGGATCATCCGATTCAAAACTCAAAAATAGTTGACGGATAATGTTAAGATCTCGGCAACTAGTCTATTTTCGTTCACGACTGGATTTCCGGATATCGGTAAATACGAGTTTAATAAAAAACGGCATTTTTTGCTAAAGTTCTCAAATACCTTGTTTTCGAGATAAAACTTTGTGTTTGTCTATAAGGACATAGAGGCAAAAATTTGGGCTACAACCGTACAAGTGAAAACACGACGTCGATAATGACAACCGGCCCAAAGACCCTTTTTATATTAAGAAACCTAAATGTAGCAGGTATTAATAATTGAATTTTTCTACAAGTTTTGAGGAACAGTTTTTAATGGCACCCTGCCCCTGTAGATGTATCTTAGAGAGCTATCGATGTAGACGGAAATTTGCCTATTAGAGTTTATTTTCAAGATTTTTTCTGCAATATTTTACTTATATTTTTTTATAGCTATTTTTTCGATTTTTAGAGCATAAAAAGTCTATAAAGACAAACGGCAGTTTTTGACATGGCCAAAACCAATTTTATTTTTGGACAAACACTAAAATAGTCTATTTGCCGAGATATAACAGGATATTCTGTTTTCGAAGAACATTTAACTGACTAAGTTATTATTATTAGCCGCTAAATTTATATCCACCTGAGGCTGTTTCTTTGAAGATTTTGGAGTTGATTGATATTGGGGATCTGGAGTCTTAATTTCATCAAAATCTAAGGATTCAATTTCTTCAACCCATTTGTACGATCCATTGATTCGATTTTTTTCGTATTTTTTCGATAATATTCAAACGGACCATTTCAGGTAAAATCAGGCGCACAAAATATCTAGCTGTTTTTAGATCTATTTCGTACATTTCAGCATACTCTTTTACTATTTTGCGATATGATTTTTTTGGATGTTCTTCAAAAATTTTTCCATGGAAAACATTCTTCAAGCCAAATCTCCGGCATTACCGACTTTTTTTTTAAATAATAACAAATTTTGTTTTTCAGATAGTGTTTTTTGAGGGTTTTTCTAGAAAATTTTCGATTTATGATTACTAAGTTCAGCAAAACAAGTCCATTAATGACGATTTTACACCCTTGCCCCCATCCAATGTTTTAACGGAACAAGATATTTCCAAACGAATTCTGCATTCAACAGCCAATAAAAACTCAAAGCCAATTTTTTTTATTCTTCACCAGGCCTCGGCAGCAGCAAATTTTTCTGGCTTGACGTTAGCAAAAATTTTGCCTGGCTTGACTTTTTGCTGGCTTGAACATATTTCAAAAAATCTTTTTTTGAAGATATTTAAAAAAAAACGATAAAAATGGAGTGATTTCAAAATTGCATTTGACTTATAAAAAGCGAAGATTTTTAACTGGTTATCTGTTATTTGACAGGATCATCCCCTGTTAAATATGCAATATTAAAATAAAATTAGTGCCAAATTTGTGTCATAAAAAATTGAAAAATGGAGCTTATGAAGCAGTAATTATAAGCCAAAAGCGTAGGATATAAAATAATTTTTTTATTACAAAAGGAGCCCACTGGCCAATTGATCTACAGAAAGGACATGATTTGGTCAAGTCAAGTCAACTCAAGCCAGCAAACCTGGCTTGATATTAAAGCCAAGGGTCTCCATGACTTGGCTGGGTCAAGTCAAGCCTGGCTTGCCGAGGCCTGTTCTTCACCAGATGATCAGAATTTAGCGGAATAATTTTAAATTTCTATCCTGAGAACAACGCCACATGACAGTTCTGTGTTTTTCGAATTTCAGGGTTTCAAATTACAACAAAAATATTTCGAAACGTTTCTGAGAAAAAGTTGTTAAACCAAAATAATTTGATCTTTGACTTTTCTTTGGATGTAGATCTTCAAGTACCCTAAAAACATTTCGTCCGCTACCGATATAAAATTGAGATGGATTCTCGAAAATTTCTCAACGATAATTAGCTTGAAATAAGTGTTCTAGAAAATTAATTTAAATTCAATTTCCCTTTGAAAATAATCTGCTAACGCGAAATGTGATTGCAAAACAGGATATCAGCATAGCTTGAATTTTGAGCAAATTTTTTTACGAACAAAAAAGCCAATTTGCTTGTTTTTATACACCCGAAAGTTTTCAAAACCATCGTTTTGAAATTTTCAAAGCATCTTTATTTTAAAAATTTTCGATTTCTGTCCGTTTTTTGGCATTTCACTGATCACCTCATCAATTAACTCGTATTTCCATATTTTTTTAATGTATTGTCGGTCTTATTGTACAAATTTAAATTTGAAAAATCTTTAACCGTGTAAAAAGACTTATGAATTGGATTCGAAAATCGAGCAAAAATGAATTTACAACTCAAATAATTTTGATCTCTGGAAAGAAATCCAGCTTCATTCAAACCGACAACCCTGATGGAAAAGCTCAGATCAAACTGAAACCATCAGACACCAGATGTCACATAGTGGTTAAGTGAGACTAGAATTTGACCAGCACAGGAAGCTGCGAGAAAGAGGTTTTTAGAAGAGAAAAGAATATGAAGAAAAAGAGCATAGAGAGCTCATCACCAAATAAGGACGCTGATTTTTTGAAAGAATCTAGAGTAGGTGGGAAATTGGCAAATTTTTTTGGCTAACAAAAATCAAAATTAAAAAAAAAAATTTTTATGAACTTTTAATCTTAATAAGGTATTGTCCTTATTAGAAGGTTCCTAATTTTTATCAGCCTGAGTTTTCTCGTTTGCAACTTTTTTTTTCGTCCGCCGGTTAGACAGCCAAATTATTACAATCTATAGCAAAGTATAGGCAACTTTGGCTGTCTACCCGGCGGACGAAAAAAAAAGTCGCAAACGAGACAACTCAGGCTGTATAATTCTGGTTTATCAAACATTTTAACAAAAAAAATTCTTTGAAGTAGATTCTAAAAAGAGTAGAAACTTGTGAAATTCTAATTCGTAATGAAATGTTTTCAATTTTTATACTTACAGTATGTAAAAAAATTGTTCGAGAACAAAGATCCAATTTTCTCTGGATTGAAAGTTTACTTAATTCTCATGCAATTATAGGCTCTGATCCAGAGAAATTTCCTTTGTTGTTCTCGAACAATTTTTTACATACTGTATATTATAAAAAATATAACTTTTTTATACGATCGACGCGGCGCTTATTTTAATTTGTTATTATGTTATCCGAAGCGTAACAAAAAGTATTTGTAACCAATTTTTAAAAAATCAATTTCAAAAACCATTTTTAGAAAAATCAATTTCAAAACCCATTTTTTAAAAAAATCAATTTCAAAAACCCATTTTTTTTGGACTTTTCCTATATATTTCGTCTTTTTATTTTTTTTCTTCTAGAAAAGAGCTTTTAACAAATCAGGCCTTATTTATCAAAAATATACTCTGGGAACATGTCCCTCAAAACATGAATGCGTCATATATAACGAAGGTTGTAATTTCATAAGATTCATCTCTACGAAAACAGTTAAAATTACAACATACCGTATGTGCATACGCCATGGCTGCGCCATAAGTCATATGAGTCATCAATCTTAAAATCCGCCTACGCTATTTTTCCACTTGATTTTTGTTGAATTATTTTGTTTTTGTATACATGTATTTACTTTTCGTTCTGAAAAAGTTCCCGGTAATGAAAATTAACAATAATTCATATATGATATCAAAACTCCAGTAAAGCAAAAATAGAAATTTTAAACAGCATATTTGACAAAAGGTTTTTTTTTCGAAAAATTTATATTTTCATGCTTTTTCACCCCGTAAAGCTATATAGATTTGTTTTTTAAAGTTTACTCTTGATTTAAGGCGTGCCAAAGTCCTGCAGATTGGTACATTTAACAGAGCGATAATGAAAGGAAAAAAATGTGAAATTTATTTTTATTTTTTTTCTTCAATAAAAGTGTCCATTCTCGCAAACGTTTATATTTTTAATTTCTTCACATTACTTATTATCTGGAAAATATAAAAAACCACTTTTCACGTTACATCCATTCCAACTAAACTCGACTACAGATTTTTTTAAGACGATATTAATAAACTTCAGACATGTCGGGTGTAATGCGCTAAAAAGTCTTGTTTTTATGTTGCTTATTAAATAATCCTTGATATGAAAGTTTTTTTCATAAAAATGGTTAAAATGGCAAAAGTAGAAGAAAAACATTTTTTTTGAGATAAAAATTGACCTTCAATTGCGTTTTGATATTAAAAAATGTTCTTACTATCTAAAGAATGGCGCCTATAACACCCACAATTTCATTTGGAATTTTTGACCAGCATAAAATTTTAAATATTTAGTGCCAAATGGCACTTATCGAGTGTACCACCGAGTGTTAAAATTTCATCGATAGTTTAGAAATGAATCGGCGCGACCAACTCATTATTTGACATACGGATATTTAATAGATACCAAAACATTTAATATTTGATTCTGCCTGATTTTTTATGGAGAGTTCAAAAAACCACTAATAAAAATTTTGGACTTGATTTGGGGAAAATTTTCATAATTTTTCTAAAAAGTCGACAAAAATGACAAATAAACATATTATGAATTTTTCAAACAGCAGTCAGAAATATGTAGCATGCATGAAAAAGTCTTAAAGTGGCTTTTTTTAATTTTATTCATAGATTTCAAAAAACGATCAGAAAAAATTTTGGACAAAATGCGGAAATTCATAATAGATTTTGAAATTTTTTTGAAAATCTTTTACGATTTCGCAAAAATGAAACTCGAACTTCAAATCTTTCTAAATGAATAAAATATCTTTTTTCAAGCTGAACATTTTTTATATCATATCGGTTCAGCTAACTATAATAAGCATAAAAAAACGTTATAACGACTCCAGTCTGCTGGGTTTATGGCACCCCCTTAAGTTCTCCCGTGTCCAACCGTGGGGACATCCTTTGAAAAAAGCTTTTAAATAAAATATAATTTTCCACCCCAATTCAGAGGAACAAAAGCGGATAAACGACGACATAAAAAATCGTCAATTTCGCCAAGAACAGGAAGAAAAAGATGCCGAATTTGCCCGTAAATTATACGAAGAAGAGGAAACGGCGATAAAATCCTCGAGTACAGAGAGTTCGTCTAGGGTATCCACCCCTAAATCTAACCAATCGCGAAGAAGCAGCATCGAAGATTTTTTTGAAAAGTCAAAAATTGTACAGGAATCAAAAGATGCCGAAATGGCTAGGAGACTGTTTGAAGAAGAAAATAAAATTGCGGGGACCTCCTCGTATAAACCGGTTTTGAAAAGCAATTCTTCGTCTGCCAATTCTACCCCAAAATTAAACAGGTCTCGAAATGGCAGCCTCAAAAATTTCTTTTCACCAAAAACTGAGAGAATCAAAACTATGGAATTGAGTCAAGAAAAAATAGGTTGGGTTGACAAATTAACCCTCAAATTTGCTTGGCGGTTTTACAAAGTGACATAGTTATTTTTTGTCAAAATAACCGTTTTTTTTTTTATTTTTTTGAAATTTAACGGGCTCCGAGTTTTAAATTGAAAAAAATTAACAATTTTGTAATTTGTAGCATAAAATGAATTTTTTAATACTAATAAACGCTAAATTTAAATTGTTTTTAAATTATTTAAGGAAAACAGGCGATCCCAATCTTTCATACATGGCAACCACCCAAAATTCAAAGTGTAATTTTCACGCGTATTGTCTTAATATGATATGTCCTTATTAATTCATAATTTTTGTTTATGCGAAAGTTTTTAACCCAATTTAAGATCGAGCATTCGCCAGAAATCTTCAGGAATCTTTTGAAAAACAAAGTTCAAAAAAGTCCATGGATAATTATTACCCATCAAAAAGTTTAAAACGATCTCGCATCTCCAGTTCTGAATCGTCTCAGAATTCTTCTCAAAAAAGTCCAAATTTATTCGATCAAAATATCGAAGATTTTCCGTCTTTGACAGATTCAGACCGAACCCCTTCGCCAGAAGCCTTAATAATTTCTGACTGTGAATCGCCAATTATAAAAGAAATTAAACGCGATGGAAAAATATTTTTTGATTTTGGCTAAAATTATTATTGAACAAATTTATACGTGAGAAGATTTGAACTAAGGAATTTCAAAAGTAATTAATGGGGTCAAGGTATTTTAAGCATGGAAAATCATTTTTGAATTCACGATTGCACAAAAACTATCCGAATTAATTTTTGTTAGAGTCAAATTATGATGTAAATAAATCGATTTCAATTTCAAAAAAAATTTTATGAACAAATAAATTCTTGGACTTATAATGACCAGAAATCATCCTCTACAAGATGATCCAATAAAATCGCTTCAAAATTTTGACTTTTGAAATGCCTTATTTCACATCATCTAAAAATTAGCTCGTAAATAATAGTAGAAACTGTATAGCAAACATACACTTACTTAAAACTTAATATCTTGGCCTAATTCGGAAAAATTGAACACATGAGTTCAAAATATTTCAAAAGTAATTTGACCTACATTTCAGATTATTTTCGAAATAGAAAAAATCGGGCCTATATTTTTTTATTACCCAAAATGCTGTCTGTTATATCGAAGAAATTTTGGACTCATATCGTCGACTAAATGTAGTTCCCGCATCATGCTTTTGAACCCGCGCCTGTGATTGGCTGGCGTTAGTTAAGCTTTAGGTGTGGAGGCGCGCAAAAGTGCATAGTGGATCAAGAAAAATATAGGGAACGTTGAAGAAATAATTTTTGAAGTTCGTATTTACAATAAAAGACAATTCACGAATTGTAATATGACCCTTGTAATGTGACCCCTTTTTATGTAATTAATTTTAAAATTAAACGGTAGTGTTCACTTCAAAGTTTGACTACGAATTGGATATAATACCAAACCGGCCAAAAATAATTGTTGGTAGTCTCGCGGTCATCCGAAAATAAGTTCTCTCACTAGCATGGGCCAAAGTGGTAATTTCCAAAGATTTTAATTTAATTACGGATCGAAGAGTTTATGCGCAATTTAATTTATTTTGTTTCAAACTTCACCCTCAAATTATTATATTTAATTTTCTCAGACCGATTTTAATTATCTTATAAAATACAGTAGATTCTCCAGAATTTTGGTCAATATCTATTTTATCACTTAAAGTAAAGGCTTATACTTGGTATTATATCGAATGTATAAACGAAACTCATAGGTAATTTTTAAGGTGCGAAAGATTGGATTGTGCCACCACAGACGAACCGTATGACTCATACGGTATACCGGAGATATCACAAAACGGTTTCTTGCATTTTCCTGATATTTTTTCAAAATTCGAAATTTTCAAATACACTTTAATTTTCGATGATATCATTATTTGTCCTAAAACCGGAAGTTTTGAATGTCAATTTCTAAAACAATTTTATACACCATACTAAACCATGTATGGAACCAATTTTATATCCAATATATTTTTGTTTAAAAGTCGATTTTACTCCTTGGTATGACCCTACCCATAACCCTTTTGGAACCCATTATGATTATGAACAACTCATATTGTAAAAAACAAGATTATCATTTATGGAACCCATTTTTGAAAAACAAGGCATGTTTGAGTAAATACTCTGTTTTTGGTGTTTTATTTGCTCAAACTTTCTAAAAAGTTGTTGATTTCGGCTGCCTTATAATGATCCCTGAACATGGATTTTAAAACAATCTAAAAATACTTTTCAATTTTGCCAAAAATTACCCTGTAGTAGAAACCCAACCCTTAATGGAAAACCCAAATGTGTATATGTTTTGAGGACGTGTTTATAACTGATTATTTAAGAGAAACCAAATATAACCAGTTCAAATCGTGAATTACCGGTTAACCAGTGGAGCAAAAAACAAAAAAAATCTGGCCTGAGCTTTTTCAATTTCCAGTTGAAAAAACCGTTTTGTAATATCTCATACGGTTCGTCTGTGGTTGCACAGTCTAATCTGTCGCAACTAGAAAATTTCCATAGTGGAAACTGCCTAATTTTTCAAAATGTTATCCTCGAAAATATTCCCTAATTAAATTCTCAATAAGCCAAGTGCGTAATTTTTTCTCAAAATCTTGCCCTATCATACAAAACCTATATAAAACACTGTCACTTGAAAATATTTCACCGTCCTGAATGTTCCCGTTATTTCAATGTACAGTTCATTTAAAATAAACCCTGACAATTATTCTAAAAAAATATTTCCTATCACAGAGGTTCTGGTGTATAAATAGAGTTCGGACCGGGGGGAATTTGATCCACGAATGAATATAACTAAAAGCAAAATCAAAATTCTTAAGTAGAATTTACAAACAAAAATTCAAGAGAAAAAAAATGACTTCAGTCCAAATTACTTTTGACTTTAAAACCAAGAAAAAATATAAAGGGATGTCCTGGGTTGGTTTTTCATTTATCTAGTCCTAAATTTTCAAAAATTTCCGATGAAACTTGAGCACGAATGAGCGCATGTAATCTAGTTTTTAAAATTTTTTACGTTCAATTTTCTAAATTTTGACTCTGTTTAAGATTATAAATATTTTGATTTATTTTTTCCCGCTAATACAGCTCTGAGAAATTTACTGGTGCAATTTAGAACTTTCGGTCGCCTCAAGAAACAATTTTCACTTTGTTTTGGAACAATTTTTTTTATGAAAAATTCAATCTGAAAATTTAAACTTTATATTCAAATTTTCTGAAAATTCATCTTTATGTTTTTTAAGAATGTTCACGCCGAAACGTGCTAATAGAACAGGGTCGCGACTGAGTTTATCTTCACCGCGGCAAACCGGAAGTCCAAGTATTTCCGGTCGAAATGCGACTTCTGTTCCAGTACAAATTCAAGAATTAATAAAAACTCCCGGTATTGGTGGCGGTATCCTCAATTGTGGTTTTGCTTGTGTTACCCAAAATGATACTATTTCAATTTGGAAAATAAGGACAGTGGTTTTTTTTGGTGCACTAATCGGTTGTCCAAAGTGTTGTGAATTTCATCAATATTTTAGAAATGCTATTCGCGCGACCATGATCGGTTGACCTAAGGAAACTAAATAGATAGAACTTGATTTGCAGAAAATTTTCTAAAAAAAGTTGACAAAAAATGACAAATTAAAATTTTATGATTTTTTAAAGAGCGTTAGAAAATATGTAGGCATCTATGAAAAAGTCAAAGTGACTATTCTGAATGTTTTTACCCACAGATTTCAATAACTAAACAAGAAAAAAATTTTGACCGGAAATGTGGAAAATTTGAAAATGTTATTTATTTTTTTGAAATTTTCATCAATTAAAAAAATCAAAACTTTACAAAATACATGTACTGTCGTAGTTGTCTAAGCGGACGTTTTGAACATTTTCAAAAACGTCCGCTTAGACAACTTTGTCAGTAGATAAAAATAAATTTCTTGGGCTGGAAGATATGTATATCGGTTTAGCTTTAGTTAACGATTAGCAATGAATTATTTATTATTTTCGTTATTTATATCGATTGCAATATGCCGAGTTTATGGCACCCCTTTAAAAACGCTTTGAATATGATCTCCAAGTACACAAAAAATTTCTTTTGCTTTGATAAGAATAGAAAAAAATAGATTCAGGGATCATAAATTATGAATGATAATGGATATAATCAATCAAAAAAGAGTGCTTAAAAAGTATGGGAGAGTCAGGAATTGAACCCAGGACCTTCTTTATCAAAAATAAAAACCATCAAAATTAGCCAGCGTTCAACAGTTTATCAACTTCCAACTCCAGCAGGATGCAACTGTACTGCTGAGAATTTTTCTATTGTTGGTGCAAGTGCCTGTTTTATCTCACCTACCGGAATGGGGCGATTTTGGCCATCGATTATCACCCCTACTAAATGGTTCGAATTCCAAATTACGCTAGATGCCGCAGATACTATTCAAAAAGTTCATTCGGATGTTGATAAAATTGGCGCAGTCTCAACCAGAGGACTTCTTTATACGATTAATGTTCAAAACGACCTAGTTCAAACACACTGCCACAGGTTAATAATTCTGAAAATCTCGTATTTTTTTAAATTTTGAAATAAATTCTTAGAAAATTTCCTTCCTAAAATAATTAAGATTGGCATCCTCATTTTTTAATCTCTCTTAAGATAAATTCTTTCTTTTGGCCTCCGTAGGTAACAGCCTTTCCTAGAACCGACCCAGTTTTGTCGCCGCCATTTAAGAACGAAAAAAATGGCAAACGGATTTTTATATATAACAGCCAAGGAAAAACTAAATGACTTGAATTTTTTCATTCTTCAGTGGATATCTGGTAATACCCAAGGTTTACCGGTAAAATTAAAATAAATCGATTCTGAGAAAACCGTACATCCTCGAAGCCAATTTTTGGCAAGTAATGCAACTTTTTGTTAGAAATTTATGGATTTTTTTGTATTTGACTCCTCTTAAAATTTAAAGAAAAACTTGTAATTTGACTCTATAAGACGTGTCATATGACAACAATTTTATTGACAACTTTTTTTATTGAAACTACCCAGGTAGGTGTTTTCAGCTCTTCTGCTTCGTCTATAAGGCCAAAAAAAATAAGTTTTGTAGGCTAAAAATCGAAGAAAATGCTAAAGATTAAGAGTTTTAAAAACTTTAGTTGAATCATTTCTCCGTCAAACAAATGGCCAATATTTTTTATTATTTTTTATGACTTAAATGTCCGTTTAGAGTACCCACCCAACGATCTTTAACCAGTCGAGTTAGCTCAATGTTTTGGTCTGCTGCTGCCCAGCAAGAAAGCAAAGCGATTTCTGCTCTTGCTGCTGATATATTTTTTATTGCTGTAAATGATAACATTTATGGATGGACTATTACTGGTAAAACCGGTGTTCTTAAATGTACAATTCCAATCAAAACTATTTGTGAAGAAGAGGGAGATGAGCTCGTATCAATGACTGGTAATGAAAAATATATTGGTTTTGTAACCAAATATGGAGTTAGTTAGGGATACAACTTTTTAAGAGAAAAATATGAAAATTTATAAGGCGTTTTTTCATTCAAGGAAAATTGTTGATTCCAAATCGATAAGAAATATATATTTTTATTCAAACCCAATTTTTTCTAAATTTATAAAAACAAGACATTTTTTCATTCACCAGCAAAAAAATTTTTATAAAAAATCGAGAAAATTAGGCTTTTTTTATTAAGGCTAACTTTTTAATAAAATTCGATTAAAATATGGCCTTTTTTCATTCAAAGGCTAACATTTTAATAAAATTTCATAAAAATAAGGCTGTTTTTAATTCAAATGCTAAACTTTTTAGAATAATTACAGAAGTAGAAGTTTTTCATCCAAAGACTAAATTTTTCAAAAAATTTTAAAATTTCGATAAAAATATGGTGTTTTTTCATTCAAGGACAAAAATTTCAAAAAATTAATAAATTTTGGTCTTCTTTTCCCAGGACCCTCGAATCATTGAGAAAGTTCGGGGCTTTTCAAGCTATTTCTGCTGCAGAGTCGGTTTTTTCGGTATCCGTGTAGAAATGTTAAAAATTTTGGTTATCTACAGCGTGAGTCTTTTCGATTTCTCCGTTTTTTTACCCAGGCGGGTAGA
>SCLH01000600.1:213126-230010 GCA_004367855.1 Oikopleura vanhoeffeni
AAAAATCTCAATTTGGACACGATGTTCATATATCGTTCATACGTTATGTTCAAACACATTTAAGCATCGTTAATATTATTGCAAATTCATCGTGAAATTCAGATAATTCACGGCCAGAAACAAGAGAAAAAAATTACATTCCAAAATTTTCTAGTTCAAATTTTTCAATACGCATTTTATGAGCGATTATGAGCGAAAACAAATTTTGCTAAAAAAGTGATATTTTACTCATTTTTGCAAAATTTTCATTATTTGAAAAGATAAAAAGATGTTTTTTCTAGATTGCTAAATAGCCCATATCATATCAGATTAAAAAATTTAACAAAAACATTTTTTTCGTAAGGTTTTTTTTTTAAATTATAATCGGACATGTTTAAACAAACTGTTTTTGCACCGTGTAGCCAACTAAATTTGTGACATCGAAAACTTTTTGTTTTTTCCAAGTCAACCGGTTCACCGGTAATTGATGTTTTAAACCGAAAGTTCAGGGGTTCAAATCTTAGTAGGCCCAATTTTTTTGTCTAATTTTTATCGAATTGTATGTATTTATGATATTAATCAGTCTCGATGTGGTTATTGAGAAACGGTCAAAGAAAACAGGTTTCTCGTGATTTACTTGAAATTTTTTTTTTGAAAATTCCTATGTTGTGCCTCAGAAAAACTGGTAATTTTAAAGGTCGATTATCGGTGAACCGGTTGACTTGAAAAAAACAAAAAACAGTATGATGATACATCATGGTTTCCGCGCCTTGATGTCGGATGTAACATCAGCGATGTTCCTCTAAAAAAGATCCCTTATAATAAATTGCTATGAAATCAATACCCTCTTGAAGGCTCTATTCAATCTCTAGAACAACTGGCTGATTCTGAAATTCCAAAACATCGTCTGCAAGCTGCTTTTCTTCAACATTCTCGTGGAAATGTGACAGAAGCAGGTCAACTGATTTCTACAGTGGGTGATTTATCTAGTGCTGCTATTCAATTTAGTCACGAAATTATTAATGAAATTCCAGCTAATGACCCCAGATGGGACTCGCATGCCAGAGCGAGTATATTGAATATGCCAGGATCTGGATCTGTACTAAGATAAAGGGTCACAAAAATTTGGATGTTTTATTTTGGGTAAAGTATTTTGCAAGAAAATTTACTTTAAATTTAAAATTGAATATTTTTATATTACAATTTTTGTGAGTTTTCATGCAGCTTAAAAATTGAAAAAAGTTTTTCATTGCAAAATTTTTTTATACGATTTTAGAAAAAAAAGTGTTTCATGTTAAGGGATACGGACTCTATTAATAAGCCATTATAGGCATTAAAAATGCCTCAAGGTTACGGGGGTATAATTAAGTGTCTAATTGAACCAATCATAAAAAAAAAGCTGAAGTTAAAAAAACCGTTTGCTCAATTTGAACCACTAAAACTTCGAAATCATCGACTTGACGTAAGCCAATTCTCATCAGTGTTTTCACTGACTTCTTTTGAGTTAGTTTTCGAAAATCGAAGCACTTTGTTCGGAAAATGACCAAAATAATCATATTCGTCAGTTCTAGCTCTTCGAATATTGATCAAAAATTTGATGCTATTGCAAACCATTATCCTCGGAGGATATAGATTTTGAAGTCTGCAATTGTTAAAAATCGCGGTTATTTGGCCGGTTCTAGAATTTTTCGTCCGCGATGCGAAATAAAGCTCTCCTAAAATTTTATAACCGTAACGTATCATGAAATCTACCTGTAGCTCAATTGAATTTACTAGCTGAACGGAAGGATTAATTTTAAAAGTCACCTGTTCATACTTGGTGTAATGGTCAAAATAATTCTGATTACTTTTTTCCAAGTTAGGATAGATCTACGAAATTAGCATTTCGGTTTTCTCATGAACTATCAGTTTTCAGTATATTTTCACCGAGAAAAATTCAATCAGAAGTCGCATACCCTAAAAGTATGCCATTATTCGAATATAATGATAATCAAAAATCAAAATTTCTGTAAATTCGATATTTTCATGATAATTTCAGTTAGGTAGCCTTTTTTAGGGTAACCCGCCCTGTCTAGCAAAAACCGTAGTAGGTATGGAAAAACGGTTTTTTGCAATGAATAGCTGACAAAATTTTAACCGCTGAAAACCTACCTTAGGCCTTCAAAATTTTAAGCCTGTTCTTTTTATGTTAATTTTTTTGGCACTTTATTTTGGTCTGCAGAAAAAATTAACAATTAAGAAAACCGAATAAACTGTAAACTTCATTTACCGGCGAGTTTATTATGAACATCCATTTTCAGCAGTAAAAACAATAGAAAACAATTTTGTTCGTTTTTTTACTGGTCAAAATTACTGTTTAAAGTAAAAAATGCCGGAAAATGTATTTTCACAAATGTTATGATTGAAATCTGAAAATTAACGTCAATTCAAAGGTAAAAATAATATTCGACTTTTGTGAAAAATTTACGTCATTTTCAAAATTAGAAAATAAAATTTTAAAAATCGAAATAAAAACGCGTCAATTTTCGATGTTTTCCGAAAAAACGATTATTCCAGGTAAAAAACCAGCAATCGAAAAAACCGGCTCTGCAGCGACAGGTTGCTTTTAAAATTGTATGCTGACCAAAAATTTCAAAAATATTGTATTTGCCAGTTCTGAGCTATCTCACCAAAATCAAATACCTGAACTAAATTAAATCGTGCCTATTTCAAAATTCAATTCCTTAATTTTTTGTGAACTTTCAACCAGTCATTATTAATCCAACGTCAAATTTGTGAGAAAATGAAAAAACACGAAGTTTATCTCGATTTTATCCAATCTAGCGGAATCGGTGAGAATGCAATCGCCGAAATTTGTCAAGATGGCGAAAAATTAAAAATTGCGGAATCGTTAAGATCTGTTAACTCGCCACTACAGCCCATTATTGACGGTGCTATACAAGTGGTTATTCGTCAAAGAGGCGTGAGAATACCAACTGCTTTGACTCATCAAGATCTTTTCTATTCACAGGTAAAATCTCTAAATTTTTAGAAAATTTCCTTCAGTTTGACTTGTGAAAGTCCGCGATAATCGATTCTCCCACTAGAGGGCGTCAACGTGGTAAATTACAGGGAATTCCGTTTGAATATACATATGTAGATCTGACAGTGTCGTGATTTCTATACTGTTGATTCCTGTTATTTTATTCAGGTGCTCGAGTTTTTCTCACAGATGGACGAACTGATTTTCGAAATTTTAAAAGACCGTGATATTATATCACTGATATAAAAGGTTTCGATACGCGACGGGGAGATATGATATCAGTACAGTGTATGATATTACTAATAATACTAGTATCATATAAGTCATGCGGCTTACAATTTTCTGGACAATATTTTGGGGTTAGATTTCGTAATGTGGGCCGTCGTCAGAAAAAAATTTGCTACCTTTTGAGATAAAAAAATTGTGGGAAATTTGTTTTTGAAAGTTAGAATTTTTGGTTATTCCGAAGGAATTTTTATGTAAATATTTTCTAAAACAATTTCCTTGTAAGTCATTGTGCTCTCGTTCCATCTTTCTTACGTCAACTTCATGAAAACACGAAAACGTGTTTGCTAACCTTGCCCAAAAAAATCCGTTTTTTTTTTATTTTTTCCTTTCTGAATTCTGCTCCAGATTATTTTTTTATTCGTCAGTTATATCAATTACGGGGGCTCTGTCCTTTTTTACTATGTTTTAAGCACAATTTCTTTATTTAATTCGGCTTTTTAAAAACAATCATCCGATAACGATGCTTCTAGATCAGCTTCAAATTTGAGCAACATATCTCGTGAAAATAAAATAACAACACAATACAGTAGTTCTCTGTTAGAGTTACCTCCTGTTGTATTACCCTTGTATCTGTTGTATTACCCTTTTTTGAGAGTTCATGTCAGTATCTGTTGGAGTTACTCCCTGATAAAAACATCTCAAAAACTCTAGACTTCAAACTCTAACATTTCAATTTTTTTGTATCGGCATCATCTTTATTTTAATTAACCTTGATACATAATTGTTTAATTAAACAGTAAGGTGCGTTGTAAAACGTTTTAGAAAGCTAGTCATGTTAAGTGTTTTTTCGGGGGCGTTTTCCGTAGGTATAATCTTCAAGGTTGGAGGTTTTTTTTTCTCAAGCGGCATCTGAGCAATTTTCTGGACGATCAACCAAAAAGTAGTGTGCATGTTTTATATTGGCTCAAATTTTCAGATATTCAAGACATTTCTCGAATTCATTATGTAGTGATAATTTTAACGAAAGCTTTTATTGAGTATATTTCAAATTGGAATCGGTAATTAAAGCAATCCACTTTTTTATTCAATATCGGGTAGAAGTCTTTACTGACAGATCTCTTAGGCCGCTCTCATGATGTTTGCCAGTTTCTGGTAGTCAAGGTGTGGATCTCTTCACGTAATTTAATCAAAAATTTTATCCAAAATAGTTATATATGAACCTCAAGGCTCTTTTTATATAATGTGCATTTTTTGAATATCAAATTTTTCGTTACTTTTAAAACTAGAATTTTTATTTTGTGTTAATAATGAAATTTTAAGTCATGTCTGTTTTAAAATACAAAAAAACAGGCACACACTAAATCAAATAAGTTAAGAAAAAAGAACTGCTGAATTTGGAAAAAATATGAGTAAATCATACTGTGAATGTTACCCCGACGCAATCACTCGTGGAGTCACCTTTATCTGTTGTAGTTTCATCGGATCAATTGTTTTATCTTTTTTCTAGATTACTGAAATTGTTAAAATTACGTTTTTCTTTAAAAACATTGGTAACAATCGTCGGATTCGGACCAAATTTTTAAATTCAATTATTTACCAGATATTTTTGTGCTATGTTTAAGCTATCTAAGGATTCAATCGCATGAGTCGTTAGCAAAAGCTGAATAAATAAAAATTTTGGCTAAAAATCTAGTAAAAAAGGACCAGGAGCCCCCGTAATCGATATGTATGGTTCAAAAGTTAGAAATTTGCCCGCTGCGCATCCTAAATATGAGTCAAAAATAGTTAATTTATGTCCACTCCTCGTCTACACATCAATAGCTCATGACTCGGTTTGCCCTATTTCAAATGACATTTTTTCATTACCAGCCCCTGAAAGCTCCCCAACCTTGCGTTAATTACTTAATTTTAGATTTCCGAAATTGGCGAGGTTGTCGCTGTCTTGGTGCAATTAGTTGAAGAATCAGCCGCAAATAAAAAGGTAAATTAATTAGAAATCGTATTTAATCTGATACTGTATTTAACTGATACTTTATTTAAAAAAAATGCGTAGGTTTTTCCGGTTTTGTCCGCTTAGACAAGAACCACAGTAGTAGCTTCTTAAGAAATTTGACTCAAAAAATGTGATTTTTTTCGGTTCATTTAAAGAAGCTACTACTGTGGTTCTTGTCTAAGCGGGCAAAACCAGCAAAACCTACGCATTTTTTTTGAAAACCCTTGAAAACCTAAATCTAATCGAACAAAACCGGATTTTGCAAAGTGTCCGCTAGATGCCTAGTGTCCGTCTAAAGACAAGAACCACAGTAGTTAAAACATTTTTTTTTCAAAAAACCGACCATAATTGACTAAAAATTATCTTGATTTTAATTACATTTGCTTTTAAATAATTGAAAAAAAAATTGGTATCGAATTTCAGGTTACTCAAATTGGCCTGGTTTTTAGGACCCTAAAATTCACCAGTTCGGATTTTTCCAATTTCTGTTTTTTACCTAAAATTAACAAGAAATTATCGGTTTCTCGAAAATTAACGGTAAAAACAGCGCTACAGCAAGTCACAGCTTGGGTATTTATATTATGAGGGGAAATGTCCTAATCGACATTGCGTGAATAAATTTGAATTTTGACATTTTGTGTATAATTTCATAATATTTTGCGAAGGATTCGATTAAGATTTTTTCAGGATGCAAGATTTTTGTTGCAAGGTTATATTTGGTCCAACGATTTGTACTTTTGCGACAATTAGCCATTGAAAACCCCGATTTTTTGCGACGACCACCCCCTTATAAAGTAGGCTTTTGTCTCTTGTTGTTTCTCAAAGCTCTTTTGTTGTCTGCATAATAATTTTTGAATAATAAAAAATATTGAATGCCCTGCTTTTGCTAATCGATGCGGTATTTCGAAAAAAGTGTAAATAGGTTGGCCGCCTATTGTAATAGACTTATGTAATTTCTCCCGTAATGTCAAAAATTGAGCGAGTTTATTGTTTAATTTCATAACAAATGTCATCGTTATACAGTATAACTTATACTGTGAATTTTGTCAAAGCGGACACAAGTCTAAGCGGACAAAACCGGCAAAACCTACACCTTTTTTTTGAAAACCCGAAAAAGTGTGAGTCTAAGCGGACAAAACCGGATTTTTACTATAAATTCAATGACCATAAAGATGTAACGGACAAAACCGGATTTCGAAAAGTGTCCGTGTAGACAAAATTAACAGTAGCATAATTTTATGAAAAATTGTTAAAAAATTTGAATTTAAAAAAAATAAACCCCCTTAAATGTTTTTCCCGCAAGAGGTTTCATTACATTCGCTTATGCGTAGGCACGTAAGGTTAAAATATAGCTTTGAGTAGGCCGAAAAGTGGCTGGCTGCGCAATAAAAATATAGGGAACTGTATGAAATTAATAGATAATGTCAAATTTTTGTTTTGAAATTGAAAATTAATTTTAATCAATTTAGGCGTTTTTTTCAGCGAACGGTTTTTTGCACGAGTTTTTCTCAGAGATGGATCAACCGATTTCAAAAGATCGTGATAGGAAAGGTCTTCGATACGGATATCCGATATACGGGAAAAACCGGTGAAATCTTTAAATTGTCGGTTTCCAAGTCTTTGGATATGATATGACTATAATTTTTTACCATTCTGCGTAGAATTTTTTGAGGTAAATTTTTTGGTGTCAAATTTTGTAATTAAGGGTATCCCGGTCCCTAAATTGACATATTCTCGATAAAATAGTTAGCGAACACGGCTTCAAGGATATATTCAGATTAGCCAGTTTGTAGAACTAGCCTTCAACTGCAAAAAAATTTGCCAAAAACTTTTTTATGACCACACTCCTTCACACATAAGCGGCACAGAGCACCTAAGCCAAAACGAAATTCTAGAATACGTAAAAAACCGTCCAAAAATACCGGTTTTTGGACTTTTCTAATCGGAAAATCTATCTCCTCCTAAGGTAAATTTCAAAATTTACTCAAATTTTGCAAAGCTAGCTCTTAAACAAACAGAAACTTTCACTGGGGCGTTTTGTCAAATTTCGACCCAAAAACAAAAAATATGAATTTTTCAAGTCACGTGAAAAAATTTCCGAAAAAAAATGTGCTTCGATTTTTCGAAAGTAGGCTCAAAAGAAAGCTGAAGAAACACTGAAGAGAAAGTTGGCTTACGTCAACCGATATTTAAATTTTAGTGTCAAATTGACACAAACGTATTTTTAACATAAATTTGAGAAAATACTAGAAAAAAAATCGAAAAAACGCAAAATTTTCGAAAATTTTTTTTTGTCATTTGGGTTGTTTTATGCGTTTCAAAACATAAACAATTGATTTGGTGCATTTTTATGACATACTAATTGCAGAAAATGTAGGAACCGGGATACCCTTAAACATTAAATTGCTATTTTTTATGAAATTACCGATTTAAACACCGATAATGTACGTAAAACCGCGACATTGCCGAATTAATTTAAATTGTGTCACAAATGCCAATTTTAAATTATGGCCATTATGTAGGGTGCGGACCGGGAGGCCTAGGGGTCAAACTAAAATTTTTCATGCGTGTTTGCCCTCAGGGGGTTATCGTAACGAAATAAAAAAATCTCAATGATTAAAAAATTTGGGCCCCCTAGTCGTCAGAAAATCGCTCTAGAAACCTTTATTTTCTGGCTTCAAACTCGATAAAAACGAGATGAATATCGATTTTTGTCAGTTAAAAACGGCAAGAGCGTAACCGCAACGAAATTTGGGTTTAGAAAGAATAAATAATTTATGAATAAGTTTGAAGAAAAAATTTTGGTCATTTGATAGAAAAATTTAACCATCGAAAATGCGTAGGCGGAAAAATGTTTTTTGTGAAAAAATTATAGAGGGAACGTTATTGAAACTTTTTTTTATTTTTCTATCTAATCCTAAATTTTCTGATTAAAATAAAATTTGAGGCAGTTTGAGGGTAAATTCAAATATGGATTTTAAACTTTAAAACCTAAAATTCCCCGCAAAATTTTCTCGAAATTTTTTTTTCGATTATTATTCAAGTTTTCAAATTTCACCCTAGATTTTTTTTTGTTTTGACCTTAATTCAACAGTTTTAAAGTTCAAATTTTCGCCGGTCCGTACCCTACCAATATGTCAAAAAGATCGTATTTACCAGTTCGGAACTATCTTTCTAAGTTGATGGTCCTCAAAAAACCAGAACATACTACTGTACATGATTCAAATAGTTTGATACGCCTAACTCAAGGGACCCTCGTCTGGTCAATGAGCAGACTTCAAAGCTATGAATGTCAGCCATTTGACCAATTAGAGCCACGGCTTGAAGCTAGGCGTTTCAAACTAATTGATTCATGTACTAATTTAAAAAAATATATTCCCAAAAATTTGACACTATTTTTAGATCGGTCTCGACGAGTTAGAATTAATTCACAAGGCGAATCAGCTAATCTGTATTTTCCTGCAATCATGTGGTACTTTCCGTGGTCAAAAAGAGTCAATCATGTCTCAAAAATCTCGATTTTGGACAAATTGTCTTCACGATTCATTAATAAAAGCAGCATTGATTTCTGGACAAAATAAATTACAATTAAAAAAAGAAAACATTGTCGAACAAATTTTCATTATTTCACGATTTGTCTTGGCAGAAAGACTTTTATTTACCATGGCTTCTGATTCAGGTAATTTTAAGGGAACGCTTTCATACCGCTGCATAAAACCGTAAATTTAAGGTTTTTTCATCTTAAATCTCACCCGGCGCCGGTGTTTTTAAACACAGAGACCAAAAATATTATGGTGAAGTATTATTTAAATACCATTCTAAAGACCAGCAAATATCGAAACAGAAAAATCAGTTTTTAAGATACCTCACATTTCTCGGTACAGTTGTTCGGAACTGGGACATACGATTTTTTTAAATTGTAGGTCATGATAAAACTCTTCAAGCATTTACCAAAATTTATCTGCTTTCGCGAAAAAAGATTGTAAATTCCCGGTAAAAAATCGGTAATAGACAAAACCGTATCTACAGTGACAAGTTGCTTCAAAATTTAAATTATGGCCCAAAATGTGAAAAAAGATCGTATGGGCTCGTTCTAAGCTATCTCACTGAGATAAAATACACTTCTTAAGAACGAACATCACCTTATTAATGCAGGGCGGTGGTGCGGATTTTAACTACTAGTATATTAACTATATAAATTTACTTAAGTGTTGAAAACACCCGTTTCAATTATTTTTCATGATAATAACCATAACAATTCACTTCAAAAATTAAATATGTTTTTGAAGATAATTCTTCAAAATCAATTTATGTTTCAAAACACTGGTGCGAAGGTGGATTATGGTTAGGGTGCGCAGCCATCAAAATTCTTAGTTTTAAATTAAAATGATGAGACCAAAACGGAAAAAAATATCTGGCAAAAAACTACGAAGAAATAAAATGAAATATTTTTTTTTATTTTTTTAGGCATTTTGACCAGAAAAAATGACGGTTAAAATAATAAATCGGCATTTGTAATTTTTCCGCAGTCTTGCGCATGGTTCTCACCATGCGCATCTGAAAGCTTTGTGAATTATGCATAAAATGAAAAAATAAAATTAAGTATTCAAGAGGGTCTCTTGGAGATTTTCATCTTACAAAGTGTTCCGCCTACGCATTTTTAATAAGACCATTTTTATAATAGTCGCATTTCTAAATTATCGCATAATTTATGGATCATTGCCGATGAATCATCGTGCGCATGTGAGGGCTAACTGCCATTTTTCCGATAAAAAATCCCGTTCCAATTTTTTTTCTATTGCCTAATTTTGTCCCAGATTTTTTCTGTTATTTTTCATGCATTTCATCGGAATCAACCATTATTTTAAGATGAATCACAAAAAGAATTCGAAATTATTCGAAGCCAGTTGGTTCAACTTTTCCTCGACGGAGAACACTGGAATGAGGCCGGTTTACTTGGTGAACAATTTTCCGATTTTTGCGCTCTCAACCAAGTTTATAAAGCGACCAAGAACGAGGTCGATTTTGCCCGATGGTTAAAAATCCCAAAATTTCCAGAATACATTCACCAAAATTTCAGAGGGTCAGAGCTGGTCAATATTGCAGCAAAACATGGAGGTGAAATTAACGACCTAGTTTTGGCCGACCCGGATCATAGCTAGGGATAGACTAAGAAACTTCAAATAAAATTTTAAATATACCAATCCCGTCCCAAGCCGAGGTGATTAAAAAAGAAATGGACCGAATCGGACCCTTTTCCAATTTTTTTTGAAAAACTTATACAGTAATGAAAAATTTTATAATCTCAGAAGTTTTTGAAAAAAAATGCGATTCAGACAAATTTTTTTTTTCGATTTTTCTCTAAATATATGTGTCATTGTGAGCTATCTAAGGACCTAATCGGCCGAGTCATTCCAAAAAGCCGTTTGGACACCCTATTTACTATAAAAAGTCAATTCGATTGGGAAAAGGATACGAACCCATACAATGTTTGGGAAATAAAGCTCGAAAATTTTTCCGTGAAAAAAGGCCAAAAATTAAAAAAATTTCCAAATTCTAACCGTTTTTTGGCGAATACAACCTTTGACGTTACGAAAAATTCTAGTCGTACCCTTATTTTTATAACTGCCAAAATACGGGTCAGTAAATTAAACCGATATTGTTACTGTGATTTCTGTCTATAAGGACACCCTTTGTAAGGACAATTTGGGGAAAATATGGCCGAAACCTACGCTTTTTTATTCTGGTTCGTCCCTCTATAAGGACAGTTTGGGAAAAATAATCAAAAGGGTATATTTTCAAAAATTTCTATAAAAAACCTCTTTTTTTGAGTGAAGAGCAAAAAAAAGGTTTTCACTTTTTTTGGAAAAAAATTATCGATTTTAAAAAAAAATGGCCAAAATATCTTAGAACAGATTTCTAAGGACAATTTGGGAAAATTAGCTTAGGACAATTTGGGAAAATTTTGCTTTAGCACATTTTCCTTAAGGACAATTTGAAAAAATCTCACCTGTCCTTATCGACAGAAATCACAGTAAATAATGATTTTCATGATATGTGCCCAATGTCAATCCCTTGTGATAGCTGGTTATTAATGACGAAGAAAAATGATTATAAAAGTGCAAAAGATAATCTTATGGCTCGGGCGATACAGAGCGATTCGACTCTTACAAGAAAAACATTATTTAGTCTCGCGAAATTGGCTTCGATCGCACACCCAGATAATACACAGAATTTAGAAATTACACAAGAAGAAACACTGTTGGACTTTCAGGTACACAAAATAGTTATTAAGAAATTAAAAAATTTCTGCCGTGAGACTCAGACCTAGGTTGAAATTTTTTTTGTCGATATACAGGGCCAGAATGGGGACAGAAATATTTTTTTTGTTCAAAAATGAAAAACGCGTAGGCGGTCAAAATGAGGTCATATCTATTACGGTACTTGTTGGGCCTTTTTAGCCAAAATTTTTATATAATTCGGCTTTCGAAAACGACTCATCCGATTAAGTTCTTAGGTATTTCAAACTGAGCACAAATATCTAGTGGATAATAAAATAAAAATGGTCCGAATCGGACTATTTTTTGTTTTTTTCTGAGATTACTGAAATTGTTTAATAATCAGTTTTTGTTCAAAAATTGGAAACAATGATCCGATTCGAACCATTTTTTCAAATTTATTTTTCTCTGTATATTTGTGGTCAGTTTGAGCTATCTTAAAATTAAATCGGATAAGTCGTTTTCAAAAGACGAATTATATAAAAATTTTGGCTGAAAAAGTGGCTAAAAAGGCCTGGGCTGCTGGAGCTAGTACCGTAATAGATATTTCAAACATTTGCATTTTATTTTATAAGGAGTTTCACAATAGGTTCGAATGAAGTGAATCACTAAAATGCGTATAATTTAATAGTCCACCAAACGCAATCAAATTAAAGTTGAAAAGAGTAAATCCGGGAAATTCAATCATGAAAATGACGTCATTCATGACGCACACAGAGTAATTTGTAATATATCAATCTCAAAACAATTCGGCGATATTGGCACGTACGTTTTTTCGGCGATATTGGGCCGGCGATATCGGGCCTCCCTGTATTATTTTTTTGTTTTATATCTAATACAAGAATTTCCAAGTCAGAAACATGTAAAAAGTAAGTTGAATTTCATCACAGTTATGAAGGTGCTCTAAGAAAATCACGTATTCGTAGTTTAACTGTTGTAGACAAAAATTGATTAAACTGGCCATTTTTTCAATTTCTATCGATACCGGAAATTGACCGGTAAAATTAGAAAAAAGTCGGTTCTGAGAAAACCACACATCCTTCGAAGACAAATTTTTATCATCTTGTACAACTTTTTGTGTCAAAATGTTTTGCCGAAATTGTTTTCTAATTTAACACCTACTAAAGAGTCAAATTACAGTTTGTTCAAGTTTTAAGCCGGAAGACATCCGATCAAAAGTATAAATGCAACCAATTCAGTTAAAATCGGAAGTTTTATGCATTTTTCAATTTTTTCCAAGATTTTTCAGCCATAAAAACACTTCTAAAAGGAGCCTTTTTCACAGACAAACTGTATTTTTGTCAGGATGTCTAGACCACACGTGGGTCAACTGTAATCTATTTTATTTCAAAAATATTTTAAGGATGACCTTCCTGATCCAGTAAAACGAATTCACCGAAATACAAAAGTTATGGACGCGTACGATTTGATCGATAATTTCACAAACTCAGAAATTCGAAATATAACAATTGGAGATGCAAAAAATGCCCTCGCCGTTTATGAACATTGTGGAGAAACAGAAAAACGAGATTTGAATGCGCTGATTTGGGCGAGAGTGATCGCTTCCGAAATAGAATCTTCAAATTGGAGGGTAAGTTCGTTTTAAATAACAGAAAATTAAATTATAAAAATTTTTATGTACATTTTTATGTTTAGTTTCAAAAATTTTCTCGTTATCCATAAATCGTGTTTTTAATTCCCAAAAATCAATAAATTTCAACTTATTTCATTCGAAATATTTTTGGAGCTATCAAAAAGTCCTTCCTCACCATGTATAAAAATAAAACGAGTACCCAAGTGCTTATAATTGTCCATATTTTCATAAAAGCCATTAAAATGATATTTGGGAAATTTTGTTCATGGGCCTCATTTAGCGACGACCAACTCTTGAAATAAGTACTCTAGATGGCTCATTTTATTTGTTAAATAGAAAATTATTTTGGCACTAATTTACCCTAGGAGCGTTTTTTCATATTACTATACCATGACTAGGGATATCGCCATTTCAATTTAAACTGGTAGTGACCAGTTGACCAAAATATGCCCTACGCCATGGCTCAGACCCTTCTTGGTTCATTGCCGAAATAATTTTTGGATTTGAACTTGTGGTTTCCTAGAAATCGGTACCACCGCAAAAAGCAGAAACTGTTCTTAATTCGAAAAAGCGTGGTTTGGTCATACTGTGGTCATTTTAAATCGAAAAAATTAATTTGTATATTTTTGAATTCCGAATTGAATTATCTTTCCGGAGATGTGTAATATGACCCCACGTGAGTCATTTTGTGTGATTTATTTTTTTGGTGTCATATTACAAAATTTGATTCCGAAAATTTCTTAAGACAATTGGTCAAAAAAACATTTCATAACTGTACTATAAATACCGATATCGCTATTTTAATTTTTACCGGTAGTGACCAGTCGACCAAAATATGCTCTACGCCACGTCCCAGACCCTTCTCGGTTCACTGCTAGAATAATTTCGGTACCAGAAGAATGGTCTTATCAAGTATAGCTAAACTCAAAAGCCGTCTATCGGCTTACTTTGCCCTCTGCTTCTCCCAAAAAAATAAAACATATTTCAGCGAGCTCTTGATAACGCCCATCAACCTCACGAAGCCATAATCGGAACAAAATTTGCGTCCTTACTAGAAGAATGTTCAAGTGCGGATCAACTGCCAGATGTGTCAGATGTAATTAACCACCACGAGATGGTGTCCTACGCCACTCAATCTGTCGTATCATTCATAATCGGAGCCGCCATAGAAGCACGAGCCAGTCAACTTTATGAAGAAAATGCGATGGAAACTTGAAAATATTTATTTTTGATTTTGAGCGTTCACTCTTTTTGACTATTTTTATTAGCTCAATTTATTTTAATTTTATTTGTTATGAGAATGCTGGATAGCGGAAATTGAATTTGTTTTGACTCGCAATTTATTTTTTAATGAAAATGAAGTGGGTTATACTGTCGTGTGTCTTAAGAGGACTGCGTATGAATGGACAAAATGACAGAAATTCGGTGATTTTTGGCCTTTTTTCAAAAAGTAGGTGCCTATAATTGGACAAAACAGCACCTTTAAAAACGTATGAATAAAAAAATGAAAGGTGGGACTCAAATCTCCTGAAATTTTGACCAAAATAAATTTTTATTACTTAATAATTTATTAATAAATAGCTTTGAAAATTTTCGCATATTTTTGAAAAATGAGGACAATATCGCACCAAAATCTAAGGGCAATATTGAAAAATATAAGCTGTAGACGAAAACCACAGGAAAAAAATGATAGAAATCCAAAAATTTTCGATTCAAATTTAATGAATGGTTTTTTCGAAAAGTGATTTCTTGTTTTATTGATGTTCCAACAAAGTTTTCGGGTTGACATTAAAAGGCCAAAAATCTATATTTTATATCTTTCTCGAAGTAAAATATTTTTTCTGAAAAGTATGATACTGATGTAAATTTGAGTGAAATTTAGAACAAAAAAGTAAATTTCACAATTTTTTTTTGAATTAAAATTTGTCGAGAAAATCTACAAAACGAAATTTTTTCTTGAAAAAAGTCCAATTTCGAAATAATTTTTTCTGAACTTTGTTTTTTCATTTGGAAAAAATTGTAAGAAACGCAAAATTTGATTGCGAACAAGAATATCAGCAGTTTCTAAACAAACTTTTTTATTTTTGAAAAAAATGGATTTTCCGATTTTTGGCCTTTTACTATCAACCCACATTTTCAGTTATTAACGTCACAAGGGCAATTGTTGTTTTATAAAAAAATCAAATTTAATTTTTCTAGCCACCAACCCGATTTCAAGCTCTTATAACACTCTTTACAGTTTTAACCAATCTAGAGTAACACAATTAAAAAATATATTTTTCTGTCAAATAAAATTTTTAACTTTTCGCTTCTGGCCAACATAATAGTTAAAAAAAACTTCACTCTAGAACATTTCTTTCCTAACTGCCACAAGAAAATAAATTTATTTTCGACACCAAACAAAAGAAAATTAGCTGACTCATTTGATTTTTTCTTGCAAATTTTACAGTAATAGAAACTTTTGAAACAGGGTAATTTTTGAAAATATTTATCAATACCGAAAAATTTCTAACATTTTTAAATTTTTTGAAATAAAAATACGAAGACGATATTTTTAGCGGCGTCCTAATACAGCAAGTTCTCTGTAGCCGAAAACTCTTCACGGGATATATCGGCCTGAGGCAAAATTGATGATTTAATCCGAATATTGCAACCCCAGCACAATTTTTCTATTTTGAATGAAAAAAATTTGAAGAGATTACTGAATTTAGAAATCTATAGAAATTTTTTTAGAATTATGAAAAAAGTTTATAATTAATTTACTAAGGTCTGGTATTTTTATATTCTTCAAATTTGTGCGTGAGATAGTTCTAAACTGATACATACGACTTTCCCGAGAATTTGCTTCTCAGTATAAATTTTTAGGCTACGTCTAGATTCTGAGCCGGTTTATTTGATTTCCGGGTGTTTAACGGAAATTTCTTGATAAAACTAGGAAAAACCAGAAATCTTAAAACAGCTCTGCAGTAGCACGAACCCCTGGAAAGTTATATTATGAGGGGAAATTTCCAAATCGAATTGCGAGAATAAATGTAATTTTGACAATTGTGTGTATAATTTCATAATGGCGGTATTTTTTTTAAGGGATTTTTCCAGTGTTGCAGTTGCACGAGTTTTTTCTCGAAAGATGGGTGAACCGATTTTAAAAATTCCAAAATAGTTGAGAGTCCATGGTTTGATACCTTGCATGACGGTCTTGATTTTTGAACTGGATACCGGATTTCCGGTAATTACCGGTTAATCTTAAATTGTCGGTTCTCGGTCACGTTGAGATATGAGACTGATTTTTCACTTTCGTCTTCAAATTTTTGACTTTTATTTTGAGGGGTCAAATTTGTAATATGACCCCAAAAGGTCAAATTTCAAAAATGATCCGTATGGGATCATATTACATTGCATATGAAAAGCAAATTCATGGAGATTCAAAAATATAAAAATTATTTTTTTCTGATGTAATATGACCCGGAATGTGGACATTGAACATTTTGGCAACTAAACCTCGATATTTCGAGATCCGTAAGCCCCAAGGAGTTTATTTCAGGACCAAAGACACTTGAACTTTTTAGCGACTATTTTCAGGGTCAAGTTATGCAATATGACCCCCGAAAGGTCAAATTTAGATAAATATCGCTATGGCGTCATATAACAACGCATATTTAAGGTGGCTTTTTTTTAGCTCATGGATTTAGGTAGTGTCAGTTGCATCGAATGTTCTCAGAGATGACACATCCGATTCTCAAAATTCCACTTGGAGCTCAAAGCCAAAGAGTTCGGACGTGCAACACACTCC
>SCLH01000600.1:297985-344205 GCA_004367855.1 Oikopleura vanhoeffeni
AAAAAAAATATTTCTGAAGCCAGGTTTCTCAGAAACTTCACTTGAAAATGTGTAAAAAAGAGCCCAATTATCGACGCCCACTCCCGTTAACTCCGACGTTAACCCTCCAAAGCATATAAAAAAAAGTTCCGCCAAGGCATAAAACCCTATTAGAAGGCTATTTTTTAGCGTTGTTTACAGAGAACTCTTATAAGATCAACCTTCAATTTTTCCTGTATGATCAAGTTGAAGAGTCAAACTTTTGAAAAACATATATTATATTCCAGAAATTTTATGCTTAATTCTAGAAAAAAACATTTGAAAAGCAAGGTTATTTAAACCACGTGATATTACGTCATGGTAAGCTCCAGGAAATGTATGTTCATCTCCATAACTGCGCAGTGTTTTGTTCTACTTAATACTTTTGTCTGATTGACTTTATCTGTTGGGAATCAAAAAATATTTTTAAATAAGTTCAAAATATTCATGAAAAAATCACGTTTNTTTTGTATCACCTTGTTAAATATTTTAACTCGCGAACAAATAAATTCCTTTTTATTTTTGCTATTAAAAATTCTTACGGAAACGTTAACGATAATTAAAAAAAAAAATGACAGATAGCGCTCAATTTTAGACTACGATCTTTTTGGATTTCCAGTTTTTATTTACCGTTTTTTAGTTTTTAGTCGGAACCGTTTTCCGAGTAAATTACTTTAAAAAAGAAATCTGTAATACCGGGCCTTTCCAGTGACACTGTAGGCTGGGAAGTTTTCATTATGAGGCATAAATTTATGACCCAAAATGATCGTAGTGTAACAGTACGATGTTTCACCGGAACATAACATACAGTATGCCCACATTTTTCTCGTTTTTTCCATTTTGGATAATCTGTTGACACCGACTGATTGGCCACAAGACAATAGAGTCTCGCGGTGATTGCGCCGACGGTGTTATCAAAATGAAAAACGAAAGGCAAAAATGAATGTTGTACCTTCGAAGAAATGGAACATTAGCTTAAAAAGTCAGAAACTAGTATGCGGACAATTTTAGCAATTCTTCGTTTTGAAAAAGGGTTTAGAATTACTTAATGGGTGGGTGTTCGCTTTTTAGGTACCTTTCATCCGCATCAGATCAATCTAGGGCAGTGTTAAAAAAATCTGAGGGTACTCGTTTGTAGATCTAGCCTTCGTCTACGATTTACATCTCCAAGTCAACACTTGATTACATCACACCACAGAGGTGGTAGTCTTTCTAGAGCACTAACGGTTTCTTCTTAAAATCTATCTTCCTTTTAGACCCAACATACAGAGAGTCTCAAAATTCACAAATGTAGCGAATAAATGAGAACAAAAGTGATGAGAGGATTTTTCGATTTTTTGACTTTTTTTCTTACTAGAATCTCACGTTAAACGCCGATTTTGCAGTTTGTACGACTTTCAAACTCTTTCTTTTTTCAGACAATGTTTAGATGAAGCCATTTTTTCGACTAGGTAGATAATATAATGCGGTAAAGTGATTGAGAAGATTGTTGATAAATTCTAGAATTTATAATATGACTTTAAGTGAACCGGGAATGAAAAGGTCGAATACCTTCGTCTGATCGCGACAAAGTACACCAATTGAAGCGAGATTTCACGCTCAAAAAAGTTGGCTTAACAGCTAATCAAGAGATTTTTTAACCATCAGCGTCAAATTCGTAATTAGGTTTACATTTTTGCTAAATATATTGATATTTCTAGAATTCGATTCAAGACATTTCCGATAATTTGTGTCTGATCGTTTTCGGTGGTCATATTCACCATAAGAAATGTTCATTCATGGTGGAATACGTGTTATGCGGTTAAGCAAAAAAATATTCGAATTGTTTGAAAATTCTAGATTTTGTTCTTGATTGTTTTGAACAAATGATTGGCCCCAAAAGCACGAGAGTCTTGGGTCTTTGAGTCTAACCGATATTAATGTATCATTAAATTATTTGAAAGGGCTCAAAAACCGACACCCACCTTGTAAGGTTACTTAAGGGGGTTGCGACTCTGATTTGAAATTGTCTCTCGGATGAATATACTGAAAACTAAACAGTTCATGAGTGAAACCGAAATGTGTTGTTGAATCTATCCTCAATCTGCGAAAAATAATCACAAATTATTTTTGCAATTTCACAATAGTACAGTATCGTAACAGTGGTGAATTTTCCAAACTGCAAAAAACTATCTCCTCCAGACGCTTATATCAAATGGCTAAATTTTAACAGTCAACGTAACGGTAGGTATGTCAATCTTTTCTACGGGCGTTTTGATCAGAGAGACCGGAACATTCTAACGACAATAGCCGACGATTTTTCACAATTTTCAGCTTCGAGGAATCTATCTCTCCTAGGTATATTGCAAAATAGCTCATTTTTAATAGCTATTCCCAGAACATTGTAAAAAGCTCTCACGGCTTTTTGCAATTCCCAGCTAACTCGAATAGTGATTTTTTTGCGTTGATTTTCCAAAATTTCCGGAAAAAAAGTGCTTGAGGTTTTTTCGAGTGGCTTCAAAGGAAGCAGTGTTAGTGGTTCAGGATTTGAGCAAACGTTATTTTTTAACTTCATCTTTTAAAAAGTACTTAGAAAATGCGAAATTTCGAAAATTTTTTTTGGATGATTGGGTTCTTAGTACACTTTATTATCACCCGTATTTCAATTTGACATTTCTAAATGCCTCTTAGGCCTTTTAAATCAGAGTCGCTTACCCTTACGTAACCTAGTTAGTTTTTACTTAGTTAAAAGGGGGCAAGAGAGCTGGCAATTGAGTTAAAAAAAATAAGTTCAATCTCTGGTTTTACGTTTACAAGTATCGCTACAGCTTTCTTTAAAATAGGCAAATTTTATATTTTGCCGAAAGTCTATATAGAAACGAACTATGTCGCATTTTGATGCGAATACCTAATAATATAAACTTACTCGTACAGATTTTAAAACTTTTTAAAAAAAAAACTTATCATTGTTTATTAGCCACAGAATATGCTCCCAGAAAAGCTGACCAAATGATCCGATAAACTTTTGGCCTTCTCATCTCAGATCAACTATAGAAAATTCAACTACGATGACCTCCAGTGACCCCCATATAGCAAAAGGGTACTCGAAAATTTCAGGTTAGGAACCAAAAACTCGAATCATCGCGCTTCTATGCCTTAATAAAACGAGGCGCCAAGTTGCCAATAAGAGGAAAAGTTTCACTTCATCGAGTACGATCTACCCATAAGGATAGTGAATAAAAAAAAAGCAACAGAAAAAAATAGAGAAAATAGAGAACTATATACAACTCTCGCGCTTTGAGATCCAAGAGACAGCAGACACAAAGGTCGATGAAATCAAGAAGGAAAAATAATACCAACTGATTTCACATGACACAATTATATGAAATATTTTAAAAAAATACTCAATTCTTGCAGTAAAAGAAAATGATACAGGGAGCACAGATTGAATGGCATCATCTGCAGAAGCAAACAATAGAGAATAATATCGCAACAATCGCATGCGAAAACAGCGAGAATTACGCTCTACAAAGCACAAAAATACAAACAAAACATCAGCACCAATCTTACATTAATCATTAATTTTTATTACATTCAAATTATCTTTATCATAACCTCACTTAACACCAGGTGGATTGACAATGGGAGATTCGCTAATCTTCGATTTAAGATTTAAGTAGCGACAGAAATCTTATATGACATCACCATATCTATCGTCAAAGATGCTGACATATCGCAGAAAAAAAAATTCATCTATTTGAGCATGTTTTTTCAACAAATAACAACAGATCTATACGAAACGACATCGACAGGACAAAATCTACCAAGAACTAATTATTTTCGACTTATTCTGGAAATTATTAATAATCACTATTATTTTGGCGTCTCAGTAATACGAACTTGTATTTAACAATAAAATTTAATCAGAAGATGGATTCGAATAACACACACGTGGAACGCAAAAATAAATTATGAAATAACAATCCATCACTGGCAAACACATTATTAATGAAGACCTCAAAATAATCCGAAAAGGAATGTATTGGCCAAGGAAGCTGGATCTAATCACAAGCTAATTACTTGTAGTTTCTGATACATATAAGGAACATCTCTAATAAAATTGAGCATTTACCTAAATCGTATGAGCACAAATTTTCTCAAATAATAGTTAAATTATCTAACTTTATTCCCAAAAATTCTCCATCTATTAAATCACAATCCACTTGGATATTTTCGCACATAATTTTTTTTTACACATCATATTTTTTTACCGAAAAAGAGGTGGTTTAACAAAATTTGAAATATACTTTTGGGCTGTTCTCCCAAGTTTTCCCTTGACTATAGGAAAATTTGGAGAAGCCCAAGAGTTATTTTTGCAAATTTGGTTTAAACACCTCCTTTTTCGTTAAAAAAATATGATGTTAACAAAAAATATGTGCGAAATGCCCAAGGATTGTTTAACTAAGGAGATTGGGAAAAATAGATAAGAACATTTGAGAAATTTTGTAGGACGATTAGGACAAATTCACCTGTCCTAATAGACAGGAACCACAGTATTGTTCCAGTGTTCTTTTAAATATTTCCAGCCTGGGAATCCGAGGTTTATATTTTTATAAATTGTCTGAATAAATGTGCAAATCGTGAGAGAATTTTACTGACTGAAATAAACAAAATTATAAACTATCTTCAGGTGCAAACACTTTTTCCCATTCTCATTGTTTATCACACGATCTTTGTATGCAGCTCTTGTTTTTTATTTGATTTGAAGAAAGAAAACACGACACGTACTTGAAGTCAAAAATAATGCATGCTCGTACAAATCGAATTCCATGCTGTTTCAAAGTATATTCTAAGCGGCGACGTTTTTGGGGAACACCTAGGATTTTTTTTTTTCAAATCAGCACGTTCTGTAATTTTGGCGATCGTGTCCGATTTGACAAATATATAGTATTTTTTATTATGTATTGAGGCGACGAGTATGTTTGCCGAAATTATAGCAATAAATTTGCTAATTTTATTTCATTGCACAACAAAATTTACGAAAGATTTTCGTGCTAAAGATCCTTCGCCTTTATTGGAGTAAACTTTTCATCATTTTAAAATCTAACAAACTTTTTCAAAATCATCGTAAAACTGAAATTGTCCCGCTTTGCTGATAAATAGTGCCTGACTTTATTCACTTTTTGTAACATACCTGTCAATAAAAGTTTCTAACAACGTGGGTCAATGACCACTATTTATTGCTAATGATTTATGTCTAAAAGATTGCAAAGTTCAATTCAAACTTATGCAGGAACACTACGCAACATGAACAGACATTATTCACAGTAAAATAAAACGCAAAATGTCATCAGCGTCCAAATCCTTTTCATACCAGGCATGAAAGGGGTTATTTTGGTCATGTATTGAATCGGCGGCAGAATCATCGGGGATTAAATTGGGTTCCCAAAGGCATTTCGCTCAGTTTTCCTGGTATACGCAGCAGAACGGGCGAAAACTGAGGAGGTTGAAAATTTCATTTGTAAAAGTATAAATATATTTATTTTTGAAAACGCAAAATTGTTTGATTTATGTTTGATTGGTTGTTTTAAAATATCTCCTGTTATATCAAGGCGATTGGAGGCCCGGTTCTCGATCGCTGGTTGGACAAATGACGTCCAAATTGCGGCATATTCGCCCCGGGAGGAGGTTTCAATCGGGGATATCGCCGAAGCAACGCTTCTAGAACCTTTCAAGGTCAAATAACTCTAATTTACTACTACAAAAATTTTCGCCGTTCACATCTTATCAAATTCTGGTTGCGAAAGTTTCTCCTGGTATTTTCAATTTGTCATATTTTAGCTAAGTTTGGAACTAGCTCGAAATACCCGACGCATACAAACCCGAGGCGGCCTCAGTTCTTTTCGAAACAGTTGTTGTGAAATTGGCTAACGCAGGAGCAACGTTGATACTGTTATACTAGGTTAGGGGAATTTTTCGAGTTGATAATTTTCTCTTACACTTTAAATACACTAAAAAAGAATTAGAATTTTTTTGTTCTTGGTTATAATCGACCCGTGGATTAACGAGATCATATCGCGTATAATGGATTTTACAGATTCGAACATCGCAATGAAATAAATCAATATGCACGTAATCATTACCCATTCGGATCGAACTTTCGGCATCATTTGTTTTAATTATGATATTCGGTGTTATAGTTAAAAATTTGACCCTCAGCAAATTTAAAAAAAAAAGGTAACAATCATATTCGTATCAATATCTAAGAATGACGAGCAATCCGCATATTAACCGTAGTTGGCAGTGGTTCGAACAACAGCTTACATTGTTGTCATACGCGTTCCGAAGGGAGTCCCAATTTTTTTTTGATTTTCTGGGCACCCGTTTTCTGAAATCCTACTACAGTAGGATAACTGTACATCGAGTTTAAATCTGTCACCCCTGTCCGTTTTGCGACATTTTTTTATGCAAGGTGTCCGTTTAAGTTGGCGCGAAATTCCGGTTTGAAATTATACTACGATAGGGGGGGGGAGGGGAAGAAGTGGCTGTAACTGATTATAAGATTAGACATTTGCTGAAAAGAATATGTGTGAAAACACTCAATAATTAAAACAATTTTCTCACTTAATCATTCGAACAAATTTTTAATCATTGATACCGAACCCACTGATAAATTACTTATTGCGGTGCGCGATTCATCTTGCCAGGGTTTGCGCGAATCAATCCTATCTTAAATTGGCAGTTTCGTACATAACAGATTAATTTTCGCGTTTCCAAATACTGTTGTTGTTCACGAAATTCTTCGAAAAATTTTGTCAAATCCGGCGTCATTTTTAGACAGTCGGATGTTAGCATTTTTATACGGTTATACGCTGTGCAGAAGAATTTCGCAACCAAATTGATACATATTGTGAACGGTGACAGTTATATTTGTGATACAATTACCATGTTAGTAAAAAACTGAAAATTAGGAGGTTAGTTGGAATATTTTAAAAATATGGAGATCCAATTTAACCAGAGCAAACTTAAAGAGTTCTAGAAATTTTAAGCCAGATAAATGGACGTTACATCACGATTCTATTGTGTTCATATAAAAAGCGCAAAAGTAACTTTGTCGCACAGTATGATCTTTGATTTTAAGGTCGTTGTTGCAGTCGCTTCATGAGAAGGGTGTTGCGTATCTTGTGGTGATTTTTCCCGTTATTTTTAACTAGGTTTTTGACTTTTTTTCAATTTTTTGTGAAATGGGCAAATTGGACATATTACTCTCCGGAGGTTGTCAGCTGTTCCCATTGAGGCTTCTCAAATAAGTTAAGCTGAAAGTATTGCCCGGATTACCCTCACTGTTGCCATTGCTTCACCTCTTGTAATACTTAAATGGGATGATTTTGATTTTCAAATGACCTGGATTGTTTTTTAAATAGTCAAATGGGCGATTATACGTATGTCAGGTTTTGCTTTCTTTTTTTCCAATTTGCATAACTGCTAACACCCATTGAGAACGATCAATTTTGGCAAAAACCTACGTCTTTTCCAGATTAAACCAATCAAAAGGTGAATTGGAAAAAGACATGCCAAAACAACGTGACGTACTGTATTGTGATTGCAATTTCATTTCTACCAACTTGGATTATTTATGGTTATTTCAAGAAATCCGAGCTTTTTTACCAATCTTTTTAAAAATGGCTTAGTTTTTTTTGGACAATTTGACACAGTTGACTAATTACTTCATATAATGAAAATAAACAAAACAATTTTTTATATGTACAAATTATTTTCACGCTGCCTACAGTATACGGAGTACAAGTCTTGACAATCACAAAGGGCACGAATAGATTTAACACATGTTGCATGAAATTCACTAAACTGCGCTACATGTAGGAGTCCTCAATATTTTGTTTTATCACAGCACATTGCTGGTTGCGTAGCGCAGTGCTTATGCGTACAGTTCTTTTCGAATGGAAAAAACTACCCATTTTTTTAAATACAAAAAGAATAATCACGAGCCAAATTCTTAGTATCGAACAGGGATGCAGTAATACAAAAAAGGATTAAAATCGATATTTGCAAACATTCCGAATAAAAATTGAAATTTTTTGAAAAATATTCTCTGTGAAGAGCCGACTTATAATCTATTTGATGACCTACTTTTTTAAAATTTATAAGGTTGGAAATTCTTTCTTTTGTATTTTACTGCGAAAGCTCAAAAATGAAGGAAATACGAGAGGCTATCCTCAATCGTCGAAGTTTGCGTATTTTAAAATAACGTCATTTATTTAAAAACAAATACGAATCAGGACAATGGCATAACAGGGGGGCCCAATATCTTTGGCAAAAAGTTTCTGTGATATTGGCACCATGGCAGCGTATGATAACGCAATTAAGTATTCTGTTAAAAAATGGCGTAGGCGTTCGAAAATGAGTCATGTGTTCGAACAACTGTGGAAGTCTCAATGACCCCAAAGATAAGATGTGCAATGAGAATTATAGGCATAATCAAAAATATCCCTGGTTGGGCCTTTTTACATCACGCCGTCATAACTTTGAGAGTGACCAATGAAATCGCCAGGGATTCTTGAATTAGTCGACATCGAGTTATTGATTGGTCACTTTCTCAAAGTTATGAGCGTTGATTGTCAAAGGCCCAGAGGGCTCATTTTCAGATATAACTTTTCACTTATCTGTATTTTAGAATTTGTGGGAAAAAATGAATAATCAGATCAATAATCGTCAGCGATATATCTGCTTGATAATGAAAACAGTCGAAAACGTTGCTTGTTACCGGAAAATGAAAATCTGTCTATCATCGATCATCTGTTTTCACCTGCGAAAAGCGTAGTAACATTTTCTCACGAATGCAAAGAGCAAGAATGATTAACTATGGATGGAATTTTATGAAATATATGTTGAATATTTACTTTCAGATAATGAATAAAATGTACAGCTTGAATTAATATGAAACAAATTTTTAGTACAGTTCAGTTTATCGGTTTCCATACCGTGGATTCCACCGAGTATTTATTAAATGCAAAGGTGCACGTTCCGACTCAGAATGCATGCAATTGTGTCTTTTGAAATTCGCATATCCAGTCATGAGACCGATCTACTAGCAGAAACAGCAGAAACTGTGGAAAAAATGCACGGAAAATTTTAGCAAATTTCATTTTCTTGTCGATTTTGATAAGATTCTCTAATTGTTTGGAGATAATAAATTTCGTAAAATGTTGATTATATAGATTTCTCGTAGCACTGCTTGTTCGTCATAAGTCTATTTCATCAGATTTCGTCATTTTCGGAGTGTCAAGCTTCAAACAAATGTTTTCAAATAATGTATGGCTATATTTCTTGTCCTCTATTCCGAATCTTCCTCCTTTATTGGTTAAATATAAAAATGCTAATCTTAATATTCTTGCGAGAATTCAGTTAATTTAATGGATCAAACCCCTTAAGCGTCTTACAGTGCTTCTATTTTTTGTAATCTATTTTGACGAAAAGAGTCGTGGTCCTGGTCGATTAGAGAACAGCTAATCCGGCGAACGCAGCCAAGGGATTTTTTACCCATTAAATCTACAAAAAAATCAAAATCCATCGATTACAGAACTGCGTGTTTACTCCCCCAGGAATTACTGGAACCTGGGGCAGGATTAGAGAAAACAACCGATGGGCAGAAAATAATGAGCTTTCGGTTTTATTGCGGAAAATCAGTTTTTGTGTCAGTAAGGGACTCATCTCTACATTGGAAATTCCATTGTTTTTTTTTGGAGATTCCAGCTTTTAGATGCTGTCCGGCTTTCCGGACACTATGGTTGTCATACATGTTGACGTAGTTAAGGGGGTGGTGGTTCATTAAATTGATTTTACGATAAAAAAATTGCCGAAAAGGGCTTTCAGGCTATTCGAATTACTGATTTGTAGAACTAGCCTTAACGGGCGCTCGGTGCATTTTGACCAGTACCGATATGGGCCTCTGTGATGAAATTTTCACATGGTTGATATATCCTTCCATATACACCAAAGTTGATGACTTCATATCAGCAACTTTTGAACTTTACGATTTTTTTGCATTATGGCTTATTTAAAAATTTGAGTTTTGAATTTAACTTTTCAAGTTGAGATTATGAGAAATTCGAATAAGAGAGTTCAACAAATAATGAAAATGACTTATTTTCGTTACAAATTTTGTTAATATTTGTTTCAAGATCAACCGAAAAAACACTCTTACAAAATGGCTCACTTAACCTTTTACTCTACTAGGGACGTGATTTTCTCAATTTCTTGTTCAAAATTTTTTCTAACGCTATTTTTTACTTGCGACATCGTCAGCCTAAAATATAGGACATTTGGCCTTCACTTTCACTATATTTAAAGTATCGTTTCGTTTTGGTTCTTCGCTCTTGTTTATACGTATTGAATCATACTTTTTCTCTGAATGACAAATCCGGTTCGCGTCAAAGACTTTACAATTTCACCCGACCGAACTTGCGGAATTGGTAAGCCCACCATGCCAAATTTGGATAAAATTGAAACTCAATGAAAACAAAAATTCTTGTCGATGGCTAAAAATTTCGTTTTTTTTGTCTTTTTTCAAAAATTTAAATTTTCGATTTTGATTAAAATCGTATGAAATTTAATAAATAAATTGTTCAATAGTCGACAGGACGTATTTTAGGGTCCTAATTAAAAAAAAATTTTGCTGTAATTTAGACACCTTCGATAGCAACGGCGTTTTTGAGTGTTTTTTCAAAGGCCGATTTATAAAGTAAAAATAATCAATCTGCGAAAAATTCAGATTATAAAATTAGCCTGAAAAAGTTCGGCACTTGTGATTCGAAAAATTTATCCGAAAAGTTTCGGAACTGCAAAGGTTTCCCATTCAAGACAAAAAAGATTGAAAAAGTGCAAATCTGTCAACAATGCACGAGGCCTTAGGGAGGTGGGCGTCGAGTATCTCAGCTTCACGATATAATTTTTTTGATTTACACTATTTTGTAGAGAATTTTTCTGCAAGTTTATTCACTTGTAAGTGTTTTTTAGGTTTTTGAGATTTTTTTTCGAAGAAAGTCGGTTTTTTTTTCGGGGTGGAAATTAAAGGTTGCGAATAATTTAAATTTCTCAGATGAACTTTTTTGATTGGCCCTTTTGTAGAGAATTTCACTGGAGTTTTTAACTCCAGGAGTTGTTCTGAATTTTGAATTTTTTTCAAATAAGTACAGTAACGTGCCTCTATAGGACGGACACTTTGCTCAAATAATTTGCCAGCGGGTGTTGTAAAGGACGGACCATTCTTTCAAAAGCTTTGCAGGTCTGCTATAAGAACGGATGGTTTTTCTATTTTAGCCAAATTAGGACACAGATATCTTGTAATTCATTTTATGCCTTTCAGGCGTAAGATTATTTAGATTTATGACAAGGGAAAGTAAAGAAATTTCATTTTACGTCCTTCAGGCGTTGTATAGATTTATTTTACAGGAAAGTAGAAAAATTCCTTTGGGTATGTCCTCAAGGCTGTTAGATTAGTTTGATTATTACCAGGGAAGTAGAGGAATTCATTTTATGTCCTCCAGGCGTTAGATTATTTAATTTATTCACCAGAAATAAGAACGATTCCTTTTGAGTCCTTCCAAGCGTTTAGATTACGTTACCAGGAAAAGTAGAAGAAATTTCCATTTTAGGGCTTGCAAGGCGTTAGATTATAGATTTATTAACAGGGAAAAGTAGAAAAAATCATTTTTACGCCCTTGCAGGCGTTAGTTATTAGACTTTTTTATCAGGAAAAGTTTAGAAGAAATTCTATTCTTTATGTCCTGTCAAGCAGCGTAGATTATTCAGATTTATTTACCATGAATCAAAAGACACTACATAAACAAGTCGCCAACTGTCCATGTATGCTAGAACATGCCAAAATATTTGTACTGAGGTCTGATCACGAAAATTCAAAACTTACAAAATGTAGTGGAGACTACTCCGTTTCATCAGTGTTGATTTCTCCATCATTTCACGAAATTATGTCCTGAATATTGCTTTTAATTTTACTCACTCACCAATACTTATTTGCAAGCTATCAGGGCAAAGGCGAAGATTGCCTACAACAATTATCACTGTCCTGCTACGATAGAAACGCCGCTTCAACGATGACAGCTGACGAAACAATCAACACAAAGTAGTTGAAAACATAGCAGAACTAATGCAGATACATCAGAATTCAGCACTTCACGGAATTAACGATCACAAATAGCCGTCAACTAAAGTAGAAATATCTACGACTCCTACACCTGTATTTTGATAACGAACAGAGTTGCAATACGCGATAACTATCATGTCTTTTTTAGCGCCAAAGATAAGAAGCAGACGTTGAATCACATCCCTGGAATAATTTAACCACAGCCAGTACACACACATTTGCATTAGATACACATTTAATTTACACGAAAGAATAAATACATTCGCCCATACATAAGATACGAATAAATCGGCACGCTATAAAGATGACATAAAACGACATTAAAAACACACTGACCACAAAGAATAACAACCTCTCGGGAATGATGATTATGTGCAATAACTGGAAAACCAGAGCGAGCAAAAACTGCCCCGCTAATTCATCACACATATTCGGGCACAATCCAGGCTAACAATTATCTAACACGCTAGGTGATCATAACGAGATATTATTCAGGAAAAACCAGGAACAAGACAGAAACGTCTTTACCATGCGCCAGAAGACTCGAAGCGATGGTTTACCTCCAAATCAACAGATTTTAAAACTTTTGACGGCTCCTTCAAACTGCATCGAGATCTACCTTAGCCAGTACCTCGTTTAGGCTATGAAGGACAAAGTATTCGCAGTGTATTGAACAAGAATGTACCGCAAGACCAAAACACCAGTATACCAACAAACCCACAGACACTTACAACCCACAAAATATTTTGAAGATGTTAGAACATAATTAATTCGATCTATTTACGACGTACTATGATGCAAATATGAGCTCACATTCAACGATGGATTGGCCGAGACGATCAAACTCCGCGGAATTCCGGCCGCGACAGATACAGAACCCATTGATATATCTGACAGCCTGCTTAACAAATAAAATGGGTGCCTGCACCGTCCGCGTTTTTTTGCTTCAAGATTGCCAATAATTTGAGATTTGTCTTATATTCATAGTCTTTTTTGTACTCCATTTTTTTGCTTTGCGGATACAAATTTGATGCACAAATTGAAAAATTTTCTAATCTTTTCAAGGAGGGTTTGCTGTTATTGCGTGAGGCTCCAATTAAGCGTTGTTGACCACTAGGGGGCAAATTTCCAAAAAGGGCTTTCGCTCGGAGATGCGCATTTCATATTTGGAAGTTTGATCTGGCAAATAAACAAGGAAAATTATGATAAGGAAAGATGAATGAGGAGTACGGCTTTTCTAGTAGTTTTTAGGGACACCTCACAAACCATATGTATTGCATAGGTTTAACGTATCTCAGATGCCTCTGAATATACTGGGCACGTCCTTAGAAGTGTACTACGTATTTGGAAAGAAAAATTTCTGAAGCCGGTTTCTCAGAAACTTCACTTGAAAATTGTGTAAAAGAGCCCAATTCGACGCCCACTCCGTTAACTCCGGACGTTAACCCTCACAAAGCATATTAAAAAACAGTTCGCCAAGGCATAAACCCTATTAGAAGCTATTTTTAGCGTGTTTTACAAGAAATACTTATAAGATCAACCTTCAATTTTTCCTGTATGATCAGTTAGAGTCCAACTTTGAAAAAACATAGATTATATTTCCAGAAATTTTTGCTTAATTCCTAGAAAACTTTGAAAAAGCAAAGGTTATTTATAAACACTGTTGATATTACGGCATGGGTAAGCTCCAGAATGTATGTTATCTCCATAACTGCGCAGTTTTTGATTCTACCTTAATATTTTGTGCTGAGTGACTTTATTGTTGGAATAAAAAGAATATTTCTTAAATAATTTCAAAATATTCTGAAAATCACGTTTTTTTAGAAAATTGGTTGTTTTCTCGATTAATCAAATTATGTGATATGTTTACAATAGTAGCCAATGATGTGATCCGTGTATATTCGGAATGTTTTCACAAATTATTTATTTTTTCAAACTTTATCGTTTATCCATCTATATCGAAATCGAATTGTGAAATTTTCATTCGCAAAAAAAAGATTCTTGCTCCAGTATGGTCTAGAAGCTAATTATTTTCGCAGAATGTACTCAAACACTTTCGCTAAAATACTGGCTAAATTGACATTATAATTCCAAATTTTATCAAAGTATTTTTTTGAAAGGGTATCCTGCTCCACATTGTTTCTGCATATAGTCAGAAAAATCACAAGATCAATGTGTTTATGTTTTAGAACGCATAAAACAACCAAGACAACAAAATTTTCGGAAAATGTTTGGGTATTTTTCGATTTTTGTTATAAGTATTTTTCTCAAAATTATGTTCAAAATACGTTGTGTGCCAATTTGACATAAACTTTCGAAATATCGTGGTTGACGTAAGCACTTTCTACTTTCAGTGTTTCCTCATGCTTTCTTTGAGCCTCTTTCGAAGAATCGAAGCCATTTTTTCGGAAATTGGTTTCACGTGACCTTGAAAATTCTATTTTTTTTTGGGTCGGAAATTGGACAAGTCCTACAAAGTTTCTGTTTTGTTTTAGAGCTATGGCTTTTGCAAAAATTGAGTAATTTTGAAATTAACTGGAGGAGATAGATTTCGATTAAAAAGTCAAAAACCGGTATTTGGACGGTTTTACGTTAATTCTGAATAAATATAGACGTATCGACAAAAAGCGGCTACCTACAAGTTTGTTTACTCGATTATAGCAGGTTATGTCTAATTTAGGTTATTTCGAAAATTAACTCAGAGGAGTAGGAATTTCCGTTTTGCTTAGGGCTCTTGTGCCGTTATGTGTGAAGAGTGTTGTCTACAAAAGTTTTGGCAATTTTTTTCGCAAGGTTGAGGTAGTTTTACAAATTGCTAGCTGATTATATCCCTCGGAGCCTGTTCGGCTTATATTTTAATCGAGAAGTATGTCAAATTGGAAGCAGGGGTACCTTAAAGTAGAGTTAAGAAAAAGTGGCCTTTCAATCACTCGTGATAAATTTGAACCAGTATCCGAAAAAATTTTAGAAAATATTTTCAGATTTCACATTTGTTGAATTTAAAATGTGTTGGAGGAGAAGTTTCTGCGATCATTTTGGGTGATTTAAAGTGCTTTGTTTCAAAAGGTATATGCTCGGAGGATTAGGGGGTATATCTGGCAAATTCGCTATCACGATGATATATTCTGAAACTAAGCGTTGAGCAAACCGAACTGTTATTTGTAGATCTACTTTAATCGTTGCGAAAAGTACACATAAGATTATTTTGATTCTTAACAATAGGTACAGTTATCGTAAACAAGGTGACCTCTTTCCGAACTGCAAATCTATCTCAATTCAATTTTCAAATCACGTAACGGTAAGTATGTCAATCTTTTAAGCGGAAGCTTTTTCATTGATCGGCGACTGAAATGTCTTAGACGACCAAATAAACGACGATTATTTTTTTCACGATTCCAGACTTCACATTATCTCCTCCAGAGATTATTTGCTGCAAAATGGCTCAAATGTGTATCGGAGTATTTATTCAGAACATTTGTAAGAGATTATGGCGAGTTTTTTGCATTTCCGCTGAAACTCGAAATATGGTTTTTTGTCTGTTCCAACATTTCCGAAAAAAAGTGCTTCGATTTGTTTTAAAGAGGCTCAAAGAAAGCCAGTAAACACTGATGAGAAAGTTGGTATACGTCAAGGCGCACTATTTTGAAGTGGAGGTGGTAATGTCGACAAGACGTCTATTTTTAACTTCATCTTTTAAAAACTTGCGAAAAAATCCGAAAAAATGCAAAAATTCGAAAACAACATTTTTGTGATTGGGTTCTTAGTTACACTTAATTAGTCACCCGGTTATCAATTTTGAGGATTTTAATGCCTCTAACGCCTTTATTGTAATCAGACAGATATTACCCCTCTAGGGGCGTTGCCTTTTGACAGATTGTGCACTGTTTAATTATTGACGCTGCCTCATTACTTTTTGAGAAGTAAACTATATTTTTGTGGAAAATATATATTTTAGTAACAATTTTTGTTATTTTTTTAAGGTTATTTGTTAAGTACCGAATATTGCTGAGAATGATGGTATACCCTGAAAGTATAAATATATCTGTGGTAACTTTTAAAATTTCCCAAGTTCTCAAACTAAGGCAAATATTTGTCATACAGATTTCGGTGTATAATTTTTTTATCGAGTATTTAGACTCTATTTATACATCTGAGATGTTTTGCAAACAATGTCTGTTTTAAAATTATTGGACTCCGACAAACGTCTCTGAATGCAATTTCTTCTTACGGGCTACGATTTCTACTTTTCGCAAGGACGTAATGCGAAGTCACTGAGTTTGAATAAGTTTCTATCTTTGACTGAATTTACTCAAGAAAAACATAATTCGTTGAAGAACGGGAATACACTAACGAGGTACTTTTCAATAGGCATCTCTGGGGATTCTTTTGACACCGTCTTTTTTTTAAAGCTCACTTTCGGTTGTTTTCGCGATTATCGGTATTAAAATGGATAAAAACATTGCACCTAAAATTTTTGATAGACTTTTGAAATAAAAAAACCTTTCTCGATATCTCGTAAGCTTTCGCGTCTCAGAGGGGTGGCCGACTAAAACAACTATTTAAGAAGTTTTGTGGATTGTTGAGCGACCGAAGGACTTACTTTATTCCTTATTAATGGCTGGGTTATAAAGTGCCTAGATAATCTAATTGAGACATTGTTATAACGGACATGTTGATAGTATTCTCTCGCGTAGTCGCGACACACCTCCGTGTTTTTTTGGTGTATTATTTCTGTGATGAAAAAACATTAACGGATGGTATTTTGACAACGATGTATTCGAATATTCGGTACAGTAGAGGTGTATTTAACGGACAGCTTTGTAAATGGGTTTGATTCAAAGTGCCTATTAGGTGCATTAAAAGTTTTGGATGGCAGTGTTTTTATCGTTTTAACGAATAATTTGGATGGTCAACACTGCCGATTTAACGCACGCTAAGCGACTTTTTGACCAACGATTCTACAACCGACTGGGCCGTAATTAACTCTTACTGTAGTCTTTAACAAGTGCAAAAACTTTCAAAATTCTATATATATTCTTTTACTTTAACGGGTATGCTCAGGAAATTTCAAACACACGGAGCAACTCAGATGGTGGGATGTTGTCTCCCACCTTACTTGAAAAATCGATACTTTGTCTTCCGTGACTATTATCAAATAGAGCATAGTAGATCATTTTAGGGTTTAGTAGCGATTGGCAGCTGGCGTAATTTAACTTACGAATAATTAGTTGCTTTTATTTTTTTGCTTATTACTTAGCGTGAACCAGTCATAATGTGTATCAGGTCATTAAAATATTTATTATTAGGAAAGATTTGAAGTTCGAAGCTTTTATTTGATGAATTTCGTAAAATTTTTCAAAAAAATTCAAAATTTATTCAAAATCAGCGCATTTTTCACCCAGAATTTTTTTTGTTATTTTTTCCAAGTTGTGAATAAAACAAATAGCCCTTGTAACTTTTTTCAATGCATGTTACATATTGTTTCTCGCTGCATTACTGAAGATGAATAAAATTCGAAACATGTGTAACGAAATTCTATTTTTTAATAGCAAATAATTATATATTTACAATTTTCTGAATGTGTTTTAAAAACATAACATGTTCATTTGTCATCAAGCTGTTTTTCTTTTTTCAATGAAAAAATTTTATTAAGGAATTTTTTCATATGGATATGTTCTCCCACTTAATAGCACGATAACACCGAAAATGCCTGAAGTTTATAAATTTGCTTCAAGATTATTCTCACTCGGTCAAGTAAGAATGGGTTATAATGAAAGGGGTTTTTGATATTTTTACAGATTACTTATGTATGTTGAGGATTTAAATATAAACGTTTCAAGAATGAACACTTTTATTGAAGATGAAATAAAAAATTTCACATTTTTTTTCTTCAAATCCTCCGAAAAATTAAGCTCAAAAGGTTGTGCCATAAAAAATATAATAACGTTTTCGTATTACGCAAAATGTTTTTTTTTTATCCCAATTAACTTTCAAAAACGGGATTGTCGTAACCAGTTAATTGAAGAAAAGCAGTGATGATCTTAGTGTAATATCAATTAAGATATACCGCCTGAGGGATTTCAGTTCTAAAAATTTATCCAATACTCTGCGACGCTAATCAGCGCAGAGTATTTGGGATCAGTATTCGCGCGGAGTGTCAAAATCAAAAAAAAAATTTGAGAATATTTTTTTCTTATTATTAATGCCGCACTTTTTAATATTTCATGTCGGCCGGATGTGTAAATATCCACCAGATTGTTTTGCTTTTCCAGGTGATACTTAGCACTAGAAGAGTATCAAATAATTTAAAACACCAGAGACTAGGCCAAAAATAAACAAATCAGTTTTTACAAATTGTTATATATAGAAGAAATTCGATCACCGCCCATAAATTTTTTTGCTTCAAAATATGTATGTTGATAATCATTTCGGAAATATCAGTTTGAGTGAGAAAAGAGAGATTGGGACATACTCATACAGAAGCCCCGGGAAAACCCTACAAAGATTAGAAAAAAAACTAAATTTGGCCTTGATGAAAAAAATTGACCTTGAGATGACCGGCGTTTGACTTTCGCAAAAAATGCACATTTTAAAGACATTTTCAAAATTTAGTTTCGAGTCTAAGAGGGGATGAAAGATAATATTCAAAGCCGAAAAAAAATGGTACTTGATTCCCCCCAGAAAATCTTTTTTGAGCAAAGATGGCAATTTATGATGCTTTTCAGGAATATTAGTTTGAGTTAAAAAGCGGTTGGAGGGTAATAGAAGCTCGAAACTGTATTTCATGAGAAACACGACCGTAAAAATTTTTGTGCGGCGAGTTAGGATTTTGAGGGGGAAAAAAGTTCACTAATTGCCGGAAGATATTTTCACCCATTAGATATCGACTATTTGAATTAATAGTTCGATTTCACGAAATCTGTAGAATATCCCTGAAATCGGTTTTGGGACTTTTTTCTTTCGAAAATCTATCTCCTCCTAGGTTAACCTTCGTAGACTTCGTAGACATGAATCTGTACCAGACTCAGATTCTACAGCAACTAGTTGCGCTCCTTTTAAATCGGCTAATTGAGCAAAGTTTCTTATCAACATTTCATTCTTTTTCAATTAGCTTAAATAATATTCAGACATTTTCATACAATGAGAATAACAAATAAATTTAATAAACGGATTTAAAGGCATTTAATGAGATAAGAAACAAGTTGCGAAAGTGGCTAAACATTTGAAAAAGGCAATAAAAGATGAATTAGAACCTTAATTTTTTGCAATACCTTCATTATAAACTTTCAAATATTTTCTGGCGGTGTCTAAAAAATACTTAGTATGTTTTCTGCAAAATTCTTAGTAAATTGACTCTTAGAAATTAAGTGTTCAATTCATTTATTGTTCGTAAGAATCAGAGACGTAGTTCACGCCTACGCAAACTTTCATTGTTCTAACAGTTAATTTTCTCTCTAATTAAATTAATTTAATTCTAGGTTTTCGGCTTATCTCTGTAACTGGCAATACGAAAGTTTCTTAAAGTTTTAACGAGTTCTATTCAATGGTCTTCGGATTAATTTGAGTACTTTTTTTGAAAAAAACCATATGATATCACCTAATTTGAAACAAGTTCTCCAAATTACAAACAAATAACTTTGGGATGAGATGTTGGGATTTTTTAAGAACATTTTCTACATTACACTAATGTCCGATAATCAGGACGACGAAATAATTCAAAAATAAGTTTGAAATATGTAAAAAATCTATTTTCTCGGAAAATAAAGATTCCGTGAGTGTTGGAGATATTATTTTATGTTCAAAACTCTTAATTTAGGGTGTTATATTTGCCCCAAAAAAATTTTTCGCGTAATTTGATCACTATTTGTTCTACCTTTACCAAAACCTTATTTTTACTAATTGAAGGTCACGTGATCGCTTTTGGGCTTTTGGTGTAAGGGGAACAAAAGTTCCTTAAAAACTGTCTAAGGAACCACTTCCACTTCTTTCAAAAATTGATTTAAGCAATTTTTGAAAAAAAGACAAGTATACTTTTTACCAACTTATTCTTAAATATCGGTTCACGTGATCTTTGGCGGTATGGTGTAATGGGAAAAAGGGCTTAGATTTTTTTTCTGATCACGATGAAAGGGTTTATTTTGTGATTTTAAAAACTTTTTGCAAAAAAAGTACTGTATTACAGATTAGAAATTTTCAAAAAAAAACGCACACGTCATTTTGTTTCAAAGTTCTATCGATAACTTTGTATAAGTGATCTTGTCATTAATGATTGGCGTCGTAAAATGCGAATTTAAAGTTGGTTTGTGGCAACTGTTGGCTAAAATGCGAGTCTACTGAGTTAAATTTCAAAATTTACTCAATTTGTTTGCCAAAGCTAGCTCTAACAAACAAAATTTGTTACGCAGCGTGCTTTTGTAAAATTTCGACCCAAACAAAACAAGATGAAATTTTTCGAAGTACGTGAAAAATTATTCGAAAAAAATGTGCTTTTCGATTTTTGTGCAGTAGGACTTCAAAAGAAAGCTGGGGAAACACTAGAGAATGTTGGGTTTACGTCAACCGATATTTAAAGTTTTATGTGTCAACAGATTTGACAGGGGAGAGGAAACGTTATTTTTGAAAATTATTTTCAGAAAAAATACCTAGAAAAAATCGAAAAAAACCGCAACAAATTTTCGAAATTTTTCTTGCTTGTCCATTTGGGTTCTTTTATCCGTTCAAAAACAATCAAAAATTGATTTGATGCATTTTTATTGACATAATAACTGCAGGAACATGTAGAGCCGCCGGGCATTAGAGTAAATTTTGGATAGAAATGCCCGCATTCTAGAATAACTAAAAGCAAAACAAATCGAAAACTAGCGCTAAACTAAATGTAGGCAAATTTTCGGCTGACTTAAGGGGGTGGTATCGATCGCATTTGCAGGTTATTTCAATGGCTTGATTGTCCACAAGTAGCAAATCGTTGGACCGAATAACCTCTCAGAGATCTCTCTGACGTATATTTAAAAAAAATATTGCATCCTAAAAAAATCGGAAGTGCGGATGGCTCGTCAATCAGAAACCGGCTTACAGAAGTGACGTTATTTTACAAAATGGTATCTCCTCCCTGGTTTTTTAAGGTACAACAATGATTTATGACTTTAATTACCCGCACAGATTGTGGGCAGATTACCGAGTTAAGTTTTTGACAAAATTCGTCGATTTGGCTTTAGAATCACCAAAAACAGTATTTTGACTTTATGTAAACTAGTGCAAAATACTGTTTTTTGGTGATTCTAAAGCCAAATTGACGAATTTGAATAGTTTATTAATAAAATAAGTTGTCATTATTTTAACCACCACCTGTACGAGATGTCCTACCCCTCACCTGCAAAAACTCAACTCGGAAATCTGCCCACGATCTGTGCGGTTAATTTAAGTCATAAATCAGTGTTGTACCTTAAAAAACGGTTCTGATTGGACGAGCCATCCGTCACTTCCGATTTTTTTAGAATGCAAGATTTTTGTTTAAATATATCAGAGAGTGGTTATATTTGGTCCAACGATATGTACTTGTGCGACAATTAGCCATTGAAAAATCCTGAAAATGCGCCTACCACCCCCTTAAAGAGCACTCTCAAAAAAGTTAGATATAAAAACTCGCTACATAATTGTGGTTTTCATTCATCCATTTTAAAGGGTGTGTTTTGTCCATTTATAAGCACCTTCTTCTCGAAAATGGCAGAAAAATCGCCAAATTTTTGTCGTTTTGTCCATTTATACGCAGTCTACTTAATACAAACGACAGTTGTTTGAATTTCAACTGATCAGAATTCAACTTTCATCGATTTTTTAGATGAAGTTTATTTTCGTCAGCAGCGCAAAATTCATTATTTGAAGTATTTCGATCTTCGAAAACTGTACGACCTTGGACTGCCTAATCTGCATTTCAGATTCTTGGGTTGACGCAATTATCACGCCATTCTATCATGTATAAAAATGAAATGTAAAAGCTGGTTTTAGCCGATTTTAACATTGATTGAGAGTTACCTCACTCTGACGCCCTTGACGCCGGTAAAATTCTGTCGCACAGATTGTCTCTTTGTTTAGGTTCATCTATGCTGAATCTTGCTCACAATATAAAATATCCTGCAGAAAACATTTAAATATTTGAGCTAAAAAGTGAAAACATTAGAGACAAAATATAGAGAAATATTCGTGTTTTATTTGTAGAAAAACAAAATTCTACGTAAGGTTAAAACGACAAAACTGTTTTTGCTAAAGATTCCTTTATTTTCTTTCGAAATCAAAAAGTTTAAGTTAGGAAATTTAAAAAACGATTTTGCATTTTTAAGCAGTTGCTGACATTTACTTCAACAAATGTTTAGCATGGAAAGTTTTGCCGTTCCTACCTTAAGGGTGTGGGTGTCGCAGATTTTGACTTTATTACGAGTTTTTGGATAAACTAGCAGGAGCTGATGTATTCAAAAACTTATATGCATCTTGAAAAACTCTTCCGGTGATTCTAATTTTAACAATATCTGATACAATCCCACTTGCGACACCTACGCTTTAAAAAAGCTCCCTCAAATCACTCAATACGTATTTCTCGTTAATTTTCATCATTTTTTTGTTCAAGCTCCAAAGAAGCTCACATATAATTGCATTATTGTCCTTTACTCGGAATTTGGCTTTTGGCGGCAAAGAAACGAAAACAGAAAGTTATTGATTATTTGATTAAATTGAAAGTGCGCTTATTTGTTTTCTTTTGAGCTACCGAGTTAAAAATAGCAGCAAAGATCTTAAAAGTGTTTTGAATTAACGAAAAAAAATATTGAAGCATTTTTTCTGGTTTCGAAATTTGTCAAAATTAGGCTCAAAATGAAAGTTGACATGGCTCCCAAGCGACGACCGAATCATAATTTGAAAAAACGTCTCTAGTTAATTGTCAAACAGTTTGTGCTTTCAGATTGCAGTATGAGCGAAACTGTTATTGTTAACTGTGGAGGAGGATACTTTTGCCTGAGCTCCAAATTGATTCATTTCAAAAATTTTACTTTTAGTTTTTTGCGTTTTGTCCGATAAAAGCAAAATTCCAAGGAAAAGACGGTTTTGCGTTATGTGTGAGGCTTCTGGTGAAGCCTGGTACAAAAGGATAATGAAAATGGTGAAAATGAAGGAGAAATACGTATTGAGTGTTTTTGAATACAGTAGGTGTCGGCGTAGGTGGGATTGTATCAGATAATGTTTAAATTAGAATCAGTGAAGAGTTGTTCTTCAGATGCAAATTTTGAGATATCAGCTCTGCTAGTTTATCCAAAAAGTTCGTAAAAGGTCAAAATCAGCGACACCACACTTAAGGGGTCGGTGCATTTTGACAGATTATTTTCACTTTTCTTTTGGATTATCTCTAGGCAATTCTGACTCATTTGAAAGAGTCATTTTCAATTATTGATAACAATACGTAGAGAATAAGAAACTATTAGCAGATAACATTTATTAGATAGTTTATTTAATATATTAGTTGTTATATTTTAACCACCACTGTAGGCTTCTACTCTTCACTGGCACGAGAGTGTTTGCAAACACACATAGTTAGGGGAGCTGCACCGGAAAATAGGGATAATAAGTGAGGTGATAAATCTTTTTGCCTCCAGGGGTTGTTTGACCAGAAAAAAAACGATTCCGGCAAAAAAAAGTTTTGGCCATCTCATGGTTTATAATACTGATCTTTTTAAAACGCCAATTTAAGCCACTTACTTCGATTTTGAGCATAACAAACTCTTTTACTTGATTTTTCAGAAAGGGCCGTGTCACATATAGAAATTTGCTACTTTGTAGATCATTATTGTTCAGTACTGTTTCAGAGTTAACAAAAATTGCATCAAATATGCATTTCCGGTCTGTATAGAAACTTTAGAACTCACAAAATTCTTGAATTAAAAATAAGGGAACTATGGGGATCTTGTTCCGATATTCGCGGCCAATGACACTCTCAAATATTTTTGGTCTCTGTGTTCTGAAACACGCTCGTACAGGTGGGGTTAGAATTTAATGATCATCTGGCAAATATCGGAGATTAAGAGAATAATTTTTTTCTAAAATTTTTTTTTTTCGATTTTTTTTGGTATATGAAATTTTCACTTTATGCTGAAAATTTTCAAATTCTTTTCATCCAAATTTCGTGCAAAAAACATTAATGACACTTTACTTTTCATATCTTATATTGTTTCAAGACATTATACTTTGGAAATTATATATTCTTTTTTTGACATGTTTTGTCAAATTTTTGCTCATTCATGTTCAAAATTTCAAACTTATTTTTCTGTGCATATCAGCTGAAATATTAGGAATACTACTTTCACATATATAAAGTCAACGTTGTTTTTGCTCTTGTCTATAATCTGATACATATTTTTTGAATGAAATAACGGTTTGCGCAATCTAGTTAAGCTCTCTTTAAGTGAAGAATTAAACAATTTTATTTCGAGACTTTGCTCAATGTGTAGCCGACCCATCAGTAAATTTAATAAATTAACTCTTGAAAATATATTTCTTTCGATGTGCTCAATTTCGTTTTTTTTTCTCGTCTTTTTCGGAAATTTATTTTGTACGTAGAAATCATTAAAATCAATTATATAATTTTCCGATGTGTGGTCGAGACCATTTTTTGACGCTTCTAATTAATAAATAGAAAAAAAATTTTAAGTATTAGAGCACCTTTGATAGCAAACGCTGCGTTTTTTGAGTGTTTTTGCAAAAGACGATTTATAAAGTAAATAATCGATTGACAAATCAGATTATCAGGTGAGCTCAAAGTGTCACGGTTGAAAAACTTTTTGAAAGATGTATGAAGTGTCAAAAAGTTTCCATCAAGACAAAAAATTGAAAAAGTGCAACTCTGTCAAAATGCGACCGACCTTAATCGCGAAGGTACTTTTCATATGTCGACGAAATTTTTAATGAAATAAATTTATTCTTAGGAATGTTTCAGGAAGTAATAAAAGTTGGGACAATTCGTCTTCTATTATTATCTGTTGGCTTTTTGTTGAGTAAAATGAAGGCATCACGAATATCTTGAACGGTTTCGGCATTTTCCGCCATAGTCTGGGCAATAATTTGAATTTCTTTTTCGATACTTTCGTCCATATTTTCTGAATTATAGTTGGATTTTTGAGAATATTTTATATCAGAAGAACTGCTCAAGCTTAAATTTATTACTAGGCTGTAATCTCTGGAGACCATTTTTTCGAAAATTTCAAAATCAGAACTTTTCTAATTATTGAAAATGACCTCATGGGGCCCATTACGATCCCCGCGCGCGGCCGCGTCCAGAAGATTTTTTCTGATTATTTTTATATATCGCCATACGTTTTTCGCACCTCAAAGCCATCAAAATTTTTGATGGAAAATGACTGGCAATTGGCGAAAACACCGATAAATTGCGATCAAAAGAGACCATTTTACACCACTAGGTGAAGTTTCGCGTCAAAAATCATATTTTTGAAGACTGATCGGCCTTCAGAGAGAAGGTGCCATCAAAAAGGTCACCTTCAAATTTTACGGAGCTGTTTTTTTGGGTGTGGACTATAATTATGAAAACATCACATTTTTTCTTAATTTATTTTAACCTTCTTTGAAATGCATTGCTGATCCACCACTTTTTTTATTTCCTTCAGTCGAACCATAAGATTGCACTAAATTTGCTTTTGCTAATTTCAAGGCTGGTGGAGCCCAAGCTTTAACGTCATTTTTATTTCTTGGATTTTTCGCAGCTTTCAAAGATACCGCAACTTGATCAATAATAGATCTTTGGGCAGAAATGTTATTTTTCAACGCACCGCTGAGCAAGTGAACATCTTTTGTTTGGATGATGAAATAAATTCGAAATATGGAATAGAGATTTGACTTGTGAATATATTTTGCATTATAGTTGTAGATAGTGTTAAAATAAATTTATTGAAGGAACAAATTGGGACTTATGACATATCTAAGAAGGGGATCTCTTGTCCTTCAGATTCAATTTTCAGGACAACGGCCTTAAAATAATGAGACAACGGCCCCTTAAAACAGGACATCGGCCTTAAATAATGGGGCAACGGCTGGCCCCTGATAAAAGGCGCTTTTTAATAAATTAATATTATTTATAAATGTACAACTGCTCTGTTTCCCAATAATTAATATTTATAAATAATCAATATTTCAATTATAATAGTTATTAATAATTCAATAATTATCAATAATAATTAATCAATAGTCATAATTATCAATTCAATAAAAATACAAATTAATAAATAATTAAATAATAATCAATTATTAATTGAATGATGATACTTAGTATCTAATAATTCAATTATAATTAAATAATAATTCTTATTTATAAATAATTAGATAATTATGAATTCAATGAAAGTAATTGTAAATTGATAATTGAAAAATGATAATTATCAATGCCTACTTTGATAGTGATAATAATTATTAATTAATTGATTCGTGATAATTAATTATCAATAATTGATTATAAATTATAACAAAACGCTAAACCGGTTATTTGATTCTTGATAATTAAATAATTTATTTAACGGTTAAAGTGCTTTCTATATATTAATTATTATATTTAATTTAACCGCTGTTGTCCGAAAAGGCCGTCCTATGCTGCTCTCACTTTTTTGTGGCAAAAAATTATTAATTTCAATTTAAAATAATTAACATTAAATTTGATGAACCAAAACTGAACCAGTTTCCGAGTTAAATTGTTTCGCGAATTCCATCCGTTGAGTTGTGAATGGAGAATCTACTTCGATAATTTTATCTTGACAGGTCCGATTGATTGAATTAATTTTGTCCATTATTTGCGTAGGCATTTCAGGGTCAATAAGGTTTTCAGACTCAATCAACTGCTCCACCTTACCGATAATTTGAAATTTTCGGTTTTTCTCATTTTCAAGAAAATCTAGAATATCTGATAACATTCTGAAAATATTTCATAAAGAACTTTTATGTGAAATAAGATTGGCGAGATTTAAGTTTAGCAAAGTGAAAAATTTATAATTAAAGGCTTTTGAATCTTTTCGAGAATGGTACATCTGAGTCAAAAAGTTCCAAATGTATCTCAAGGTTAATGAGTTGATACATTGCATTTTTTGGTCTGGCAATCCACAGTTTACTGGTGATAATGTAAATAGTTTTCGTTTTGTGGAAATTAATGTTTTTGTCCAATGAAAACCGCTTATTATTTTGAAGTGAGCAAATCACATCGAGATATACAACTGCCAATCGCTTTTCTACTTTGCTAAACTTATATCTGGCCATAGAAAATGTGAAGGTTTGTATGGCAAAACTTGAAATAAGTTTTCCTGAATATAATTTAGAAGACTAGTTGTCAGATTTGGAAAGTTTTTCTGATCATATCTTCTTTGAATTCTGAGAAATTTAGATTTTAATCGTGCCAAAAGCTCAGAGAAAAGTATTTTCCTATTGACTGGCATCATAAATTATGATTCATAATCCATACACTGGACATGAATTTTTACCACAAAAAAAATGTTAAAAATGGCAGAAATCGAAGTCTTAGAAATAATTATTGGCTTAATTTATTTTTCACGTTGGAAATGTTTTCAAATTTATTGTCGAAGCTTATTTGTATCCCAAAATTGTTCTGACAGCCTTTGCACGTTATAATGACCTTTCGACATACATTTTGTCAAAAATTATCAAGGTTTTAATAAAAAAAAATGTAGTATTGTACTCTGTTAAAAACTTGTTCGCGATAGCACACGGTGCTTTGAAATGCTACCGAATGTGTTTTAGCTTTTGGGGTGTTCCCCGAGGAGATCCACGCTTAACCAATCAGAGCGCGACTGTGTTAGTTTATTTAACGGGCGGTTTATTCTCCCCGGGAAAAACCCCAAAAGCTAAAACACATTCGGTAGACCTACATAAAATTTAATTGTTTGATAATACTTCCAGATTTTGAAATCATTGTTTATTTCTAATTGGTAAAGACAAATCGAGCTTTGTTAAAGGGGAAATAGGCCTTTCACTAGGGCTGCCCTTATTGCAAGTAAAGGATTTTCTGTTTCCCTCGAATTGAGAGTCTCGATTATCCAAAAGTGCGTTATTTTTTTCGAGATTCGGCTATCTCAGAAATGCCGGAATGTTAAAAAATTTTTAGGATTCCAGCATTTCGAATATTAAAAAAAAAAAGAATGACAAACAAAATATAAAAGAATGACATGGATTCAGACGCATAGAAAACTAGATTTTTGCATAACGAAGTTCTCCTATCTAATCAGAAATAAGCAAAATTTTCGAATTTTTATGGCATACTTTGAACTAAAATGAAAGTTTATAGGTGTAGCATTTTGAAACACCGTGTTGTATCGCGCACGAGTTTTGGACAGAGTACAAAATTGTAAAACAATTAATTATGTTTTATCAGGTTCGTCATAGGCTGCTCAATGTGAGCCAAGGGTTCAATGAACTAGTCTACATGGTAAATTTCGTGTTCTGTTCATAAATCTTTTCAATAAAGTTTAAAGTTATCGAAAAAAATTTCAATCCGAATATTTTTGTGAACATGCATGTAGAAGGTGTCTATAAAGTGCCAAAAATGTCGCACAGTTTTGATATAAGAATAAGCTTGGGAATAAGTATGGAGATTTACCAGGTTCTGATTTTTTTTTGAAACCAACGATTTTATTAAGACTTCAAGGGTCATTATATGGATAATGATGCCCGTCGATATAAACATACTCTTTTCTGAGCTTTTTGCTTTGGCCGTGATTATTTTACATGTAGAAATTTCTCTGATTATAATGCAATGTAACTTTTTTCACATTCGAGATAATGCTCCGATAAAATTATCGAAAATTACTCGAAAGAGAAATGACTCATTCTCTTGAAACCGGATATTTATTCTGCAAAATTCGAAATTTTAAAAAAGCTTTTAGGAAAGCAAAGTTGAATATTAATTAGAACAAAACTGGTAGTTATTGTCACTGATTTATGTTACGTTGATTGAATAACATTCCTCTAAAAGGAGTATTTTCTATCGACGATCATCATTATATAAAATAATTTTAATTCAACGTTTCGCTTATTTTATTAGCATCTTTAAATGTAAAAAAAAATTGAAATATTTGGACAAAACCTGCTTTTACGGAGACACATACTGTTAACCAGCTTGTACATTATTCCTGCAATAAAACAAACTTTTCAAGATTATAAACCAGTGAATTTGCATTATTTTGATTTGTCAATCTTGATTTTTAATTAATTTTGACGAGTTTTTATTTACAACAGGCGAAATTTTTGTTAATTTGTTAAAAATATAATTTTTGATAAATATTTTAACTTGAAAGGGTGAAAAAGACATTTTGGATACTGACGTAGGTTCAAATCTTAAATGAAATTTTAAAAATAAGGGTTGAATTCAAGATTTACAATAAAAACATTTTCTTGTAGAAAATTTTGAAAATCTAGCTAACGGAAGTTTACTTTGTATAAAATTTAAAACTGTCAATTATACTGTCTGAATACATGGTAGATAAGTTGCAAAGGGTGGCGCCCTCAGGTTCAATTTGTAGAAAAAAATACCATTTCTATAATTTATTTGAAAGTATTTTTCTATCTTATTATTAAAGGTAAATTTTTGTTCTGTCTATTATTTTTCAATTAACAAACTACCCATTGTCTACATAATGAACTGAAAAATATGCCAGATTTTTGTCAAAAATTATCACAGATTTTTCTATTCAAAACAACCAATGTAGGGAATTTCTGAAAAATGCTTTCCATCTACATTTTTTTTTAATTATTTTTGGCGCCCTGGAAGAAAATTCATGGTCATAAAAACTGAAGAATTATATACATCGTTGAATACATCGTTGTACCCCAAATGAAAAAAATAACTAACGACGAAATCCCCTTAATCCCTCGCATGCACCGCTATGTTTTTAAACACTGCTACGCAGGGGGGTTAATGATCAATTTTTGGGCATATTTGACATTTCCTTGTGCAGACACTGCAAACAATGGTAATTTTAAGGCGGCTCCTTCAAAATAAGTCACCTAAAAATAAATTACTGAGAATAAATACTGATACTTATAAATCAATTTAGATTAAGGTAATTTTGAAAATACCAGAAAAGTACACTGCGGCGAATGACTCACAATGTACGATCGAGGAGTAAATTTTTGAAAAAAATCTGCAGATTATCGGACCTTATTTGGGAAAGAAACGTTTTGGCCGGCAGTGGGCAAAAAATAGGCTTCTAAATGGGAAACTGAAACTAGATCTAAAGGTTCACCTGAAATACCCACACCGTATTTATAAAACGTTTTTTTATTTACAAAAAATGCCTTTTATAAACATAAGATTTCACACGATGAGACACCAGTTCAGTATGAAGGCCATAGATAAACGATACGTTAAGGAGGTGATATCAGTATCAATGAAATTTGAAAAAATCGGGCAATAAAATTTGACCAAAATAAAAAAGTACAGTAAAATACTCAAACGCTGAAATGCAATAATAAAAATTATTTTAATTTCGAAAAATTATGGCGAACGATTGTTGGTGTCAAATTTCACATATAATATTCATTATAATCCCTGGTTCCAATTTTTTTCCTATTTCTTTAAAGCAAAAAAGTTTTTTTTGGCCCGGGGTTTATAATGGACATATATTTTTCGTGGTTCTGTCAACTCCGTGGCGTTTAAATTAACTCATCAATACAATTCATGATCCATCTGTAATGAGCAGATGAAACATTATAAATATTTATTTTTAGTTCTCCAGTATTCTTGAATTATTCTCTTTGAGCATGTTTAAAAATATTTAAAAAAAAAACTCAAGGTATTAATATCGTACAAGGGAATTGACAAAAATCATAATGCGAAAAATTGAGTGTCAAATCAGGCGATTTGTTAACCAGAGGATTTTTTCCTCACATCGCCCAAGAATGCTTTATAATGTTTTGATACAGACAATGTTCCGAAGTCTTCGAGTGACATTTTAAAAATAGAGAATTTCTGACGCAAAATAGACGCCATGAAGTCAACTAACCATGAATAAGTTTTATTGAATCGACTAATAAAATTATTAAATTTCAACGTTTTATTTTGGCACCCAAAATTTTGACCCAATCAAGTAGCTTGAAACATAAATTATTACATTTTAAAATGGTAAAATAAATGTCCCTAGAGTGTATACTGCACATTTTTCTTTAGAGCGCAGGCTTGTAAAAGGGAAAAAATTTTGATCATTTTCCGTCTCTTTTTTATCTAAGCCCATTTGAGTTGTTTTCTTCCCTTAAACAATGGTCGCAGTCGCAAATTTAAAAATAAGCTTAAATTACATCTATAACTTAAAGACTATAAGCCAAATTTTCAAGTTGGCAGTGAAGGCCAAAAAATCGAAAATTTCAACATTTCAAAATACAGATGGATTTTGTTTTGAATAATAGTGTTATCCTTGTTCGTCATGAAAATCCGTGTTTTTACAGTATTTTTTCAAATAAAAAAAATCGGAATATCTTAGAACGAAATTGGCATTTTTGAAGAAAAATAGTCGATTTCTCGACATTTTAATTAAAAAAATGATTGAATTATTTTTTTTCTTAGTCAAAAAACACATCAACTTCATAGACTATGAGTCATAGACTATAACTTATAGTCTATAAGTCATACATGTAGTTTTTTGGAAAAAATATTTGAAAGTCATAAAAATATTATTTTTGGCCTGTACTGTCACAGTAGTACTGTGAACCCAAATTTTCAGCATAAAATTAGGTAGGTTTTTTTATTGACATTCCGAAAAATGCATTCCATTTGTTATTCTGTAACATCTCCTGAGCAAAAAACTAAACTAAAAAGGTCCTTCGAAAGTGTACTACCGAGTGAAATTTACAAAAATATAAATAAGAAGAAAACAAAATATAACTGAGTTTCTGAAAAAAATGAGATGATTTTGATTCGGGATTTATCTAACCCCCTTGCTACGTTTTCTTTAAAATGTAGGTAAATAGGGCGGTGATATATTTTTACTACAAAAATTCCCGTTGTTTGTGATTTTTTTAAAAACAAAATTGAAGGCGTCAGTATTGAAGAAAATAAGTGCAAGAAAAATATACCACCTCCGATAAATTATTTTCAAAAATGGATATTATAGCACGAGGGGGTTGAACTGAAACATTGTTTTTGTAAAATTCGAAAAAGTACCAATTTTTGAAATAATGCGTGTTTTGAATACGGGAAAAGGTAAGGGATAGCAACCCGTTTTGTAGGCTTAACATAAGAGAAAATTTTAGAAATAAACTTAATCCCATTCGTTGTCCTCCGAATCATCCTCCAGCTTTTGTCTTTTCCCGTGCGCGGGAATCTTGCGGGAAGTTTCCCGGAGACCATCATTTCGTAAATATCGTTTTAGAGTAACAGGAAGAGGTAATCGGCTGATTGATAAACTGTCAGTTGAAACGAGTGATAATCGAACATTACGACGAGACAATTCCTGAATTCTTCATTAACAATATATTCAAAATAAATTCAAAACTTCTATATATCTAGAGAGAGATAAATTTTTCACTCATACAATTTTTTTTGGTTTGAGATTTTTCACAGAAAATTCGGTTTTCGGGGTCAATTAAAGGTAAAATTAAAGAGTTTGGATGAAGATCCAATTTAGATCAAGAAAGGCTATAACTTAATTTTGCGAATAAACACTTGACCGATATTCGCTAAAAAAATTAAATTCAATTTTGTCTGTTTTTCTCAAAATATTGTAAAAATTTTTTCGAAGAAATCTGAAACTTCACAAGCATTTTTAAGAGAGCCCAAAACAAATTTCAAAAAAGGGCGATTAGAGCCCCAGAGCTAGGTTTTCATCATTTGTAGCATAATTAAAAATTGCATGAAAGTGTAGGAGAGATTTGAACTGAGCCTCCCAAAATCCCCGAATTGGCTTGACCATCAAGGCGCATACATTTAAAAAACGGCCCTCAGAGTGTTTCGTATCATAATGATCATATATAAGCATGCCAAATTAGAAATGAATGAGGAGTAGCTTTAGTGATTTTCGGAGCTGTAATACATTTGCGAGCGTAGTTGAATAATCTAACTGATGATCTCAGACTGATGATTGAGTGGTACTCACTGCGAAATTGAAGAGTGGGCACCATATTGAAAAAATTAGATAATTTACTAATACTAGTTTCTCAAAACTGCACTTGAAACTTCAAAAAAACAGCGCAATTATCGACGCCCATCCTTAGAGGGTCGGTGATTTGACAGATAGGATATCCGGATATGGCCCTGATGAAAAACTTTTACTGGGTATCTATCTTCTCATTACATCAAAGTATGCCTCAGTTAGGCCACTTGGTAGACTAAGTAGACTTTCGAATTAGATTGCTTTTAAGAAAATTGAGTTCAATTAAACTGTTTTTCGAATTCGACAAATTTATGAGAAATTTTGAAAGAAGAGTCCGGAAGAATTATCAAGAAAACTGCCTTGTACTCTTGTTCACGATTTTTTTTTCGATTAATGTTTCAAAAGCGAAAAACAGTGCTGTCAAGCGGCTACTTTCGAGTAGGACCACATATGGTTTTGTGATGCGTATTGGAAGGAATGCAGTAGACACCTTTGGGGACTGTTGGTCGAAACTGATTTGGAATTATTTGAAATGTTTCTCATTTAGGTTAAAATCATAAGCTGAGAAATATAGAAGAATGTGTACTTTAAGACTTAATTGCAAATATGTCCTCGGTTGTTCATGCTCTTGTTCATAGCTCTGTAATATACGTTGAATGATGGTTTGGGAGATAAGTTCATTGCAAGCCCTCTGTAGTTCCAGAATTAAAAAAAAGATAGTCAGACCGAGCTGCCCAATGGTAAGCCGCCTGTCACCAGTCAATTGATTTCATTGTAAGACTCACGGAGACAAAGATTATCTTTTTCGATGTCGCTAAATTTCGGGTTTCGGTTTTTTCTTCAGAGAAAATGAAAATTTAGAGTGTGTGAGCTTAAAAGATCGTAGTGAAGATTAAAATAAATCTATTTTTTCAGATGGTCGTCAGGCAGCATTGGTTAGGGCTCTAATAAGAATAAAAAAAGAATTTTCTTATTTAACCTTCGATAGCAAACGCGCGTTTTCTTTTGAGTCTTTTGCAAAAAGATCGGTATAAGAGTGAAAAGTGAATCATGATCGAAGAAATTCAGAGTAATCAGGAGTGAGCCTGAAAGTGGCAATCCTTTGTTTCGAAAATTTGTATGCGAAAGTTTGATAAGTGGCAGAAAAGTTCCAGATCAAGAAGGAAAAAAATTGAAAAAAGGGGAACTGTCAAAAGTGCCCTGACTCCATTAACCCGCATACTCACTTTGGTGGTAACTATTATCCAGCGTCGACGTCGAGCTTAATTGTGTATGATAGTGCATTATAGATAAATTCATTTTCAAAATGCTGCAGCTTTGGACAATGTCCTGATCTCTTGGTGCTGAAAGATGATTTCTCTTATTGGGTAGTAAGCAACTTTTCGCGTCGAAATTTACGCACAATGAAAGTTAGCATGAGTTTTGAAAGTTGAGAAAGTCTTCGAAAATAAAATAAACGCCTTTCACCAGATCGAATCTTTTGATTCCAAAAACATGGATTTTTCATTCACTCGATTCAAAAATATTCTTTATTTTGGATTTCTCACCCTCAAATATTTTCATTTTTTCTCTAAATCATTTCATTCCAAAATAAAAATTCGGTGCTTTTATAAATACAAAATCATAAATGAAGCTTAACTTGACAAACAATGAAAATTCGATACTATTTGCTAGAGGTTGACTTTATTTATCTGATTTGAGCGCTCTAAAACAAATTGGTAATTTATTGTGACAAACAGAAGCAAACCAAAATACTTGGTAAATTCGAAAGTATATAAGGAATAAATGAACAGTTCATTGACAAAATAAATTTTTAAGTTTTTTAAGATAAAAACGGAACTATTTTATAACTCTTTACTGCTGATTGTATCACTGAAGAGCCAAAACGATTATCGGCGGGATATTTACACATCCGCACAGTAAAATAACTAAAGTGCGGCTGCGTATTAATTCGGAGAATTCAACAACTTTCAATTAAACGCAACCAATGATCTCTCAAATTTTTTCTGCTTGATTTGTTTTGCTCGCGCGATACGAATCAAAGAAACTTGCCGCTTAATTAGTCGATAGTATTGCGATGAAGCTTTTTCAGAATCAATTCCAGGCGGTATTTTCTTATATTGATTATGTAAACTAATCACTCACCGTTTTTCTTTAAACTATAAATTAACGTCAATTTACGTTTTGAAAGTAAATCGAGTAAAAAAATACATTTTTCGTAACATGAAAACGTAATTTTTTTATCTGCGAAAAATTGTTTGAACTTCAAATCATTAGTCTAGTATGTCGACATATTACCCAGGAGAAAAAGTATGGATTTCAAAGTGAGCTGGTAATAAATCCACATCTGAGTTGTCGTTGTTTAAAATTTGCGCCTACCGTTAAGATTGTCTAATAGAGGTAGTGAATACCTTGAAGGCATATAAACAAAAACTACTGAAATTTAACTTTATTCTAACAGGCAAAAACCACTAGTGAAGCAGAATAGTTTCGGGGGCATGGCTGTGTCTGGTAAAACAGTCAATGACTGTAAATGTTCCCTGAACAGGCATTTGCGGACTTCTGGGTCGTTGCCTGTCCTACACGGGTTCTATAAGGTCACTTTGGGAGGTAGTCTCCGTATATTTTAAAGTCTGTCACAAAACAATTATGTGGTTGCGTCTATAGACAGCTGAGATTTTGCCATATTGTCTTAGCTTGGTGCGATATGGTCCTTAGGACAACCAAAGAAAAGGCGTAGGTTTTGGCATATTCTCGCCATATGTCCCTATAGAGGGGTGTCCTAAACGCAAACCACGTAACATCATGATCTGCAGTCACCCTTTAATATCGCATATACAGAATCACTACGAAAATCTGGACAACAAATGGTGATTCATGTTTTCTTAAGGGGTTCTTGAATGTGAATGCTGGGTATTTGTAACCACTGTTTCAACAGTCTGTAACTTGTGATTAAATGATCAACATGAAAATGAATAAATATTTGTTCCTGTAAATTAAACAAGTGTTAAAACACGTTTATGAGTTTTATAAAACCCAAAAAAATTTCCATTAGTGGGAACAATGTCGGTAAATCGATTACGAAACGAGTTTTTAAACAATGCAAATTTTGCCAAGCGTCAAAAACTCCGAGCAGGTATATCGAATTGTTGAAACTTCAAAAAACACGGAAACATAACATCGAACCAAACTAAATAGTGATAATAGATTTACGTTCAGGTATCGTAAAAGGAAAAAAAAAACAGAAAAAAGACGCGTAAAGTTGCAAAATCTTCTTAATAATCATTAAAAAATGATTTATTAAAGCCGAAAATATTAAGCGAATAAAAGCTTACACAACTATAATATGGAATTGTGTAATCTGGCTGATTTAATTGATCAACAAAGAGCGCGCACCGCTACCCTTTGATAATCAACGTGTTATTACCATAATAATTAATAAGAGTCTTATGTTCTTCAATTAGGCAGATAAACAATTTTAAACATATTTCTCCTGCCAATTTCACGGAGAGCAATTGTGGCATTTTATAATTATAAAAGTAGAATTAATAATTTTTTTAATAGTCATATTTCGGAAGAAGATCTAAATGATTACGGGGGCGAAATAGAGCATTTATTAGTTGCAATATTCCTAGCTCCGATTTACCTGGGTTCGAATTTGTTTGTTCAATTTACAAATAGTGGATAGTTGACTTTGCAAGCAAATTACATCTCAGAACCCCTTAAGAAAGGATTTATAAATTAAAATTATTGTCATTCGGAGTTGTATCACATCTCTCTCCATCCACCAATGATTGTATACTATCACTTTAAGAAATGACAAAAAAAAATTAAAATAACAGCCTGTTTAAATTATCTGCAAAAAGATTTTCTTATGAGTAGCAGTAAAATATAAAATTCATGAACACTTGGTCTTAAAATCAATACTACAGTAAAAAGGTCTTAAGTAGAGATCGATTTCAGCTTTCGCGTCCTAAGACGCTGGGGTGGCAAACTCAGAAAAAAAAAGTGCGTCTTTATAGAGCCCCTGGCAAACTTCCGACAAAAGGCGTCCTTAAGAGGGTGTCCTTATAGAGGCACACCCACAGTCGCAAAATACACACAGAATATAATGGACATATGATCGCAGTTTTTTCCTTACGGAAAATTTATGATCTGCCGACAACTCAACTATCAATCACTGAATTCCAAATCGAGTTCTCGTAACCAAGCTGATCGCAATTCCTCTTCTCACAGTTCCTGAAGATCCTCATCCGGAATATTATTTAATTCCATCCTTTGTTTTTCAGAATAATATTGTAGATAATCTTTGTCTTCATACTTATACTCGTGCAATGTTTTCAATAAATACGAATTAACTGAGTTGACTGGGTGCAATTCCCATGTGCGCCAACCATTCGATGTTTACTAGAAAAAAAGGTAAAAATGACAGTTAAAATAGTTTAGAACTTCGAAATTTTGTAACATTTTTTACTTTCTTTGAAAAGTAAATACAGCACTTTAACGGAAAATGTTGCAATATTTAATACTTTTTAATAAGTCCTACTTTAAAAATATTTTATGTTTTCAACTCGATTTGAATATACTAAATGGATGATGACGCCTGGTGGGTACATTCAATTGTTTTTAAATTTCTTTGAGTTTTTGGACATATTTCATTTGAATCATGTAATATAACTAGGGTGCGTATAGTAAAACTACAGCCAAAACGCAGTGGTTGATGAAAAATATTGAACCTAAGGGAACCGAGTTGACTCAGGAAACAAACGAAAGTCTTTGGTCGATACACCTTTACTTCGCAAAACCGTTTGTTGATATCTAGGGTGGTCTTTCGAGAAAATGAACTGAGTAGCGGGGGGGGTGCCACGATTTAAAAAGCTACCTGCGGGGGTTATTGACCTAGAAAAAACGGAACCGGGCAGGAAAAAATATTTTCGAACTTGTAGTGATCAGAAATTGGAGTTACGTCCATACATTAATTTTGAATTGCGCCTAGTCAAAGTCTTTTGCAGACAATTTGAGTGAAAGATAGCGTTTTGTATCTGGTTTGCATTCAACTTAAAAAGTTCTTTCATAGCGCTCAGATTGAGCGTAAATTCAAAACTAAGGTGTTCCATTTACAGGTGTTATGACTGTATTCAAGCCCACTTCTTAGAACTTAAATTCCCCTTCTAGCGTAAAATCCAAAGGCTTTCGCAGATGACAGCTTTGAAAGGTGCACTCAATTTAAAAATAAAACAAACAGAACCCGAGTGTTTTTATGAACTCCAGGAACGTTATGATTATAAGTATAAAATGTAATACTTTTTCAAAAACTAGATCTGTTCAATTGAAGTAACAGTTTCTTAATTTTAGTGCATCCCTGCGTGATATTTGACCTTTAGTATTATACAGCGAATTTCGCTTCATTATTTAATATCCTGTTCATTGTCTGCTACCTAGATTCGCAAAGGTTAACTATTGCCCATACATTAATTTAATTTTGACGTAGATAGTCACCTTTGAAAATATGAAGATTTTTCCTGGATCGCCTAATAATTTACCACAAGGCCATAGTGTTCGCTCCATTTATCAATCGCAGCTCTTCTTGACATAGGGGCAAAATTTCTTAAATCTGAATTTGTAACCCCATCGATTTCCTTGCCTCACTTTTTTGCTAAACTTCATAAATCAAACCTAGGAAACATCTCATTGTTAATTCTTTCATCGAAAAACCTGTTAAAATAAATCCAGAGAACAAAACTTAACTTCCGTGAATAAATTACCTCGTAATATATTCTAAATATAGATTTTGAGGTTAATTCTGGCACTAAATACATGTTGGATTTGAAAGTGCCTTTGTTTCTTTGTAACTTTCCGCGAGTGTTTCTGGAGAAATGAGCAAGTCAAACGATATTGACGCTGCTTTTAACTGTCTTCATCATGATTTTTGGAATTATTCGATTTTTCAAATGTTGATGAAGGGAATTTCTACCCTCTTTATCGGGTATTCCATTCTTGCTCGGGAGGCCAATACTATCTCAAACGGTCCTATGTAACATTCACAACTTTTATTAAAATTTTGTAGATTTTTTAACGCCTACGCCTTTTCACAGCAAAGATAGAGAAAAAGTCGACCAAAAATGTTGATCGACCAAAAATGTATACTCGTTTTTAAATAATGCGAAAATCTTGGCTTACAGATGAAACGTTAGCCAAATTGATCTTTAAAATTCAAGATTAGAAATTCAAGTTTAGCGTATTTTTCGCATACTTTGTTCGAAACGGTCAGCTGAATGGCAAGCTGATCTAAAGTAATTATCTTTTATAATTAAAATACTTTTTTTAAGTGATCAACCGGTTTTAAAGGGGTTTGAATGAGGGTCCGAAAATTATGTTCCCCTGTGTACCAGGTAAAACTTCCGAGTTAAGTTAATTGGCGTAAACTTTCATGAAAAACTACCCGTTAAAAATGTAAGGTTTTTTTGCTATTAGTTGCCACTTCCAAGCCGATACCGCAACAAAACAATAAAATGTGTTTTTGCGGTCAGTATGCCAGGTTTTCAGTAACCGGAATATTTCTGCAAAAACTAAACCCATCAGCATAATTATTTGAGTTTATATATCGGCTTAACTTTTTCAAAAAAAAAGATCCGACAGAATTTTTTTGAGCCCCTGGTGGTCACATGTAAGTATAAAAAACAACCTTTGGGCTTGAAGGCGGCTTAGGTTGAATTATTATATTTGTGTTGTTTAACAGGAATCGCACCACAAAACATTTTAAATTTACATGTAGGGGGTACTCAAACGGTTTTTGACATTTAGTCGGGGCTCAGAAAAAACGAAACAAGTTATAAGAATTCTGAAAGCTAAAGAAAGATCTATCTTTTGCTCCGACAAAAGTAAAAACTGAGTTTTTTGAGCACCACAGCACCAGTGGAGTAGATTCTAGAACACGATTTTGAACTTCCATGTCTTTTATCTGGAAACGGCTTAATGGAAATTTAATTAACCTGTAAGAAAACAAGTATAGAAGGTTGACAGTTATCGGAAATATTTGCGAAAATTTCGATCGGACTTTGTTCTAGAAAATGAAAAACTGTAATTTCATGATATTTTAGAATTGTAGCCAGTTTCTCAAAAACGATTCAATACAATTTTTTAAATTGGTAGTACTGAGAGAAACATGTCTTCTCATTTTTTTTAAACATCGCTCTCTATTTAGAGAAAATTGCAGATTAATTACCGAGGTCAATTAGAAAAAAGGGTTCTATAATCTTACAGAAGATTCGAATCAGTGAAATGTTCAGTCTAGTGTAAAGTACGATCAAAATAAGCGCATAGTCTACTTGAACAAATAAATCTTACGTCAGGGTTGAACATCTTTGATATCCTTATATTCTAGAACAAGAAATGTAAAAATTTCCAACTGAAAGACGAATTTTTCTGAAAACGATCGATACAGTTTTTTTAAATTTTTATATAATACGTGCAACATGTTTCGTCCAATTTCCAGTGAAAATTTTTTTTTACATGCTCATTAATAGAAAATTGCATTTTTGGTTTAAGCCGGTAATTCATTTGGAGGTTTTCTAGAAATGTATTTTCATTCGATAAACCGTAATTACACCTCAAATTTGAAGCTACTGCAAAACCGACAAAGCAAAAAAGGTGCACATACTTTATTGTTGTAAAATTTTTTATTAAAATGAAGGTTTATTGTATTTTGCTCAATAACATACTCAAAAAATTGAAAAAACTCGAAAATTGGAGAAAACTCGAAATTTTTTTAATGATAAAGCAGAATGCATTTGTGAGCTTCTTCGAGCATTTGGTGATTATTAATGTCCCTAACCTGAATTAAAAAACCGTTGAGTACCTCTAACCCCGTAAGTGGTCTTTTGCCCATCGATGGCGCAATGGTTTTAATTCGCAATTTAGGACCCTACATCATGAGGGGATGAAAATTTACAAAGTGATCGATCAACTTTTGAATATGACCGTTTTTGCGTTTTTTTCGGAGAATATTTTACTGTATTACAGTACTTATTTTGGCGCAAAAAAAAATAACATCATCAAATAAAAAGCCTTGTGTATAGCGGAGCACACGATATAATAATTCTAAGACTTTTTTACCCATAAGCAGGATACGTAGATATAGAAGGTTGGCCAAAATATAACTGTTTTTTTTAAAAATTACTTAAATCCATTTTAAAAGAAGTGAAGTGATCTTTAGAGGTTTTTAAGACTTTTCTCCATTCACCGATCAAGCCAGAAAACGATCAACGTGACGCTTCAAATTAGAAATAAGGTTTGGTGACAGTAAACAAATATGTTATCAATATACGCCGTAAAAATTTTGTTGGCCAATAAACACAAATTTAAGATTTGAACATAATAATAATTTCCAAACACGTCATGTGATCTTATTTCGAGGAAATAAGGATTTAACTATGAAGCATATTGCAACCTATTGTTGAATTACTTCGATCACGATATTATATTGGATCTTGATGTAATGAGAAAAATGTTTAAAAAAACGTTTGAAGTTGACACTGGAATTTTTTTGACGTATTGAGTACTTTTCAAATTACTGGTAATGCCTTTTTTCAAAATATCTCAATCACGTGGATGACCCCGTTAAAAGAAGTCAGGAATTTCAAGACTGTATTAGTGCATTAAATGGCTCTTCGCGGTTTAAATAGAGCATTTCTAGAAGCAAATTCACGAAACCTACTGATACATAATAGGCGTGGGAAAGAAGAAGAGAATGATAAATTATTTTCATGCGCGAGAAGTAATCATAGTTTTTTAAAGAAATATTATTTACGTGAAGAATGTGATTGAAAACATTCTATTTTTGTTGGCAAGATGCATAACCAAGGTGGCGGTTTAATATGTTGAAGAGGTAGGTGAGACATGTCAATTAACCCAATTTCGTGTTATTTAATGCACTTGTTTGAGAATTCGGCAAAAAAAAAATAAGAAGTTTTAAATTTTTTATTCACATTGATACTTTTTATAACTTTTTAACAAATCTGTTTTTATCGGACTGTGAGAATTCCTTTGAAAATATGAGATATTGAAAAATATATGTTCTATGAATTGTTCGGGTATAATGCCAATTCAAGCGCGCGCGCAAATCGATGGCGTCACAGACACACGGGTCACAGATTGTGGCTATACGGGAGTTAATTTTAAAATTTGAACAGCGTACGTTAAACTACGCAGGAGGAGGTCGATTATTTCTCTTCGATATCTTCTATATCGAGTGATGGTGTTGATTTGGTAGTGTGCCGCATTAGTTCGTTACTCGGTACGACCAGCAGTTAAAGATGGTCAGCCGGGCGTAGGCCTAGCAGGGCCTGATGTTAAAATGTCAATTATCTATAGTTTTTATTAAAGGACTATTCAAAAGGCCGTTCATGATCTAATTTAAGACATTTATCTCCTGATGGATAAAAACTTTTATTATTTGATTATAAAATGCATCCAATTTGCGTCTAAAAATCAACGTTTAACCCTTGGAGGTCCGGACTATTTTCATAACCCCTGTAGAATTAAATACCAGAAATTGGCAGGTGCTTCTGAATGATTACTTTTTTCGAAATTTTTTTTTAAACTGCTGCATTTCAATTTTAGTCCTGGCGGCTCCTAAGTAATTTTTATTTCTTTAAAAGTGATTTGATAAATTGCGTAGGTGTAGGTTCGTTGCGGAAAACACTTGTGTAGATTTAAAGACCGAAAATGCAGGTGATTTCTGAGAAGTCACTTTTTAGAAAATCAAATCCTAATCTGTTTCCCTAATTTGTTTTTGTTCTGACGTCCCATTGCTCACATAAAATTGCGTAGGTTAAGCACAATTTTTAAATTTCACTTTTTCTATAAGGGTTCATAAGTCAAAAATGTGAATTATACCTTGAAAAGTTTAAGTTAGTCCTTAATCGAAGGACTAAAGAAGCAATAAAGTTGCCAGCACTTTTACTTTTCCTAATAGCGCTCAAAGTCGGACGAAAAATGGCTTTGGAGCCTCCAATGGGTACAGGTTTTTTTTAAACTCCACCCACCCTTCTCAGTCATTTTTCTCGAAGACCATACCAATATCGCAACAAGTTTCCTGCTACGTGTAGCCCAAGTAAATATTGGACGATGTGAACTTTTTATTTTTTGTGGGGGACCGTTTAACCGGTATTGAATGGCTTCCAAACGGGTTAACTTTTTTTCAGGATAATCAGCATATTTATATGGAAAGATACATTTCGGGGTAGTTTTAAAAAAAATTTTGGCATTAAATTATATGACATGTGACACCTCGGAGGGTGAAATTACACTTTTCAGGTACGGCTAATACAAAAAAATGTTAAAGTGATAATATATCTATGGGCATAGTTTTCAGAGAACATTTGGATTAATTATTTGACATGTGACACCTCGGAAGGTGTCAAATTACACTTTTTAGGTATCGGCTTATAACCAAAAATGTTAAATTGATGATATACATAATAGGGGTAGTTTTAAAAGAGAAAAAGATTGGCATTAATTATTTTGACATGTGACACCACACAAGGTGTCAAATTACAAATTTTAGGTGTCGGCTGAAAAACAAAAATGGTTTATGTGAAATTATATTATTGGGGTGCTAATAGCACCGTGCTATTTAAAAAAGGAAACACATTAGGTCCATCACCAGCTAAACGTTAAAAGATATATCTTCTAAGCACTCAAAAAACGTATATGCTCATTTATTATAATCATTTAATTCTTTGCTTGTTTTATTTACGTTTGATATTCAAAAATGATACATGTCACAATACCGATCGAAAAAAATCTGAAAAATAACCCCGAAATGTATATTATCATATAAACATCTTCTATATCTCAGTCGATACTAAAAGTGTGATTAAAAAAATTAATGCCAATCTTTTTCTTTTGAAAAACTACCCGAAATGTATATTTAGCGTTTCCACCATTCGATTTTGGGTCAAAACCGACCACGTAGGTTGAACGTTTCAGATTAACCAGTTTGTGCCAAATTTTATTGCGCGTTTTGTGGTGAGATTTTTTTTTCTCAAAAATCAATATTTCTCGAGAAAAATGAAAGTTAAATCTTAAAAATCGCATTTTTTACCAAAAAAGACGGTTTTTTGAGTCTTTAACTCGTCCAAAGACGCCCAAAGAAAAGTTATATTTCATTCCATAGATATCAACTACGGTGGATGGCAATCAAGCCAAATTCAGGTGCCGCTAGGTGCCGCGCGCGAAAATATTTTTTTTTGAAAATTGGGATTCGATTTTTTTTCTAAGTTATTTCCAAAATTTGGTAGCGAAAAAAATAACCAGATAAAAACATTTTGCGGGCGGTTCAGCCAATTTTAAAAAAATGAAAAAAAAATTTCTATAAATAGAAAAATATACAGTATATTATCACATAAACATCTTATGTATTCCGGTCAATCCTAAAAGTTTAATTTGAGACCCTCCGAAGTGTCACATGTCAAAATACTTAACGCCAAAAATTTTATCTTGAAAAACTACCCTGATTATGTTTATTATCAATTTAACATTTTTGGTTATTAGCCCATACCTAAAAAGTGAAATTTGACACCCTCCAAGGTGTCACATGTCAAAATAATTAATGCCAAAAATTTTCTCTTGAAAAACTAGCCCGATATGTATATTATCACTTTAACATTTTTTGTTATTAGCCGATACCTAAAAAGTGTAATTTNACACCCTCTGAGGTGTCACATGTCATAATAATTAATTTCAAAAATTTTATTTTTAAAAACTACCCCGAAATGAAAAAAAATGTTAACCGGTTTTGGAACATCAATTACCGGTAAACTGGTTGACCACGAAAAAAAACAAAAAATTTACATGACACATATTTAATTGGCTACACGTAGCAGAAAAACGTTTGTTGATATCTGGTATGGTCTTCGAGAAAAATGACTGAGAAGGGTGGGTGGAGTTAAAAAAAAAGCTACCTAAATCAAGAAAAAAGTACTAAAAAAAAATTTTTTTTGTATTCTATTTCAGAACTGAGCTAAATTTTTACCGTTTTAAAATTATAACAAAATCAACGTTATCAGCAGTGAATAAGACAGAGAAAGCTTGTTCAAATAAGTTCCATCTTCATATTTTCTCAAAATATCTTATTTCTCATTTACAGGGTACGTGATCGTTTTTCGACCATACGGTAATGGAAAAAAATCTTAGAATTTTCTGTAAAGTAGCCTCATATATGTTTTAGACAGATTTGAGATTTTTTTGCAAAAAAAAGTACTGTAATTCCACAAAAAACAAAGCACAAAAATTTTTTCGCAAAAAAGTCCAGCGTTCACTTGGTCGACGATGATCCCATTATGTATAAGGGTCGAAAAAACGTTTAAAGTCGATCAGGCCCTGCAGGACCTGACGAGCGGCTGAGAGTTAAGCTGGCACAACGTAAAAATTCTGGGTGAAAACATTAGGATTAGCCAATTTAACTTTTTTCATAGATGCCTTCATATTTTCTAACCGTTTTCGAAAAATCATACAATTTTAATTTGTGGTCTCTTTGGAACTTCGGTAAATCCGGTTAATACATTCTTAGTATCGGTTTTTCTTTATGAAAGACAAAGAAATGCTTATTTTAAATTTAATAATATTTCAAAAAATCTTTTCTTGGTGTCCGAGTCCCATCGTGTTTGCAGTCTTCACTATCAATTTGTTATTTTCAAAATATTAAGCTCGACGTCACTACAATTTCAATAGAAAGAACCTATTTTTGTCACTTCGCTACGAATCATAGGCTATGATTGACGAGAGAAATCCTCTCAGAGGATAACAACACCTGTCTAAAATTTTTCTTATTTTCGAGAAACCTTAAGCTAAAGCACAGAACGCACTCAAATTTCTTTTCGACAGGCTATTATGAATCATGAGTG
>SCLH01000600.1:358204-398397 GCA_004367855.1 Oikopleura vanhoeffeni
TTTTTCTGAAAAGCATTTTTTTATAATCGAACATATTCGGAGAATAACCGAGCAAATTTCGATATCTTGTTTAGTTTATGATTACGAGGTGGTTGAAGTTTAGGTTACTTCAAAATTCGGCAAAAATATGTTTCTTAGGTTTGCAAAATTATTTTTGAAGAAAATACAAAAAAAATATTTTTACGATGTATCAGCATTAAAAATTTAAAATGACAAAAAAATTAGTCAGATCCGATGTCTATATCACGAGTTTCAGTCAATTATTTGAAAAAAATACTTAAAAAAAAACTGAAATTTTGCAAATTTATGATTTTTTTTCGGTCAAAATTAAATTTTTGTTAATTATTTTGTAAGCAAACCGTTAACAAAATTTCGAATGCGGCAAAAATTAAGATTCTACCATATATGGTTTCCGAAATATAACGTTTGTCAGGTACCCCTATTTTTTCAATCTAAGAAAAAATAAATTTTCGAAAATAATTTTTTTTTTTTAAGATTGAATTCAGAGTCAACTCATGCAACAAAAATTATCGTGAACGGGGGTAAAACTTAAGTTAGAGCCTGTAGAATGAAAATTATACTCAGAAAAAATAGGAAATTTCGGAAATTTTTTTATACTTCAGTATCAAAATTTTTTTTTCGAATTTTTTTGGAACCGATAACAAAATTGAGAATAAAGTTAAAATTAGCATTCTACCATGTCAAAAAATGTCAAATCCCTACTCCTCCTAGAGCTCACATACGATTTCACTCAAATTTGGAATGAACCACGGAAACAATATAGCTCGTATTTAAGGGGAATTACTAGTTACTAGTAGTAATTCCGAATTAGATTTTTGAATTTTGGACCAGTATTTTCTAGAACTGCCCAAAACCGCCTTATTTCAAGATTTTCGCTCTTCAACTTCCTACTCCTCCTAGGTTAAATTTCAGAATGCAGTATTAATTTGAGAAAAGAAGCACAAATATATTGCGGTCATTTACGGGGAATTAGATTTTTGAAATTTTGTGTTCAATTCTAGAAAATCGCATTTTTGTAAACCGGAAGTGAAAACTCGGAAAATGAAAGTCGTCGGATTAAGTCGAAAGTACCATCAAATTAAAGCTTTGGTGATGCTGAGAAGAAAATCTGCTTACAGCTTTTTGATATATTGAGGTTTTCTGGTCGAAAATTAGATTTCAATGTTTTACAAAAAAAATACTCAAGAAAATTCTCAAAAAACGAAAATTTCGAACTTTTTTTTGGATTTTTTTTTCAATCAGTTTATGCTTTCTAAGTGTTCCCTAGCAATGTCGTGCCATTTTAACACCCCAAAGTACATTGCAAAGAGTGCGATCGCTACCCCCTTAAAGTCGACAATCGAGTATTTTGATTGGACACTGGCTCAAAGTTATGACGCGTGCTGAGAAAGGCGCAATAGGGATAATTTTCGATATAAACCCAGTAAAAAGTTTCCCATCAAGAGCCCATATGCGTATCTGTCAAAAAGCACCGACCCCCTTAAGTCATATCATTGTACTGTATTTTACTTGAATATGTTATCAACTGTCTCTTTTTTAATTGAGGTGTTAAAAAACTATAATTTATTGATTTATAGTCCATAAATCAATAAACTGTACATCCCAGTATAACAAACTTTTTAACGAGAGATTTATAAATATCCAGTGGCCGATCTTACGTATTATACGGTATAATTTATACCTCAAGTTGAGGTCCTCAACCATTATTGCCGAAACTTTTAAATATATTGGTCGAAAGTCAAAAAAATTAAGAAAGGTTAACCTAAAGGGGCAATCACGAGCTTTTAAATCCGTCATTGACAGTACTCGAGCGAACTTAAAAATATATTTTTGATTAAAATCTCTTTAAAGACCCTAGAAGTAAAACCCTAGAAGTAATTTTGGACAAAAATGTTTATTTTTTATCTGTCACAAAACAACTGCTCGATTACATTTTTCGTACAGTTTGCAATATCTACCGAAATTCAATTGGTGGACACGCTACTTATATCTGTATTACGGAAAATTAATATATTCAGAACCAATTTTTCTGCCAGTAATTATGAAAAAAATAAAGTTCATACTAAAATCCCTTTATTTTAAATGATTTTTTAAATCTTAGACAAAAATGCTTGACGAATGTTTTTTTTCAGCGCAATGACCGAGGGATTTTCAATTGCGTCGAATGTTCTCGGAGATGGCTCATCTGATTGAAATAATTTCAAAGTCCCAAAGCGTTGATACCTGCATGAAAGATTGTTTATTATTGATTAGCCGGAAAGTTAACCGGTTTTGTAACTAAAATGTGGAATCTCAAGAATTATTTGTTCACCTAACTCCTATGGTTTGCTATGGGAATGCCGTAGGCCACTGCGCTGAGAAAAAAACACGCCTGACGAAGTAACTCTGCCTCATTTTCGCATTTTGTAACTTGAGATTAATTTCTTCGAAATCGCTTTACCTGTCCGTGAGAAGTGAGTCCGATCTGCTTGATGTGTTCTTCCTAGTAGGAAGTTCCTACTCTTTTAATCTGCATCTATCGGCAATATCTTGTAATCGACCTTGTAATTGTTTGCACTACTTTCATTAAATATTTATATTGAAAACAGTTGGGAAAATAAACTTTAACATATTAAAAAATTCTTGCTCGCTTCTGGCAGTTTTGTTTGTGTTAATAGCTAAAAAATATAATTATATAGCTTGTTTTTTTATAATATTAAATGAACGTTGTTGGCTTTTTTCGATTGAATTTAGGCGTCTTTTTGTTTTAGTTAAATATATAATTATATGGATAGTTGATTAGTTTGTCTGAGTAGAAGATAAGATTAAATGAATAGATGTGTGGAAAGACTGGACTGATAACGCGACTCATTGTCTAATATCTCGCTTCTTTAACCCGGATCACAGAAAAAAAGTTCCGCCAAGGCAAGACCGATATACGATTCTAATTTGAACGTGGTTTACAGAAAGCCCAGGGCAGTTGATTTCAATCTTTTTTGCATCAGGAAATGAAAGAAAAAATTTTGCATCCGACATTTGAAATTCTAGAATTTCATTTTTTTGTTCTAGAAAATATAGTGAGAAAAGCAAGGTTCAGCATATCATGTGTACAAGCTCACAGTTGTCGTCGCAAATTTATTTTTTCGTCGAATCGATGTGCAAGGACCGGCCTACGTCTAAGTTTTCTCCGATAAGATCTATTGTTCAAATACAAAAGTTATTTTGTAAATTAGTCCCGAAATTTGCATGAAAAATTACGATTAACGTAAAAAAAATGGTATTCTCCTAATAAAAGAGAAATACACTTTTGTTATTATTTTCAGGTAGATACTAGTAAATCCAAGTGGACAGTGTGGACCATTTTTGATTGCTTAAATTAATTTGTTATTAAAAATTTTTTCATGGAATACTTAAATTAAAATTTAGAAATTTTACTTTTAAGTAAAAATATCTGTCCCTAGATTACGGACAATTTTTGATTTTAACGTATTATGTAGAGACGATTTGAAATCAGGAATTTCAAAAGTCACAAAATCGGTTTTAATGTGTTAAGGCATTCTTGAGAGAATTTTTTTCTGGTCATGTTTCAGACTAAGGGATTTTTTTTTTATGAAAAATTTTCAAAAAAAAAATCGATTTTCGCTCAAATTTTCGAAATATTTTTACAGGTGTCATGAAGCCAGTTCTAGCGCTCCGTATGAAGGAAGTTAAACCGGTAATTTTTTGGCAGGTGAAAAAAAGCGTTTTAGGAACCCGTTTTTTTTTGGCTAGGGCTGGCGAACCACGGTGGTCGATCCTCAAATGAAACCGGTCCAAAGTTCATAGGTCAAAGTCTGCAAGTTCCTCGTAGAGACTTGAAAGTACCGAGCCAAAAGAACCGGCGGGGTTCGACTTTCTTCTAATGAACTTATTAGCAACTATAGGTCAATAATGTACTGAAAGGTCGCTAGAAGAGCAAACCATGGTTCAACACCCTCAAGGTCAATCTAAAAGTTTCATCGTATGACTCGAAAGTACCCCAAAAGAACCGGAGGGGTCGACTTTCTAATGAGTGTATTGCAACTATGGTCAATTATGTACTGAAAAGGTCGCTAGAAGCAAAAACTTGGTTCAAAATTTTGAGTTTTTAACAAAGGGTGGATGAAGCACAGTTCTAGCGACTATGTAGGAAGAGTAAAGCGGTTATTTTTTGGCAGGTAAAAATTATTGTTTTTAAAGGAAACCTGTAATTTTTGACTAGGGCTAGCGACCACGTGGTCGACCTCAATGACCCGGTAAAGTTCAAGGCAAGGCTTAAGTTCAATCGTAAGACTTGAAATACCCTCAAAGGAACCGGAAGAGTCGACTTTCTAGTAAAAAGTATTAGCAACTATGGGTAATAATGTACTGAAAAGTCCGCTAGAGAGGCAAAAACTGGTCAAAATTTGAGATTTAAGGGTGTGAGGCCAGTTCTAATGAATCCGTAAGTCGAGCTAAAATCAGCTGATTTCGCCAGATTGAAAATGTTATACGTTTTTTATCAAATTGTTTTTGGGCTAGGGTCAGCGACGCAGTGAATCGCCTTAAATTACCGGTACAAGCCAAATGTATTTTTAAAAGTTCATCGGTAAAGACTGAAGTACCCTCAAAATAAGAAAGAGGTCGACGTTCTATAAAGCGTATTAAAACCATCGGTTAATTTTAACCAGAAGAGTCGCTAACGGGCAAAAAGTGAAAAAATATAAAGTAATTCTCAAGGGAATTTATACCTTTGAAAACACTGCTAATAAACTCCGCTGTCAGTTTGCTGAACAATTCAAAATAATGGTGGGGGTTTAAATATAAAATCAGGAAAGCGTCGGTAAGGAGCAAAACTCGTGCAATGGATTTGTTTTAAATCAATAATAGTATAGTCTCACGAACATTATTTCATCGTTATAAAAGACAACTAAATCAAAATGTATTCTAAAATACTATTTTTCGGATTTCATTGTTGGTCAATCAAATAAAATAATTTTAAATCTTAGGTAATATACACGGAAGAAAAATCGTTCAAAAATCGAGAATTTTGTGTTTTGTTCATGGTACATAAACAAAAAATGGACCAATCATTGGCGTCTATCCAATTTACTTGCAATTGAAGCTTTTGTTTGCGCGAACGGGTTTTTTATCAAACCGTAGTTTCGCGCCTTTTGTGAAACACAGAGAATAAAAATGAGCAATATCGAAGAGGCTTTATAACCCATCCAAATCAGCTGCACCTTTCAATCTGGCTGTGAAATTCCGTAATACAAGTAAGTAACAAAATGCAAAAACTGTTTTTTTAGTTTTCATTTTATAAAGATTTAACTTATGGGAAAGTTTTTGAACAATATTTTGATAATAAGAGAGATACTATGACAAATTTTTAGTCAGATTTGTTTGCAGTTAATATATCTCAAAATTTTTTGTGGTAGATGTCGTCAATTCATGAATTAATTTAGTATCAATTTTGATTTTTCTTATTCTCTGTAAACTGTTATTGTTTCTGATTTTGGGCACTTTAACCGCTGACTTTAAAGCGCGACAAGATTTTGATCTTTTTTCACGCTTTCAAGAAAAGGTTGATATATTTTGTTTCTGAGGCAGTTAATGCATGCTTTAATGAGATGTTCATGTCGAATTTTATTTGAAACTAAGAGGCAATCTTAGCAATTTAATTTTCAGTCAAGTTGGTGAAACTTTTTTAATTATATTGCTCGGTAAGTTAGCAATTCAAATGTTTACTATCAATTTATCCAAAATCAATTTTTCAAAAATTAATTTAGCTTAACAAATCTTTAATAACACACTCAAAAAGTTTTCAAAATCTCCGGACTGGACTCAATCATCCAAAGGCTTCAGTTTCTTGTGCAGGCAGATTAACGCTGAGGCCTTATGTAGTGTAAAAGTTGGTCCCTTTCCAGACCCAAACGTAAAATTACTTGAGCGACAAACACTACGGGGAAGTACATTGTATAATGGTCATGCTTACAAAACTACACAATTCTGACGCTGGATACTGGAAATTTGTAAAATCGGATAAGATGCGAGCGACTTTTAATTTTTACAAAACAGAGGAGAACACAAAAAATCGTCCAGAAGCTGTCAAGGCTGGTATATACATAATGTAATTTTCTCTCGTTTTTAGAAATAATAATAATTTGATTTTCAATTGAACAAATTATATTTAATATTAATATTTTATATTCAATCGAACTCAAATATCCTAATGATTGTGTCAATTAAAAACTCTATAATTTCATTGTATTGTTTTTTTTAATTTTAAAATTTAATATTATATACCTAATACCAAGAACACGTTCGGTTATTTTTACCGTCATTTAATAACACGGCAGATAAGTTGACGATTATCAAGTGGTTATCTTGTTTTCCTGACAATGCCTCAGAATTACAAATCAGGCAAAGCCTTTGAGTTGATTTTGAAAGATGCACAACCAATTTGGTGGCCGATTAAAAAGTATACGACTATACAAGGTTAATTTTTTTTTTAAATATTATGTTTTTTTAACATTTTGTAGGAAGCAAAACATGGAAAAAGATTTCCGATTCGATTGGGTCAGAATAAAGGAATTCTTAGTCGCAACATAGAAAATACTCATGGGGATTTTTACAAATTCGGCCTTGAACGATTCATTGATAACATTTAATGATAAAATTTTCCAATTATAAAGTTCCTGAAAATGAATCTTATACCTAACACTTTTTTTACAGGGTGAAAACAGGTCCAAACAATAGCAGCATGTTCAAAACATCCTACTGCTTAACCAATATTTCAACGCCAAACTTTTGTTTTGATCGGAAGATCATAATAAAAAAGCATAAGACAGATAAAACTGGCTAAGGCTGTAATATGTCACTGGCCCAAGACGCAGCTTGCCGTCACTTTTTTTTTGCTCCTTGTTTGTCCTGATTTATGTGAAGTTTGTTGACGGATAACAAATCATTCTGTAGCAAAGTTCATACATTGGGACCACTGACAGTCCCTTTTTCGGAATTTTTCTCGTGTACACACAAAGAGACCGCTTATGTTCTTAAATAAATTGATTATTACAAACTTATAAATCACTTTTTTAATTAAATGCTCAGCAATCGCATTTGACCTTTCCGAACCATGTAATATTTTTGATCATCTACCGACTTTTCTGACTCCTTATTTAGCCAGTATTTTAAATCTATTGGTCAGCAAACTTGACGCAGAAGTTTATTAGCATGGTTTTTCAAGTATAGTAATTCCCTGAGAATGTAACTTTATATTGTTTGCAACTTTTTGCTCCTTAGCGACTCTTCTGGTATAATTAACGATGGTTTTAATACGCTCATTAGAAACGTCGACCCTTTTCGAGTATTTTTGAGGGTCCTTTAAGTCTTTACCATGAACTTTTAAAAATGCCAATTGGACTTTGGAACCGGTTATTTAAGGTCGTCTACGTGGTCGCTGACCCTGAGCCCAAAAAACAATTTGATAAAAAACGACTAAATTTCATCTGGCGAACACTCAGCTATTTAGCTCGACTTACGGAATTCACTAGAACTGCTCCAACACCCTTGTAAAAATCTCAAATTTGACCAGTTTTTGCTCTCAGCGACTTTTCAAGTACATTATTGACCCATAGTTGCTAATACTTTTACTGAAAGTCGACTCTTCCGGTTCCTTTGAGCGAGTATTTTCAAGTCTCTACGATGAACTTAAGCTGAACTTGATTGGACCGGTCATTTGAGGTCGACGCACGTGGTCGCTAGCCCTAGTCAAAAATACAGGTTTCCTTAAAAACAATTAATTTTTACCTGCCAAAAATACCGCTTTAACTCTTCCTACATAGTCGCTAGAACTGGCTTCATCACCCTTTGTAAAAACTCAAAATTTTGACCAGTTTTTTGCTCTCTAGCGACCTTTCAGTACATAATTGACCCATAGTTGCTATACACTCATTAGAAAGTCGACCCCTCCGGTTCTTTTGGGGTACTTTCGAGTCTAATACGATGAACTTTAGATTGAACCTTGAGGTTGAACCATGTTTGTCTCTCTAGCGACCTTTCAGTACATTATTGACCTATAGTTGCTAATACGTTCATTAGAAAGTCGACCCGCCGGTTCTTTTGGCGGACTTTCAAGTCTCTACGATGAACTTGAGATTGACCTTGAACTTTGACCGGTCATTTGAGGTCGACCACGTGGTCGCCAGCCCTAGCCAAAAAAAAACGGGTTCCTAAAAAAGCTTAATTTTCACCTGCCAAAAAATTACCGTTTAACTCCTCATACGGAGGCGCTGAACTGGCTTCATGACACCCTGTAAAATCTCGAAAATTTGAGCGAAAATCGATTTTTTTGAAAATTTTTCATAAAAAAAAAATCCTTAGTCTTAAAATACCAGAAAAAAATTCTTCTACAAGATAGCCTTAACACATTAAAACCGATTTTTGACTTTTGAAATTCCTTATTTAATATAATGCTCAAAACACTTTCATAAACTGGCTAATCTTATATTTGTATTTAGTCTATTTTTGTCTAGTTTCGAAACCATTTTACCGAAATAAACTTCGGCGAAAATTTTCAAAAAATCAACTCCCGTTATATTCGAACCAAATATCCAAAATAAAAATGAGTATTTCTTTTGGAATCGCCGCAAAAATTTTTCTACTGATTTGGAAGAACATTCAGCGACATCTTTTTTGCAAGGGTTAACTTACCTGAGATGTGAACCGTTATCACAAAAAGTTATCTCCTCCTGACCATGTCTATTCCCATCACAAAATTAGTCTCGTATAAGGCCCAAAACGTGGTATTTTATAGAATAACTTAAAATATCATGTAGGTCCGTAAAAACTGTCACATCCGTTTTACTGTCTAAAAAGCGTCGCGATTTTTTTTCTGAATAGTTGTGCTCAGTTTGAGCTATCTAAGGACTTCATCGGATAAGTCGTTTTCAAAGCCAAATTATATACAAATTTTGACTAAAAGTAACTAATATGTCACATACATGTATGTCCCGTATTTCTCACAATATTGCTTAAGGATGTGGGCGTCGCATAATTGGGCTCTTTTTTACACATTTTCAAGTGAAAGTTTCTGAGAAACCTACGTAAGGAAGGTGCCAGTACTATCAGAGCATCTGATACCTCAACCTACGCTCAGAAAATTGTTTTTAGTAGGCGTCCCTAAAAGCACTAAAAAGCCTACTCCTCATTCATTCCTCATAACTGTTTTCTTGTTATTTGCGATTTCAACTTCCAAATATAAATGCGCATCTCCGAGCGGTAGAAAATTTCAAAATTTTTGCCCTAGTGGTCAAAACAGCGTATTTTGGGGCCTCACGCAAAAAGCCTACTCCTCCTTGAAAAATAGTAGATTTTTTTTTAATTTGTGCTTCAAATTCACCGCAAAGGCTGAATTAAGGTCTGAACGGTAGCCTTTTTTCCAATTTTCCTCTCCAAAATCTCAGGAACGACTTGTGAATTTCTAGTTTTTGTTTTGAAATTCTGAACTTTTTGAAATTAAAAAAAATTAAAATGAATTTAAACGTTTTTTGGCAGTATTTCGAGTTAAGTGTCTACATTCACAATTTGAAAAGGTGACAAATAAATTCTAGATCGAATTGGTACCTTCACTTCAAATTTCTCAAAATCTTCAAAAATCTCAAATCAGAAAAAATCCTACGCTTTAAAAAACTCAGTGGAAAATTCTCTACAAATGAGGCTATCAAAAAAGTTTTCTGAGAAATCTCAATTATCGTCGCCCACATCCTTAAAGTGAAAATAGCCAAAAAAGTCGCCCCCTCTACCCCCTTAAGTTTGTCAGGAAAATTGAAGTAAAAACGTTATTTTAGAATTTTTGTCAGACCGTTTGAGCAAGGAAAAGCATAATTGGTTCGTCTCGTATCGGAATTTTTGAATCGATCGGTTATTTGCAATGCTTTACGATCTCAATTTAATTGAATCCCCTTCCGAATCGGAAGTTCCGATACGATACAATCCAGTTTTCATTTTACCCCCTCTTGATACGATACGATTCAGTATTGATCTTTCAAACGCCGATCCCTACGTTTGAGTCTGTGGTGGCACCAGTGGTGTATTTGGAGTATACATTTTTGGTCGAATTTTTTTTAAATTCCCATTTTTTGCTCTGAAAAGTTGTTAGGTCCGTAATGACTGAAAAGGGGGAATAGACAAGTCGGGGCTTGAACCCGCGGCTCTCTCATCATGATTTGAGTGTGTACAAGTTAAATAAATTTACGAAATGTTTCTTTATTTTATTGAACTCTCAATTTTTGCATTGAAACCGGTTGGTTTATGTAATAAAAATCAGTCGAAAAATTTGTATTTTGCAGCATAAGATTTTTTCATTGCAGACGTTTTCCTCCCCGCAAACAGGGGGGGAAAGTCGACCAAACATTTTAACTCCACGTATTTTTTTCAAAAAATCTATACCATTTGTTTAGGTTTATTGTAATTTTCATAAATAAGTATTCGGAAGATCAAAAATTACTCAAAAGTTTATTCAATTTAGCTGATCGTGCAGTTTGTGAGGGATGCTTTGACGGCGTTCCAGTTTGTGAAGGATGTAAAAATTCCTTTTTCGGCACTAATTCCAGATTTTTTTCAATTCCTGAAAATGGATTTGAAATAATGGTTGATGCAGAATTGTCCAAACTTTCACTTTTTGTCGATACAACTCTAAAATATTAGATACTAGGGGCAACAAATACAGTAGTTAATCTCAAATAGTTACCCCTGAACTTTTGAAAAGAAGGTTTAATCTCTATGGTTACTTTATATCAGGGTAACCGATAATAATCTTAAGGGGATGGCATCGACTCGGCAGACTGGAGTCAATCTTAACTTACGAAATTAATTAGTTGGTTTACTTTTTTCTGCTTATTATCGTTAGCTGAACCAGAATAAATGTGCATCTGATTATAAAAATAATTTTTGCCTATTTTAGGGAAGATTTGAGTCCGAACTTTATTTTTTGAATTCGTAAATTTTCAAAAAAAAATCAAAGCATTATGAGAATTTTCCGCATTTTTAGTCCAAAATTTTTTCTGATCCTTTTTTTTAAAATCTATGATAAAAGCGAAAAAATAGCCACTTCAACTTTTTTCAAGCATGTCTACATATTTTCTGACTGCTGTTTGAGAAATCATAATATGTTTATTTGTCATTTTTTGTCGACTTTTTTAGAAAAATTATGAAATTTTCCGCAAATCAAGTCCAAATTTTTATTAGTGGTTTTTTGAACTCTCCATAAAAAATCAGGCAGAATCACATATTAAATGTTTTGGTATCTATTAAATCCGTATGTCAGTTGACTAATGAATTGTCAACTAATGAGTTGGTCGTGCGATTATCATTTCTAAACTATCATGAAATTTTTAACACTCGGCTGTACACTCGATAAGGTCCATTTGGCACTAAATTTTTAAAATTTTATGCTAGTAAAAAATCCCTGAAATTGCGGGTGTAATAGGCGCCATTTCTTTAGTAGTAAGAACATTTTTGAATATCAAAACGCAATTGAAGGTCAATTTTTCTCTTAAAAAAAGTTGTTTTTCTCTACTTTTTGGCATTTTTGACCATTTTCAGCAATAAACTTTCATATCAAGGAAATTTTTTAATACGCAAAATAGGAACCAGAACTTTTGGCGCATTACACCGACAATGTTTGAAGTTTATTAACAATCGTCTTAGAAAAAATTCTATAGTCGGGTTTAGTTGAAATGGATGTACGTGGAAAGCGTTTGTTTATATTTTCACAGATAATTAGTTATGTTAAGAAATTAAAAATATAAAACGTTTCGAAGAATGAACACTTTTATTGAAGATAAAAATTGAAAAAAATAATTTTCACATTTTTTTCTTTCATATATCGATCTGAAAAATGTACCAATCTGCCGGATCGATGCCACCCCCTTAAAGTATTCGACACATCACGCTAGAGAGTAATATGCGGGTCGAATTTCGCCAAAATAGCTTTCGGAGCAAAATTAATATCGAAAAATTATTGAGAAATTGTTAAAAAATAAACATAGAGGTAGGTAGGCCCGACCAAAACTTTTTCGCCTACGGCGTGACAATAGCATGAATTCGGACTAATCTTTAGCTCCGACATTCATTCTATTTCGATGCTTGCAGCTTTTTGGCCTGCTCGTGCAACAACGATTCACCATATATGCATTGTGGATTTGAACTACATCCTATATATATTTTAGTATACAGATAATCCCACAATATATATCTAATATTAATCTCTTAATCTAAGTACTAACCGACCGCTGACGAAACTCTTCACTGCCGCTAGAATGTCGTTAACGCACCGTCTATACATGAAGCGGAGCGTGTAGCGTAGACGGTACGGTGACGTACAGACCGTTTATACATGAACGGAGCGTATATGCGTAGACGGTACGGTGACGTACAGACCGTTTATACCTGAACGGATCGGTTACCATAAAGTACCGTCATATACCAAAGGTATTACACTATAGAGTCAGGGTGCATCACTTCAGCTTGTTACGCGGTAAGTCATTTTTTGATATGTTCTAGGAAAGCATGAATAAAAATAATTTATGAAAAATTCATCAGGAAAGTGTTCAAAAACGCAATACCGTTTTCGAGATTGTCTTTCATTTGGATTGGAATTTTCGAAATAAATTCAAGTCAAATGATAAGCAAAATTTTTTCGAAAAACGGGACATTATTATTCTTTAAAATTGTTTTTGCGTCATATCAACACAGAAACTAAATGAGCTTCGAAAATTTTTGCCGTTCCCACCTTACCATAGAGAGGAAAATATAAAATTTGACTCTTTCCTAAATTATGAAAATTTCAAACAATATATTCCTTTAACACTTTTTGGTTAATCTGAGAGTTGCGGGCTGAGGGAGCTAATCCTAACAATCTTAAGACCCCGCCTAGCCACTCATGAGGCCGCTTTTCAGCTTTGTTTGATCTCTAGCGATACCTGTGATGATTTTGAATATTTTCATGGAAATTTCGTGTAAGAAATTAATGTTTTTCGGCGTTGTTAGTTATTTTGATTGGTTAGTCCCAAGCAGGGATCGGCAGACTCTGCTTTATTTCACTCTTTCAGGTCAATTTCAGAGCACATTTAGTGATATTTTTGAACTCAAACCCCTAGGCAACTCTTATGGGAGTGGAGCTTAGTCTGAACTTGGCATTAGATAAGAGCAAAATAGCTGGAAAACTGTTTTAGAGCAGAGCAAACGATTTCAGAAAATTTGCCGACCCCTGGTCCCAAGATCGATGATTTTACTTCAACATGTGAAGTTTTCAAAATTTTCAATTTTATGAAAATGTTAACAATTTGAGGAAAAAGTTAAGTACACTGGATGTACCCTTATCCGTACGCACCCTTATCCGAACGATTTTTGGCTGAGCTGAGGTGTACGGATAAAGGTACACCCAGTGTACATACTGTATTTGAGAGTAACCACTGTTATAATACAAACAAAAATACATTTATGACGCAAATTTTCGCATGAAAAACTTACTTTGTTTTATCAATTGATAGATTTTTCATCATCATTATATTCTTGACCCTATTTTTCAGAGTTTTCTTTTCCGATTGTTTGTCTGGAGTCCGATTTAAAATCGGAGTATTTCCGGCACTGCCATTGCGTGAAATATTATAAAACATTGCCGAACATGTGGGCATTTGAACCTCATAAGTTTTATTAAACATTGAATAATCTGTAGAAAACTCATTTGAACTACTTCCCAGCGCTAACACGGGGTTAAATCTGAATCCAATAATTTGAAGTTAAACTTACTGTATAAGGTCTGAATAGAAAATCATCGCTTTAAAAAAGTATATTTTTTTAATCTGACATGGTAGACTTATTTCCTAACCAGCATTCGAATCCTCATATTCTTGCAAGCGCAGTTAAATAGTTCCACAAACTTAATAAGCGCGACTGTAAAGAGCTAGTTAACGTGCTAATCGGATAATAATTACTGGAAGCGTTGCGCGTTCGTGTTTGACCGGTGGCCTCATTGATCAAATAAGCGTCAAACGCGAACGCGCAACACCGGGGCTAAAGATACCTTTCTGAGATAATTTGCTGAAAAATGACTTTCAGTGTAGGCCCGTAGACTACGGGCCGTAGTACTGATTCAATAGATTTTTGGTCAGAGACTTTTTTCAAAGACAAAGTAGTGCCAAAATCACCTCATCATACTATTTTTAGTGATTTCTTATTGAAAATTTTATATCGTTAATAACGATTCGTTATTCGTGAACCATGCATCACGTGCACCAAACTTTGTTTTACATCACAATTTTTACCGATTTTTGAAGAACATACACACAATTACAATATAATATTCCTTCCTTATAATATTCGGAATATAATTTTCCTTATAACATTGTCGGTGATTTTTTTTTCGATTTTTTTTCCAGAAGTAGTCTGACAGTCAGACTCTGACTTCGGTGAAATTTTCTTTATTTATTTATAATTCACGATCAAAATCTCAAAAAAAGGTTTGGTTATCGATCTGACCCAAAAATATGACCCAATATTGAGCCAATATATCCCTCTGAAAGCGTCCTCATGAGTGGCTAGAAGGGGTCTTAGGAGTGTTAGGATTGGTTCCCTCAACCTACATCTATCGGATTAATCAAAAGGTGATAAAGGGATATATCCCTTTATTGCCCTCTCCCAAAGATTTGGTCCCTCAAAAAGACGGGGGTGAGAAAACAACGGGGTTTTCAAAAACGACTCAGCCGATTAGGTTCTTAGATACTTCAAACTGTGCACAAATATCTAGTGAATAATACAAAATTAAAATTGGTCCAAATCAGACCATTGTTTTTATTTTTTCTCAGACCTTTGTTTCTATTTTTTAACAAAAACTAATAATTAAACAATTTCAGTAATCTTAGAAACATAAATAAAAACATTGGTCCTATTAAAAACAATTTTTTATGTTTATATTAATAAGATAATTGTGCTCAGTTTGAGCTATCAAAGAACTAAATTGAATGACTTGTTTTCAAATAACGCGTCGTTTTCTCACCCCCCGTGTTTTTGAGGGACCAAATCTTTGGGAGAGAGAAATAAAGGGATATCCCCTATTCACACTGTTGTTAATATCCCGGCCCTACTACTTAAAAACACACTACGTTTCCTAATCAGGGCCGGGATATTAACAAAAGTGTGAATAGGGGATATACAAAGGGGTAAGATATCCTTAATATGTAATCCTTAATATATATCCTTATATTTATGTGCGAGAAAATTATTTAATTTAAATACATGTATTAATAACTCACCTGTGTCCCCATAAAACTTCTGTGTTCAAATATGATGTTCTGGCTTGTGAACTTTGTCCGGTACTTTCGACAGTTCCTTCCAGTATGACAATTATTTCAAATTGATCGTTCAAAATATCTGATGAACTGCGATAGGGTGAAAATTCAATATAAATGGATTTTGTCATTAATAATCTAGGTCGTACGATTTTAGATATGATTTTTTGGTGAAACCGTGATAAAGCCCCAAATTTGTAATTTTTGTATTTGGGGTTGACAACGCTTGCATACATCGGTAATCAAATACTACAAATAATGCTTCAAATGACTATCAGATGAAAGATGATTGCCTGCTAGCGAAAAAGATCATGATTTATTTAAAAATGAGGAATTTATTCCGATCTTGAATTAAATTTATAAAATTCTGATTCTTCGCATTTAAATTTTCATGAAATTCCGAATCTTTCATTTATTCATCTGTTTTTTATACAGGCACCATCAATATTTTTCAAACTATAAATCAACTCTAGATTTGTGGTAGTCGAAGAAACTGATCTTGAAATTTCTCACTGTCTTTTATTGGGAACCGATTAAATCAATATTTTTGTTAAAAAAAATAGCCACATTAACTTTTTTCATATATATATGTCTGCATATTTACTGACCGCCGTTTGAAAAATCATAAAATCCTTATTTTTCATCTTTTGTCGACTTTTTAAGAAATATTATGAAATCTCCGCAAATCAATTCCAAAATTTTGAATTTTCCGCAAATCACGTCCAAAAGTTTTTCTTAGTAGTTTTTTGAATTCACTTATTAAATTTTCTGGTATCTATTAAATCTTCTTATGTCAACTAATGGGATGGTCGCGCGATTATCATTTCTAAACTATTGATGAAATTTACAACAGTTGTCTATACGGTTGGCACACAATTTTTAAAAAAATTATTCTTGCAAAAAAAAATTCAAATTTAAAAATCAGCGAATGTTACCAAATTGGCAAGCATTGTCAGATCCAAATGCATGAATTAAAAATGTGGGTCTTTATCACGGTTTAAATTATTAATGACCTTTGAAAAGCGGCCCCATGATTGGCTAGGACGGGTCTCAGGAGTGTTAAGATTGGTTCCCTCAACCCACACATCCTAGATTCACAAAAGGCTGTTAAAGGGATATGACAAATAATATTTGCTGCATTGTAAAACCTATAAAAAATAACTTCGAACATTTTACCCAAACTTTGATTCCAAAATGGAGATTTATCATTAATTTCGTGTCGTAAAATCATAGGAGTGACTAGAAATAGTTTATCAGCACCAGTTGCTGAACCCACATCGATATCTCGTTGGTCTAGTGGTAAGAATTCGCCTTCCATTGTTTGCTTCGATTTTATAAATTTTACTTTACAGACACATTTGACAAATAATGAATTTCGAAGGTTTCCAAGTCTGAAAAAAAAATTAATCATTTTGAGGAAATTATAACGTAAAATATCCCCTAATCACACTTTTGTGAAGATCCCGGCCCTACTACTTAAAAATACACTACGTTTCCTAATCAGGGCCGGAATATTCACAAAAGTGTGAATAGGGGATATAGTTGATGTGAAATGGCTCTTAGAAAAAAAGGGATTGGTGGGAAATAAAATGTTTCTTAGGTAGGTTAATTCACCAACCAATGAGCGCGTTCGATTATCTTCTGGCCTATTGGTGAGGTTTAAAAAAAACATGAGCTTTTAGACTTACAGTAGTTTAAAGTTAGTTAATTTAGAAATTTTCGCATCAGAAGCGCCCATTATAAATTATAGCTCTAGGGGCAAATTTGGCTCAAAAAAATTCCCAGGGAATTCTACCTAGTTATAGGTGTCATTTCTTTTGATAGTCAGGACATTTTAAAAATTAAAACGCTATTGGAGGTAATTTTTTTTCTAAAAAGTCGTTTTTTTCTATCTCGCAAAATAGTAACAAGACTTTTTAGCGCATCACACCCGAAAATGTCTGAAATATATTAATATTGTCTCAAAAAAAATTCTAACATCGGGTTTAGTTGAAAATGGANTTTTTCATATTTTTACAGATACTCAGTTATGTTAAGAAACTAAAAATATAAACGTTTTCAAGTATGAACACTTCTATTGAAGATAAAAATAACCAAATAATTTTTCACATTTTTTTCTTTCACCCCCTTAAACATCAATTGCATCAAAGTATAACAAATTTTTGCTGAAAAATAACGATCGAAATATTAAGTTGTAAAAAACTCACCGGAACATGAAATTATATTTTCCGTCCCTGATAGCTATGACGGCATTTTCTGAGAAGACGAGTGTATCATTTTTGTTTTTTGGCTTTGAAATTTTTATAAAAATACATCCAACCATGAAGGCATCCACCATGGTACCAAGTAAACACTAAAATTTGCAAAAAATTAAATCTGTCATTGCGCCCAGAATGTCAGTTACATAGGCTTGCCTATCATGTTCTTCACAGAGTACTAGACAATGTTTTGCTGCCTTTTTCACTCATTTGTTCATTTTTAAAGAATATATTGGTGGTTTTTTCTTTCACACTAAAGCACTTTTTAAGAACATTTTCCTGATTATGGAAAATTTCTTGAAATTCAGTTCAATTTCTGGACCAACTTTACAAAAATCTCAAAACAGCCCACTTGGTGCTCTCTACGAGCCAAATCAAAGAAAAGCTCCCGTGAGAGTCTGCGAACATACTGTCCGGTTATTTTTAATATTATTTCATTTTTTGTTCACAAAAACTTTGGAGTATAGGTTTTTGCTAAAAATTAGCACTTCAATTTTGAGCTCGTTTTTGAGTCGACGACTTTAAAAAGTAATGTTAATTTTGTTACCTGTATTATAAGGAGTAAAATGGCTTCGGGACAATTTGCCGTGATGGACCTTGAACCGTAACCAACAGTTGTTTCTGTTTCAACGAAGAATAAAAAAGCTGTCGAATATGAAGTGACATCTTCAAAGCAAACTTTTCGCTTATTCTTATCATCTGTATTAAAAGTCGAGAATTCGGAAAAAATATAAAAGAAACTGCTATTCAAATTCATATTTTGCAGACATTTTAGTAAGGAAGGCTTAGTTTTGAATGACAGATAAACTTCAAAATAATTTAAGGGGATAGCGTTCACAAAAATACAGGATGTCACATTTTTGCTCATTTTCTTGATTTTTGCACAATTGACTATCCGCGAATCAAAACATTTAAATTTGGCAAACACGTAGCTTCCCAAATTTTATCGTTTTGATTGTCGAATAGTAAATTGTGCAAAATCAAGAACTGGCTAAAAAATTAACAGTGAGCTCTGTATCACATCTCTAGTACCTCAAGTTCGTCTCTGAAATCTATCTCATCCTAAAATACACATCGGATCGACTCAATTTCTGGCTGAAGCTTCAATGAAGCTGCTTCATCACAATAAATTTAAAATTGATTCAAAGGTCAAAAATTTCTATGAAAACTACAGCAGATAAGCTCAAAATCATTTTGAGGTAAATTTCAAAGTCACCGCATCGCTTCAAAAATGTAACCAAAAGCTTTATCGTAGTCGACTTTCTAATGACGGTATAAGCAAAGTGTAAATTATGTACACGAGGGGTTTAAGAGAGTGAAAGAAACTTCACCTTCTAGCGCCCTGCATGTACATTAGTGACCCATCGTTGCTTATACCGTTATTTGAGTTTATTGCGATAAAGCATTAGCCAAAAAAATGAGTCGATGCGATGTGTATTTTACGAGAAGATAAATTTGACATACATGTACTGTAGTAACATTCAGCGACCGCTAGCAGGCAAAATTGAGGTCCAAGAGATGTGAGACACAGCTTATTGCTATTTATGGCCAATTCAGTTTAGTTTCAAAATATCAGCAAAATATTTTAGTGAACCCAAATATGATTTTTCAAAGTTAGGTGGTAGAAAACTACCACCATCTGAGTAGCTCGTTGTTTTGTGACAAAAATACTCAAAAAGCATATCACTTGGCAATTCATTGATAACACAGCTTTTGTTATAATTTCAGACTTTTCCTTCCATCATTTCTTTCAGTAAAAGAGCGTTTGTTTCTGGATGCCGGACATAAGGCAAATAATTTGGATTTAACCCGTGAGTTACTAAGTTATCGTCACTGAAATTAATCAAATTTCGATGAAGATGTGAATCTTGGATTTCGTGTAGCTTGCTCCAAGTGTTAATTAAAAAAAAGTAATAAATAATTTGACTAAACTCTAGAATAAATTATGAGCCCCGGCCTAGGGTCAAAAAATTTCAAATTAGAAAATGTGATTTTGTTGAACAATATACAATATTATATTGTCAATATACAAAAATGAAAAAAATTATGATGTTTATGACTAAAATGACCACGGAGATTTCAAAAATGATATCAAAAAGAATTCTACGATCCCGTGAAAGTTCAAATTTCGTATTTTTTTCAAATCGAGCTCAGCAGCACCACTAAGAAAAATTTGAAAATGCATCGACAGCAATCTAGAAAAGCGTTGCATATTAATACATTTAAATTCTATATGGATCAACGGACCTCAGAGTACAAATCCTAACTATTTGAATCATACAAACAACGCAAGATATGAGCACCCAATCAAAACCGTTGATTGGGGAATAGGCCGATTTCATTGGTCAGATACACAAGAAAAATAGCCACTTGACTTTTTTCATAGATTTCTACATATTTTTCTGAACCGCTGTTTTGAAGAAGATCGTAAAAATTTTTATTATTTTATTGACTTTTTTTAGAAAAATTATGAAAATTTTCCCCAATCAAAGTCCAAAATTTTTTCAATTCGTAGGTTTTTTGAACTCTAACATAAAATTACGGGCCAGAATCACATATTAAATGTGCTGGTACCTATAAATTGCCGTATTCCAGAGCTAATCGGTAGTCGCGGCGTTCTGATCATTTTTGAACTTTTGATGAGAATTTCAACACATCGACTGTGCACTCAATAATGCCATTACGGGCACTGAATCTTTAAAAATTTTATGGTTGTGAAAAAATTTCTCATAAAATTGGTGGGTGATGGCGTAATTTTTTTTGATAAGTCAGGATCCTTTTTGAATATCAAAACGCAATTAAAGGTTAATTTTTATCATCAAAAAAAAAGCTGTTTCTTTACTTTTGCCAATTTTTACTCCTTTTTACATGAAAAAAAACTTTGGATATTTAAGAAAATTTTTGACTGTCGAGTTAGTTAGGAAACTGATTAGTGACATCCCGAAAATAATTGAAGTTTATTAATATCGTCTTTAAAAAAAATTCTATGTCGCCTGTTCGGTCTTAATCATTTTATCGAGAATATGTCAAATAGGAGCAAGGGATACCTTAAGTTGAAAAGATGCACGAGTGAAAAAGTGTTTATTGTATTTTTAACTATGTTTGGTTATGTTAAGAACATAAAAATGATGAACGTTTGTCAAGAATTGAACACTTTTTTGAGATAACACAAAAAATTATGTCAATTTTTGTTTTCTTATCATATATTGCTCGAAAAAAAGTACCAATCTGCTAGACTTATGCCCCCCTTAAATCGAATCAAAATTTTCTAAAAAAACAATAATTAAAAATCTCTGTAGTTACAAAAAGTTACCTGGATATCAACGATTATTGATGGTAAATTGAGATAAATATATAAACCAGTGAAAAGTGATTTACCAAAAGTGATTTAAAAATTGGATTCAGAATCGGAGAATCGACCTTAACTGGAACTAACCTTCTTTGTGCTTTTCATAATTTTCGTCCCTCGCTCAAATACTAAAAGTGCGTAATTTTTTCTTCCTGTATTAATGCATCTTTAAATTTGAAAAATTCACGGTATCCTAAAATTCTTAGGTCAAAGGCAACTTTTAGAGTTTGAAAAATAACCGAACTGAAAGAAATACGCAATTTTTTCATATTAAAGGAGGGATTTTTCTTGTACCATTGAATAAAATTTTTACTCAATTAAAGTTTGCAATGTGCTGCAGGATTTGAACTCAGGAAGATGGCCAAGTGTCAAATCAGTAATATTGAAGGCGATTTTTAAACTGCTGTCCAATGCGGACGTCGTGAAGACAGGTTATGAATGGAGTGCTGGCTTAACTCTGAACACCGGATGGCAGTGGTGACTGGGAAACACTGTCGGCTTTTTGATGGCATTGGACGTTTGTTCAAACAACAGAATCACAGGCTGGTTTTTAATTTAAAAAAAAACATTTATTTAAAACATTCGATAATTAGTGCCATAATTATCATCTCATAAACAAATTTACATTGGCATTTTTGATGACTTTTTAAAATGGTATCTATAAGATCAAGGGTGCGCATCGGGCAAACATTTTTAAGTTGAAGAAAAATACGAAATTCAAACTTTGAAAATAAAACATAATTGTTTAGGCACGTTGTGAAAAGACTGATTTTTATTTAATTCCGCCACTTTCTTAGAGCGCATTTTTAATAGGATATTTTTGACAAAAATTTCCGCTACGCATTTTCGAGAATCATGTTTTTTGGGAACACGGCCATAATAATTGATTATTTTAAAAGTATTAAAAAAAAGCCTGAAGATGCAATAAAGCGAATAATTGATTATATTACTAATCGTACACCTTATTGTTTTTTGCTAAAATGAAGGTTTTAAAATTATTTTTTTACCAAACTTTAGGGGGTAAGACTCTGAATTTGACATTTCTAGGTGAAATATACTGAAAACTACAGTTCATGCCAAAAACCGAAAATGCTAATTTGTGATTTTATCTCTTAATCTTGCGAAAAAATACAGTCACAGTAATTATTTTTGACCATTACACGCAATAGGTAACAGTATGTAAACAGGTACATTTTCCAAACGCAAAACTATGCTCCTCCCAGACGCTATATCAAATTGAGCTCAAATTTCACAGAATAACGTACGGTAGTAATGCCAATATTTTTCTCACTGAGCTTTTTTGATCCGGCGACGTAACAATTCGTAGAACGCCCAATAACACGACGTTTCTTTACAATTTCAGACTTAAAAATCATCTCCTCCTAGGATATATTTGAAAATGCTCCCAATTTTTATCAAGTAAATTCTAAGAACAATTGTAAAAGAACCTCACTGGGCCTTATTTTGCAATTTCCAGCTAAAAACTCAGAAATTGATTTTTGGTCATCATTCCAAAAATTTCGCGGAAACAAAGTGCTTTCGATTTCTTTCGAATAAGTAGGCTCAAAAGCAAAGCAGTGAACCACTGATGAGAAAGTTATGGCTTAAGTCAAGTCGAATACTTGTTGAAGTTTTAGTGGTCAAGATTCGAGCAAACGCTTATTATTTTCAACTGTTCATCTTTTAAAAAATACTTGAAATAAAACGAAAAATGTCGAAAAAATTTCGAAATTTCTTTTCTAAGATGATTTTGGTTCTTATACACTTAATTATCACCGTACATTTCAGTTCCGTTTTATTTTTTTTTTTCTCTATTTTTCTATTTTTTTTTTTTTGTTTTGATCTTATGTTTATTTATTCTTTATTTTGCTTTTTTTCTGTTTCTTTCTTCTTTTTTTTCTCCCCCACCCGGCCCATCGGGCAGGCTCCATTTTTTTGGGCGTCCTTTGGGTCGGGATATGCACCCCCATTTTATTCTTCATATCGGGAACTTGTTGCTTGCGATTTTTTTATAAAAAAAAATAACATATTCTTCGGGGGGAACCTTTTAGGTGCGGTGTGACTGTGGGTTTCCTGCACAAACGCCCTAATACTACTAATGCGGCATCTTTACACTCATCAGTCGAATACGTCTTCTTTTTTCAACTAAGTCTTCGCATTTAAGAAATTTAGCATTTCTAGATTTTTGAAATAAATTATTTGTGCTTATTTCGATAGCTCTTTTCTAGTGTATTTTAGCTTCTTGGTCGGCCAGCGAGGTGGCGGGCAAATCAAGCAACAAGTTCCACGATTTCATGAAGAAAAGATGGAGAGTGCATGATCGCGACAAGACCCAAAGAAATTGAAGATTCATTTCCGATTTTTTTACAACAATGGTCGAATTGGAAGGTGTAGGCAAATTTTTATCATTTTATTGTCACGTTCAGGCTACTTTTTCCTAGAAATATCTAGACACAGCATTATACAAAAAAAGACAATGATTAATTATTGTTTCTATCATAGATATGTTTTATTTGACGTGTTTCGGCTAGCAATGACATCTTACATCCATTCTCTTACAACTGAAAATGGCTGTCGTTTCGGCTAATAAAAACTATACTATGAAAATAATATAATAATTTTATGTCATTCAAAACACCTGAATATAAAGTAATCATTATGTGTCATCTTTATTTCAGGGTCTTAATCAAAATGTATCTCCTCCTGGATTTACAATTACACAATTTGAGACCCAAGAAGTGTGAGCTGATAAGGTTCGTTGTTTCGATGGCTGATAAAGGGTTTTCTCTGAAATTGGTTCTCGTTGTTTATTCATAAAATCGTGTTTTATATTATCCAAAACTTGATAAATTGTATACTAGACTAGTATTTACTGTAGTAAATTATGAATCCCTTTCATATCCGTAGATTGTAGCACAACTTAAAAAGTTAAAGGAAGTGCTACATTATCCAAAGTTAAATAGTATGTGCATATCATATGTGCCGACAATTTTTTCGAAAACAACTTCATTGACCGTCAAATTCATTACGGACACCTCCTCTAAATTAATATTGAATGTAACTATGTATGTATTATAAAATTATAATCGCCAGACTAATTCACGATAAAAGTAGACTTTAGATAAGTGGTTAAAAATTATTAGAAATGGATTTCAAAGTGATATTATTTTAACTGTAATACAATTGCAACTCGTATTAATTAATTAATCGCTAAAGAAGCATTGTCAAGTATGGGTAATATTTTCTTACGTTTATTGATACTAAGACAACTCAGAAGGGCGATATTCCGGAGTTATTATGCGCCATAACACACAGAAAATGTGTCAAAAATAGAAAAAAAAGTACGAAACTTTAAATGGCACGTTACACTCGTAGACTTTACGACATGCACTACTGTACCAGTACTCTGATTTTCCCGGCTAACGTAGTGACCATCTATAGATCGAGCCATATAATCAAAAAGAGTTCATTATCAACATAACATATTTTCAATAGCTTAAAAATAATATTCAGCCAATTTTGCAATAAATAAAAATAAAATAAAAAAATTCCGATGAACAAATAAGGCCATTTCAATGGGGATGAGAAAAAAAATATTCGCGAAAATGTACTCTCCCCAGTGACGGGCCAGCAGTGCAATAATCATACGAAAATTCAAACGTTTATATATTTTGAACTACTGTTAGTCTAACGTTCAAAAAAGGTTTTCTTAGTTCCTCTTTACATTATTATAAGTTTTTCATCAAATTCTTCTCGTAAAATTGACTCTGAAATTTATTGTTTGACCTACAATTGTTGTTTTCTAACACAACCAGAGACGAAGTCACGCCGACGCGTACTCGCAAAACCTTTTTTGATTCAATGTACATTAACTTTTTCCGGAAGTTTTGGCTCTAAGAGTGCTCTATCTACGACGGAGCCAATTTCAAAATAATACAAACAGAAATCTGAAATTATATACAAACCCAATGGTAATTATTCAATTTTCCAACTTCCTCTCTCGCTCCTACGCATTCTTATGTTTCAGCATTTTTCGGAAAGCGGGAGGACTTTCCTGGAGATCTGGGCTCTTTTAAACGAGGCCCGATACTCGTACAATGCATTAGAGTCTTAGAAATTCGTTTACGATTTATGTGAGGGGTCTATCGCATGATTTGATGTACTTTTGAAACAAAATATATGGTACCAAAATGTATGCAGTCATTTAGAAAAAGTACTCAAATTACAGTAAAAAACATTCCAGGGTCAACTTCAAACGTTTATTTAAGACTTTTTTCTCATATACAGGAAAGTCTGAATTAAACACGTGACGAAATAATCTCAAAAATAAAGTTTAAAATATGTCATATAAAAATACTTATTTCTTTGCAAAATAAGATCACGATGACGTGTTGAAAAATTATTATGTCAAAACCTTAACTTAGGTGTGTATTAGTCCTCAAAACTTTGCGGCGTAAATTGAGTACTATTGGGTACTTGGGCCAAACAATATTTCTTAATTTGAAGGTCACGTCGATCGTTTCGGACTTGAGTGATATGTTAAAAAAAGTTTTAAAAACTTCTAAGGGAACATCACTTCTTTCAAAAACTTGATTTAAGCAAGTTTGGAAAAAAACAGTACTACTTTACCAAATTCCTAAATATAACGGTCAGTATCATTCTGGGGCTATAGTGTACATGGGAAACACGTCTTAGAATTTTCTGCTCACGATGAAGGTCTTAATTTTGGTGATTTAAAAAATTTGCAAAAAATAGTACTGTAATACCAGTAAAATTTTCAATAAAAAAACGTTCACAAAAGTCCATTTCATCTTAAAGTTATCGATAACTTTATTTTACTGGTTCTTGTCTATTAATGTTGAGCGCGTCGTAAAATGCTGGTATTTTAAATGTGAACTGGCACTAATGCCCGGAAATCGAGTCTACGAGTTAAGGAGTTGTGGGATCCTCAAATCAAATATTTGCATTTTGAAAGCCTGTTACTTTTAATTTAACATCTGATAGAAACATTTAATTATTATATTATGAAATATCAAACTTGGAGCGTCAATTAATTTACGTGATATTGTTATCTGCTCTAACCATCCGGTTAACCGAAGCTTCAACCAAACAATCGTTTTAATGCCATACTTTTTCCGTGTTCAGTTCAAATTTTTGAGATAAATCTGTTCACGAAGGACCTATAATATTCTCAGCAAAATCTGCTGTCGTCCAATTTTTTAAGAAAATTTAATTTTAATTACTTCCACATACTGTTCTTGTTTTTGTTTGAAGAAAAAAATATGCCGTAAGATAGTAAAAATCATCCCTTTATCACTTTTTGCTTAGATTGCCGTAGCCCTACTCTTTAACGGTGTGATTTTAACGTTGGGCTACGCAATCTAAGCTAACAGTGATAAAGGGATATGGACTCAACGGACCTCAGTAAATCTCAACTATTTGAAAAATGCGAATCTGAGCGTTTGATTGGTTGATCCNGTGGCTACGCAATCTAAGCAAAAAGTGATAAAGGGATATTTTTGTATTCTTACGGCCATATTTTTTCTCAAAACAAAAACAAAACAGTATGTGGAAGTAATTTAAAATTAAATTTTTCTTAAAAATTGGACCGACAGCAATTTTGCTGAGAATATTTATAGTCCTTCGTGAACAGATTTTATCTCAAAAATTTGAACTGAACACGGTATACAAGTTATGAGCATAAAACATTAGTTTGGTTGAGCTTGGTTAACCGGATGGTTAGAGCAGATAACAATATCACGTTAAAGTTATTGACCGCTCAAGGTTCTGATCAGGGGTCGGCAGACCGACTTGAAAAAACCTGATCGGATTGACCTGATCGGATTGAGCCGTAAAAAAAACTTGATCGGATTGACCTGATCGGATTGAGGAGTTTCAAAAACTTGATCGGATTGGATCGGATCAAAAAAAGTCGATCCAATCCAATCCGATCAAGTTCAATCCAATCCAATCCGATCAAGTTCTGCCGACCCCTGGTTCTGATATTTCATAATATATAATTAAATTGTTTCTATCATATGTAAATTAAAAGTTATAGGCGTTTCAAAATGCCAAATATTTGATTTGAAGACCCCACAACCTCCTTAACGTGCGATTTAAATTTCGATACTTTTTTTTCATATTTTTGACACTTTTCCTGTGTGATTGCGGCATAATAATCGATATCGCCTCTGAGTTTAGCATTAATCCAATAAACGTAAGAAAATATTACCCAACTTGACAAAGGTTACTTTAGCGATTAAAATTTAAAATACAGTAATTGTATTACAGTTAAAATAATATCACTTGAATACTCCATTTCTAATAATTTTTAATTATTGATAAAAGTCTACTTTATCGAGTGAAATTTAGTCTGGCGATTATAATTTATAATACAGTTGATATTAATTCAATATTAATTTAAGGGGGTGGTCGTCAAGAATTTGGGGTCAAGAAGGTTGTTTTCAAAATATTGCTCGGCACATATATGATATATGTCACATATCTATGTCTTTACTACTAGTAATACTAGTCTAGTATTACAATTTATCAAGTTTTGGATAATTAAAACACGATTTATGAAAACAACGAGAACCAATTTCAAGAAAACCTTTCTCGGGGCTCTGCACGAACTTATCAGCTACACATTCATGTTGGTTTCGAATGTGTAAATTGTAAATCCAGGGAGGAGATACATTTTGATTGAGACCCCTGAAATAAAGTGAACATATGATTATTTATATTCAGTGGTTTTGAGACATAAAATTATTATATTTTTTCATAGATAGTTTTTATTAGCCGAAACGCAGCCATTTTCAGTTGTAAGAGAAATGGATGTACAGAGCTTGCTTAGCCGAAACGTCAAATAAAAACTATCTATGATAGAAAAAATATAATATGGTTTTTTGATAATGCTGTGTCTAAATATTTCTAGAAAAAGTAGCCCTGAACTTGACATATAAAATGATAAAAAAATTGCCATGAAAACACCCATGTCCAAATCGACCATTGTTGTAAAAAAATCGGAAATGAATCTCTCAAATTTTTCTTTGGAGTCTTGTCGGATATTGCACTCTCCATTTTTCTTCATAAATCGTGGAACTTGTTGCTTGCGATTTGCGCCACCTCGTGGCCGACCAGAACTAAATATTCACTAAGAAAAGAGCTTCGGAAATAAGCACAATAATTTTATTTCAAAAATCTAGAAAATTTAAATTTCGTAAATGGAAGACTTATTGAAAAAAAGAAGACGTATCGACTGATGAGTTAAAATGCCATTATATATTAGGCTGGTGTGCAGAGAAACCAACAGTACACCCGCCTAAAGGTTTCCCCGCGAAAATATGTTATTAAATTCGCTTAGGCGTAGGCTCAAAAAGTGCCTGGCCGAGCAAAAGAACTATAGGCTATAGTCTATAGCCTATACAGTATAGCCTATACTGTATAGGCTATAGGGTTATACTCGGGAGCACTATCTGCAGAATTAACAATGCCAGAGAAAATTATTCAGGCTCATGGGGTGAAAATTTTTTCTGAATATTCAAAATTTGAGTATTTTTCAAAATTTGAGTATTAAAAAAAAATCTTTTTGTGCTTTGTAACGCACTTTGATGGTTTATTTGTCAGTTATTTTCTCTTGAAATTAGAATGATCGGGTTTAAAAAAAGTTAATCTTTATTTTTCAAAAAAAATTAAAAGAAACAGTATGTTTGAAATTTTGATGAAAAATGCGTAGGTGGAAGAGTTGATAATCCAAAAAAATCCAAGCTGCCCAAGTTTGCCTCAAATTTTTTTGCTTTATTCGAGGCAGAATATTCCTGGCTTTCTTTAGAACCCCATTTAAAGCTTTAGCGAGATATAGCTGCTACTGAAATCGACAATTTAAACTTATACATGCCTTTTACAATGCTTAAACTTATACAATGCCTTTTACCCTGGAAAAATTTTTCAAATTTTTTTTATTCCCAAAATTTTTTTCTTTAAATTTTGCGCTCTTTATACTAGATATATAGTAGTATATAGAAATTTATTAACATTAAAAAACGATTTATGGCGGTAAAAAAATATTTTCGGCAATCTTGTGGTCATAAAACCGGTGATTTAAATTGATAACCAGTATTATTATCGGTAAAAATCCAAAACTTTGTTGATTTGTTTCTCTTTGAATTCTGCCAACGATTTTGCTTGCTGCGCAAGGTATTTCTCAGTCAAAAAATAAAATTTTCACCTCTTGTGGTAATAATGACATAAAAGCTACAATTTGAGGTTTCTGGTGACCCTTTACCATAGTCAAAATAATGAATGACCAGTGGTCATTGACCACTTTTTTGAGCAGTAAAATTCGGCAATTTTTTTTNTTTTTTTTGTTTTTTGAGGGCATTTTGATGAAAAATCAAAGCTTTTATCAAACGACTAAAAATATTGGAAAATTGAAACTTACTCATTATCGTCATCAAATAATTTCATTCCCATTTTGATTGAGTTTTTTCTTGTCGTTGGTAAAAAACTATTAGTCTGGGTTGACATTATATAAAAAAGATATTAAAAAATCTTAACAAAAAAATATAAAAAAATAAACGAGCCCCTTAACGAAGCGTCCCTATTATAAAATACTTTAAAAAATACAGTTTTCGTCTACCAAATGACTGTTGAAAAGAGGGAATTTATTTTGTTAAATTTGATTAACGGTAATTTAATGATTTTTGTCGGGTAATATATTATTCAGCAAACGTTTTCTCTGAGTCTATTAGTATTTGAAGTTATTTTCTGAACTAAACATTAAAATTTAATTTACTTTTTCTCAGAGCTAGGTATTAATTGGATAATATATTTTTTCTGAAGCGCACATAGTTAATTTATTTTTTGAATTAATCTTGGAATTTCTAAGAAAATTAATCTAAACTAAGAGCACTTGGAAGAAAAGTCCTCGTTATTTCACTATGCCGAATGGCGGGAATTTGTCACTTTTTGACATAAAAATAGTTCTAAGCTCAATTTTGTAGTTTTGGCTAAACAGGCAAAAAATAACGTGTTAAAAATAACCTGCTAAGACTCTACCCGTTAAAGAGGCGATGCCTGCTTAAAAAAGTTTGTCGAAAATTCTGAACCTAATAAATTTAACTGGAACTTTAAAATTATAATTATGTTCGTTTTATTTTGATGATATTTTTTTCATTACAATAGTTTAACTCGTAGAGTCACTTTAAGCCAACTACAGCAGGGTCCGGCGGATATGTGAAGGCAGATAGGTAAAACCCACGCAAAAACCTACGTAAGCCTCCGCAATTGCCCACGCATCTGAAAATGAAAATTTTTTCTCCCTGACGTCCGGCAAATAGGTGAAAGGCAAAAGATAGGGTTTTTTTTCAAAACTTCTTAGGCAAAAGTTAGGCGTTTTTAACCATATTTTCAGACTAAGATTCTCCGGTCGGCGCGACAATGAAAAATACATTTTTTAAAAACATGTTCAGATTGACCAATGAAGTGTCGGTATTTCAAGAACTTTAAAACATGTTTTCAAGTCTCGCAGACATTGTCGGCTAGCTTGATAATGAGTCAATAGTTATTCAGATACAAATATTTAGTTTTTCTGGTATGAGAGTGTTTTAGTGTGAGCATAAATTTTTTTGATAATTTCCATTGTTTTTGACAGTGGTCTTTAGGGCGTCACCGGTCGATTCGACTCAGAAAAAATGTCGAACCTGAGAATTTTCAGTACTCCTATCGTGTTCCTTGGTTAATTTTGAGCAAAAAACTTGCTTATGACTTTTTGAAATTTTAACTCCCTGGTGTCTAAAATGACCAAAATAGATGCCGGTCACTAGAAAATCGGCTGTAAAACCGGAAGTGGTCATAGAATTTTAAATGACACGTATTTTGCCTGTCATTTGGCCTGTTATTTGCAACTGTTACTGCCTCAATGTTTTTTTGCGGATTTGAGGTCAGGAAAAGTTAAAAAAAATATAAATTAGTCAAAAAAATGTTAAAAATCGGACTTTTACAATTTTAAATGAGTCGACGACCCTCTTAATCAACTTTAAATTTTCTAAAAATTTGTCTGATTATTATTTGATGCATTCTCTTGGCATTTAGCTTAATTCAAAAACATATTCACTTTTATTTCCGGTTGCAAAAGGGCAAAATACTTAGAAAAATAGGTAAATATACCAAAACGTCACACGCCATTTGTGTCACTTACAATTCTATGACCACTTCCGGTTTTACAGAGAGATAATGACTAATTGTCAAAAAATGTAATTTTTCTCATTATGAAAAATTTCGTCGAAATTTTTTTTTGGAATTTTTTTTGTAAGCCAAAATAATTAAAATTTTCTCCTCTTTCGTTTGAGGTGCATATCATAATATTCCCGGGCATTTGAATATTTCGGATTTCGAAAAATTTTGAAAAAATTTTCGAAAATTTTAAAAATTATTTTTTCGAGTTTTTTGGAAAAAATGAAGAGGAATGGGTACCCGGATTTTCCAGATAGCCTTTAGTCTCTATTTTGGCCTCGACAGGTGACGCCCTACCTTTTTTTCGATAAAATTAAATTTTTAAAATCACCAAAAATTCTTACTCTGACCATCCTTTAACTCAATTATAAACTCGAGATCTTGTTTTTATGGACCAATTAGAGCGTATCTTCCCAGACGTCCGGTGGATAAATGAAATCCGGCAGATAGGTGAACTCCGGCTATTAGGTGAAGGTTTTGAGCGAAACAACTCTCACCTATCCGCTGGACCCTGCTGTAGTTGGCAAAGTCCGTTTTTTCTTTGTTATGTAACTTTAATTCTAGAAAATATTCATTTTACGCGACTCTACCAGTTAAAAACAATAATCATCATCTTTTTTCTAAAAACTGCACAGTATGCAAAATGTTTGCTAGCGGGGGAAGCTACAGAATGTAACTGATCATATGTATGCTGATTGGCTCGGAAGAGAGAACAAAATGACGATATAAATGAACGCAAGCCAATCAGCATGCGTTATATCAATTACATCAGTACTTTTTTCTCGTTAGCACAAAAATTACATACTGCACATCGGGAAAAAGTAATTTTGGGCTTAGATGTTTATTTGTTTTTCGGAAATATAACGAAAGGTCACAGATATAAAAAAAATAGCTTGAAAAGAGAGCTGAGAGTGACGCTCACCATTTCCCATTTTATAGTCGAGACTTGAGTTAATTTGGCCAGACTTAATTAAGCCTATCAAATAAAGAGCATAGTTTCAAATCACCTCAAGTCTGGACACCAATAAAAACTCACGCGGTATGATAAAATTGTTGAACTTTTTTTCGGGATTTGTTTTTGAAAATTTTCATATCCTGAGCTTTGACCCCATTCCCTTAGTCTGGTTTTTGCTCAACTGGCTGTTGAGGAAGTACAATTTTAATGAATTCTCTGAAACTGCTAAAAGAAAGTATGCCTGGAATTTTTCAGTGATGTTGGTGACATACATACAACATTTTCAAAGGGCCATTTTGACTGGTAAAAGTAGATTTGATCGGTGACCATCGGTTTGAGCGAAAAGACGACTGGGTGATTCAAATAGCTTGTAAAAGTAACCAGGCGAACTGGAAATCGTCAACCTGAAGTCGAGCCTGAAGACCAGGTCTGACCAGCAAAATGTCCATAAAATCGCCTTTTGAACAGAATTTTTGTTTCAGTTAAATGTCTTTTTGCTTCAGTTAAACGTCTTTTTCTATGGTTTTAATTCTAACAAAATATTTTAGATCATTTCTTCCCTAATAACCGAACTTTATTATCTCTACCCGAATGCCAAGTTCGAACCGTCTTGATCACGAAATTCGTGACCCGAATTGAATTGTGGACGGAATAAAAGTGAAAATTTAGCCGATATTAGGATAGTGAAAGGGGTAGGGTAGGTTGACCCGACTAAAGTCTTCAAATCAAATTTTTTTTAGTTTTCAAATTCTACTGTAGAATTTCTACATCAGAATTTTTATTTCGTTTTTAGTCAAATTTAGTCGTTTAAAGGTTCAAAGTTTTCCCGGTCCGAACCTTACCTAATAGGTGATACCTATAAGTTTAATTTGAATCATGAAAAAACATATACATAGTCAGATGTACTTAATTTTTAGAATTTAATTTTTTTACTTTATTGTCTAAGTGACTTATCGTACTTAATGAGCTTTGATGACTTTAATTAAAAGTTGAAATTAATTTTTTATCTCTTTTTGATCAACAGATAAACACAGAACCCGACAGCTTTCCTAAATATTTTGCACCGAAAAATATTTCAGCGATATAATTTTGTTTTAAAATGAAGTCTTACAATAATGGATTCTGTAAAAAAAGAATTTTTTATAATAATTCTTTAAATCAATAAAAACTGTCGAAAACTATGTCAAACTCATTTGAAAAATCATTTATTTATCAGGTTGTCGGCAAAATGATAAATCCATAAAAATGCTGCATAAATGAGACGATTTGAAATAAGGAATTTCAAAAGTCAAAAATGGGCATCGATTTTATTGGCCCATCTTGTAGAGAATTCATTTAAATTTCTTAAATCATTTAAATTCTTAAAACAACTGTACTCTAAGGGGCCAAACTATTAAAATCACAATTTTAGATAAACGATTTCTTTGAAATACATTTGAAATAAAATTCTACGTTTTAGTACGTTTTATCTCCATAGTCTATCAGAATAATACCTTTCAATAGTAACAGCTCGCCGTGAATATGTAGCTTTCCAGATATTTGGCCTAAAAACCAAAAAACATATTTTTTCACGACGACTGCCCCACTTAAAAGTACCCGCTTAAAAAAACGATCTCATTTTGTCTAAATTTTTTCGAAGGGGTGGTCAAACATTAAAAAAAACACTTTTCCTGAAAATTTAAACTCTAAGGCTTCTCAAGAAAAAAATATACGGGATTTAAAAAAAACAACATATTACGTTGCCAGAAAATTGAGTCAAAACGCAAAAATACAGCATAACAGATTAATTTTCTCGCATTCGCCTACAGTTAATTAATTCTTTTTACTAATTGTATTCACGGTCGAAGAGGCGTTTTTAATTTTGAGGGTTTAGCTGGCCGAGATCTCAAAACATCAAAAAAGCGTGCTGTCCGGTTATTTTAAGTCCGGAGAAAACATAATATGTTTAATATGTTATTATGTATGTTTAACATATTCAAAACATTATTCCATCAGTTTTATATGCTCGTTTCTGATCGGACGAGGCATCCGTTACCTTCGAATTCATTTTATGGTGCGAGATTTTGTATTCAAACGATTCACTCAAAGGATTTGCTTTTTTACCCCAATAAGCCATGGACAACTCCTATTTTTTACTTTTCAGCAACGAAGAGGATATCCTATGCCGAGTACAGAGATCAAATGCCTAGGTAAAAATACAAACCAATAACAAGGTAAAAATTACAAGATAAAATACAAACCAAATACAAACGAGAGTGAGACGGGCCAACCAACCAATCAAATCCCTGAATTGAACACACAATTGGTTTGTATTTTTACCTAGGCAATTTTGATCTACAGTACTCGAATAGGATATGGTCCATACGGTATGGATTTACGACATTTTTTCACAGAAACAAGTAAATTTTATAAATAAAAATAATTATTAATGTCAATTATCCAATTATAAACTTTTATGGGATTCACGCCCTACATTTACTGATCCAGGAATTTATTTTATTGTGCCATAGTTATGGCCCATGACCTATCCTGAAGTCTGAGTCCAGACGGTCTGACCAAAAACTGATATTCTAAATTTGTATAATAGAAATTAAACGATTGGCAACAAAAAAATCTTGCTCTTGGATATTACTGAATGCTGACATACTCTATTTAAGACTTTCATCATTTATTATTCAATAAATAAAGCCAGAATGATGAATTTAGTAAAAGGGTCTATAGACTATAGCCTATAGTCTTTAGAATAGAGTGACTCTATTAGAGTCTGTGTAACAATTTTTAACTTTCACTGAAGTTTGATTAATATGTTTTGTTCAATTTTAAAGAATTCTCAGGTGACTTAAACTATTTGATAAAAGTTATTTAAGTTGCATGTAACACATTTTGCCTTATATTTACCAAGCTTTTGGGTTGAGTTGAAAGTGGCCAAGTGTGCAATGCATACCAATTTGGCCCTTGAAGTTTTCGGAACTTTGGTTTATAAGCAAAGTTTCGAAGCCTTAAAATTATTCAGTTTTTGTTATTTAGTTCTTCGTAGCACAACTGTTTGATGTTTTTCTTATTTTTACTTTTATTTTCGTGATAATTTTACAATAAATTTACAATTTTTATGAGATTTTTGCCTTATATTTTTACATGTATATATCTGAGGGTTAACCTTAGCCATGCCTCATAATCAAGAGATATTTTAATAACCAGATATTTTTCCCCGAGAAAGTTATTATTAATCTTTTATTTTTATTATATATATTATACAGGATGTAAGGTTTTTACCTTCTTTTTTCCAAACCGGTTACACTTGATTTCCGCCTAAGGCTTTTTAAAAAGGCTTTTTGATTGGTTGTCAGAAGAGTTTTCTCAGATTCAACCAATCAAAACGGCGGAAATCAAGTGTAACCAGTTTGGAAAAAAGAAGGGAAAAACCTTACACCCTGTATATCATAAAATTTATATATCTGTAGCCCGACGATATAACTCATTAAGCAAATGACTTGACTCGAGTCACTCGAGATTTCTATTTACAAATTCAAAACCTAAATTCACGATCTTGCGTTTCCATTTTTTCAAAAGTTCTATAAATTTGAAATTAAATTTTCATCTACATTGAGTAATTTCAAATTCAATCAGATATTGAAAAATTGAGATAAGGCGAACCACTGAGTACCGTCTTAATAATTTATAATGGTTATTAATTTTATATTTAAAAAGGTCATTTACGACCAGAAAGAAAGTAAACACACGTCCCAGCGCGTTCCTTAATATTTTTTTTCGCCCACGTATTTAGCTACTTAATTTTTGTTTTAATTTATTTTCGGTAATTAAAATCAACAATAATTAACTGTATTTGATATCAAAAACTCTAATTTTATTCAAAAAAAAAATGAGATTTTAAAACAAGAAATTATGACGAACAGATGGCGAAAGTCGTATTTTCCATGTTTTTCCCAGAATGATTGGATTTTTTTTCTATTTTTACTTCAGATTTTAATTCACCCGTGCACAACCCTATCAATAGCTTATTGAAGTTGCGGTTTTGGACAAAATCGTTATAACCAAGGAAAAAATAAATTTAAAGTCCAAGTCTTGGACTTCAAGAAAACGAGTAAAAATGTTTGATTCGACTTGCAATTATTAAGCTGCTTTTCATCACAAAAATTATAAAACTGTTGATGATTTGTTACTATTAAAAAAGTCTATTTTATGCTACTTTTCAGTAAATTATTTCACCAAAGCCACTGTAAATATTTAAAAATACCGGTAAATTTTCTATCGAAAATGGGGCAAATTAAAGTTTCTCTTCAACCGAATCCTGTTTTTATATTCTGATTTTTTCACAAAAACAAGAAACCAAATAAAATATCAGAAAGCAATCAAGTGGCTTTCATTCAGCATATTTTTCTCTATTTCTGCTCAATAGGCCTTAAAATTGCCTCGAGGCGGTTCTATGTAGTAAACCCATATGACGATTTAAGTGGCTCCCGGAGTTGAAATATAATTTCAGGTTCATTAAAAATTTATTCATTTTTATTGCATTTTTGCGGTGAAAAAAGTATTTTAATTGACCCTCGGGCGCGATGGGGAAAATGGGTCTATACTAAAATATACGCAGTGTTTTCTGCCAATTATTTTGTCTTCAAGTTTAATAACTCATCTTGTGAGATTTTAAAAAGGAGTAATAAAAAGTATTATTGTCAGCTTATTGCGTGATTAAGGAGGTGATGGTTGTAAGATGCTGCAAGTCGGCAGCCACCCAGATTAGACTTTCTAAGGTTTATCTATAAATTGAAGCTACAAAACAGCCTTTAATCTCTTTTAATTAATATTCTTATGTGGATAATTTTAAGGCGTTTCCTAATAAATACATCAAAAACAATTTCTGAGCATTTTTTGCGAGAACCAATCAGAATCCTTGCTCAAAAATTTCAAAAAAATCTGAATTTTATCTATCTGAATCTCATCAAAACTTGTGAGATGAAAACTTTTTTTGAGGAGTGTCCAGTTTAGAGCTTAGGGACAACCTTGGACAGCCTGACCCAGATAGGTAAATTATGCATTTCTTAGTTCAAGTTAATCGTGTAAGCCAATGTGGATTTTCTATACACTGTACGTTTTTGTCAAGTTTGGAGTCCAGTTATTTTGAATTAATTACATATATCTGTACGATGAGATGAAGCTTATGAGGAAATTCGGTATTTTAAGGACCTGACATAATACTAACTTAATACTATTATAATAATAGTGTCAGACTAAAAGTGCTAATTTTTTATAACAACAGGTAAATATTTATAATTTACAGTAGTCTATAGTAAATCGAAGATGATGCCCGAGTACATATAAAATGGGTTCTTCTTCTATCGCGAAAATTTTCTTGAAAACATCAATGAGTCATATGATGACATCATAATTATGTACGTTCTACGTAGGTTATATTCTTAAATGCACTTTACTGTTTTTTGTAGATATTATCTTGATAACAACAACAAAATATTAACCCCATCCGATTACAAATTTGGTTATTTAACTGCTTTCAAAATGGTAATTATGACTGATAGACGTGGTCGGCGATTTGAAATAAGGAATTTCAAAAGTCAAAATAAGTACCAATTTTATCAGCCCATCTTGTAAAGAGTTTTTTTGGTCATTTCAAGACTGAGAATGTTTTTCTTTTTTAAAATTTAGCCTACTTTTTCTGTGCAAACAGAAGTAAAAGCTTTTTCCGTTTGGATTCTAGCGATTTAGAGCACATCGACCACCTGATCAACCAGAATGACCGGTCAAAGTTGAAGGTTAATTTCAAGGTCATCGAATTCATTTGAAAATATCACCAAAATGATTAATGGGCCGACTTTCTGATGAACTAATTAGCAACTATGGGTCAATTAGATACTGAAGGGTCGCTAGAGAGCAAAACATAATCAAATCTTCGAAATGTCTCCCTAGCGACCTTAAATTACATTAGTTATTTGGAATCGGGCATCATTTTTAACATGATCGGTATTGAAAGAGTTGGAAGCCCTGAATAGGTAACTCATCTTCTTAAATTTTCAAACGGAGTGAAGAAAAATATAATTGTCAGTTTATTATGTGATTAAAGGGTGATGGTTGTAAGATGTTGCCCGTCGTTAGCTAGCCAGATAGTTTAATTAATGCATTTCTTAGCAAAGTTAATCTTGTTAGCCAATGTGGGTTTCTATTCATTGTACTTTTTTGTCGAGTTTGGAAAAATCTACTCGTTTTTGAATTAATTATGATGAATCGGTGACACCGATTCGGTGTTTTCAAGAAATTTGTGCTTTGAGCATTCAAGGGGGTGGTGTTAGTGAATTTTGAGATTTGCAGAGCTTCGTACGGCTAAAACCAATGAAAATAAGACATTTATGAAACACACATTGAAAGATCTATTCTTGAATCTAGCAACTCCTTTTATCACTTTAGTACCACTCTAACCAACCATCTGGTTATCCGCGGTTAAAAAAGTATCCTAGAGCTTATGTCCCTTTATTGCCCTTTGGTAAAGATTTGGTCCGATAACAATTACGGGAATTAATTCGGCTTTTGAAAACGACTCATCCGATTAAGTTCTTAGATAACTCAAACTGAACACAAATATCTAGTGAATAATAAAATAAAAAAATTGGTCCAGACCATTGGTTCTAATTTTTTTTAACAAAAACTAATAATCGAACAATTTCAGTAATCTCTGAAAAAAAAAATTGAAAATTGGTCCGAAATTGTTCTTTATTTTATTATTCACTAGATATTTGTGCACAGTTTGAGCTATCTAAGAACTTAATCGGATACGTCGTTTTCAAAAGTGAAATTATATAAATTCCCGTAATTGTTATCGGACCAAATCTTTATCAGAGGGCAATAAAGGGATATGGGAATGTTTTGAGATTTGGTGAGAATCTAGAAAATTATCTGAATTTGAGTGAATGGGAGCTGTTTTTTTTATTTTTGGCTCAGGTGTCGGCAATCTGTTCCGAAACAGGGTGTTTTTGACGTTTTGATACAATGCTTATTCTGTGGAATACATGAAGCTAGAAAGTCCATTTTCGAATACTGACCGTTGATAATCATTTTTGGATCCTGTTACCAAATACGAACCTATCGAGAAGGTTTTTTGGAAAGAGGAAATCTCGACTGGTCCCTCATCTCACGTACACATCACATTAGTTATTATAGTCATAAGAAGGATATTTCTTTTTTATTTTGACCTGATTGGGTGTTAATTGACAAAAAAGTGTGCGAAATCGAAAATTTTGAACATAAAAGTGATAACTAGAAACTATTATTCTTTTTCTAGAATCCGCTGCGTTCAAAAGCAGACCATAGACTATGGTCCATAGTTGCTAATATCGTTTCCAGCAAATCGTACACAAGAAATTTTTAGGTGTCTTCTTTGTTTTTTAATTTTCCCTTTCATGTTCAAAATTGTCGATTTCGCGCAAGTTAACTGAACTTGTTTTCTCATGTTACTCAATTTAATTTAGTTAAACCATGGATGCAATTTTAGCATTACGGGTATTATCTGCGATATAAAAATGTTAAAAATATGATAATAACATATCTTGCGCTCCAATTTCTTCGTGATATTTTGAAAACTACATGCCAAAAAATTAAGCACAATTCAACAAAAAAATTTCGTCGGTCAAGAGTTTGAGGGAACGTTAATCCGGCTCATTTTTATCCGTCTAATTTTTAATCCGGCTAATTTGGATTTGCTAAGTGTCCGTTTTTTGGCAAAAAAAATTCTAGAATGAGATATTTTGATGATCTTGAGAAACACGAAAATCTATTTATGGCGAAATTCGAAAGTCGAATGATTTGAAAATTTGAGTTTACAAACCGGTATAAGCTTTGAAATCGTTATGAATATTTTCGCCGATTAATGTTCCCTCATAGTCTTGAGTCAAGACTCTTGAAACAAGAGTTTATATCAAGAAAAGTTGGTTAACCACTTGATTTTTTAACATTAAATTCATGATCGAAATTTTGAAAAAAGCTGTGGAGGTGCTTTAAGGGGGTCGGTGCATTTTGACAGATTTGCA